>VTPC01089973.1:29993-211981 GCA_011009095.1 Ignelater luminosus
TTTAGAAAGATATCATTCTCGCTATAGAATACTAATAAATTTATTTAAAGTTGTAAAACTCCGTTGTATTTTCCAATTTCACAAGAGATAATCGAGGTCTGCTTAACGTTTTAAGTTTTCTTTTAACCCGTAGTAGAATTAACCTCTTAAATTTTCAGGACACGACAGCGTTTAACCTATTATTTGTTTTACAAATTAAATTCCTTGAACCATGAAGCGAGATCATTAAGAAAGAAGCGACGCGGGCAACCTTTCCGAATAAAATTATACCAGGGAATGTACTTTCATTTGCGGCCACCTTGGCGCCACTTTACCACGCCCCCTTCTCACTCTTTCTAACATACAAAAAACCCACGTATCTCGTCCTCTTCTTACGTTCGTTTTACAAATCTCTCATCTCACCTGCACTCATTAAGATTAGTGCTATCTCTGTCCGCCATCTTATTTTAATTATAATTTATCTTTATTTACTGGCATCTTCCCGTTTCAACCTATTACACATTGTTTTATTATTTTTTGGTATTTAATTTATTGTGTTGGTAGACGTGGCTGTCGTCGGCAAGACAGGTTATCTTTCATAGCGACAAGAAAGGCTACCTACCTTTATACCAATCTTGCTCGTTCTGTCTTTTTCTGTTTAATATTAATCAAATCATGCTATTATCCTATTTTATGTATATTTACACGTTCACGTGATTATAATTATAAAATGCAAATAAGAAGTACAAAATTCATTCATATATTTCACTGGTTTTTGTTTGTAATGAAAATTAAATTAATTAAAATTTTTCTTGAAAAAATTATACTTAACCCCCTTCTGAGATCAAAAGAAAATTTAAATATTAATTTTGTGTAACTGTGATTTTTATATGGTTTTAAAACCATACATTATTGATTTCTTAAGGAATTTAATTACAGAAGAATAATCTTTTCTTAATTTGAAGTTTACAAATCGTAAATTTGCATTCGCCTCATAATAAATGTAACAGACACAATTTTTGACAGAGAAAAATGAAGAAGGAGAAAATTAGAAAGGTGTAATAGCACGAGAGACATTTTTACAGCTTTACAAAGGTATTAAGATGGATTGTTTCAATTTCACAACAAAAAGGTCTGTTTTGGGTTTACATAAGTAGATAATTGGTAGTTTAATTTAATTCTAAATTAAATGACTAGTCATTATTAAGAGCAAGAAAGTAATGATTTTTAAATTTGAATTTCATGTTTTTAAAGATGCCTCATCTATCACATTTTGACTAATAATATTTCGTTCAGTTTTTTAGAGATTCTTTTAAAAATAATTGTAACATTTAAAAGAAGTAGTTAGACTTTATCACAACTATCAATTTTGTAAGGCATTAAAGATAATCAAGACGTCTCGAGTTGTATAATATTCGAGAGTATGGTGATAGAAATATACTTGCATAAATTAGAAATGATACAATCTTTACATCAATGAGAGTACCAATATGACCAATTTATAGTGTAAACTTTATGCAACGTACAGCTTTTTGCATAAATAATGTCGCAGTTTATTTTATTTTAAATCTAACTTCGTATTCATTACGCAAAATTGACCTATCTTACAGAATGAATGTTAAGATTATTGTATTCATTAAAAGAACTTTGCGGCGACATTATTCAAGGAAAATGCTGCACCTGCTTGCCAATATGACATCTTTATCAACACATCTCTAACTAACTTTTTTCAACAACTTTAAAGAGAATTGCCCGGATGAAATTTTATAGCTCGACAAACTTCATTAAATTATTATTACTATCCGTTCAAAGTATTATAAGTACATACAGAGTAAATTACTCTTTCTCTGTCTTTGCATTTTTCTCTGTTGTTTTGACATTTTTCATATTTTTCCGATTCATTAATGTTTGCAAAACAATCTACTTCAGAATTAATTGCTGTAAACATTTCTAAATCATCGGCAGAAATTAGATTTTCAGACTTTGAACAGATTAATCATTTATATAGATAATAAATAGCAACTGACCTAGTTTACTACCTTGTGATACACCAGAATATTCTATTTAATTACTGGATGAGAATCTGTTGCAATCAGAAAATCTAATAACCGTAGTAGTAGGAGTAGTAGAGTTTATTGGACCACATATGTTACATGCATTAACCATAGTGTAAATATAGCAAGTAGGTACATAATAAATAGTAATATTTTAACTAATCGTTCGCAAATATAATAAGTTATGTACTGAAAGTTTAACAATTACAAATAAATTCCCAACTAGATATTCAAAACTTAATGACTAAATAAATTAGCTGTAGTTACAACGTAAATATGAAATATCAATAAATAGATAACGCTGCGGTAGTGGTTAATACATAAATAGATAATAATACAACAAAGAATGTAATTAAATATAAAAAGTCACTAAGTAAAGATGATACAAAAAATATATATGTATAGTATATAAAATATGACATAATACGAAAGTTGAAAATTTTATGTATAAAGTCTATATGTATAAATAAATTGCAACATTAAGATATAGAGAAACAACGACAATGTATAAATTAAATGGAACATTCAAATACATATAGACAAAATAGCCATCAGTAACAGTAGGAGAGAGTTAATTATTCTGGTCCATGAAAAACTCAGTAGTACTATAAATGGGCTTTGTTTCAATGATATTTCTTTAATGATTTTCTAAAATCAGTTGAGACTGGCAACGCCTTGAATTGATCGGGCACTGCGTTATAGATTTTTTTTGCCTTGGTAAAAGATTGATCTATGGATTAAAATGGGGTATTGGTAAGCATACGTTATTTTCTTAATTTCTAATGTTATAAGAGTGATTATGATAACTAGAAACTTCATTTTTATGCTTGTGAATTAAACATGCAGTTTTCAAGACAAAAAGACACGGCAATTTTAGTATTCTATGAGTTATAAAAGTAGTCTACACGCCACCCGCGGATTAGTGTTAGTAATATTTTTAACGGCTCTTTTTCGCAAGGCAAATATTTCTGCAAATGTAGCTACAGGACTTGCACCCCAAAAGGAAAGAGCATAAGAGAAAAATAGCTACGGTGGAATCCAATTCATTATGTATAATTTTTGATTGTGTAACATCCCATGGAGATTTTTTTTGCTACATGTTCCAAATGAACAGTCCAACTTAATTCATTGTTTATATGCAAACCTAAAACTCTCGTGTTAGTGGGTTAAGCAATTTTACTATAAAAAAATATATAAAATCAAGATTTTCAGTGAACGCCGCACTTGATGTTTTAGTTACATTAAAGCAGAGTTTATTAGTGTCGCACCAACTTTTTTATAGTACTTACGTTACGAGAAATAATGGCATGTGTTTCCACACAAAGCTCGTATCATCGGCAAATAAAACAATGCTGCCTGAAATACTGAATTTAGTAATATCATTTATGTAAATAAGGAACAGAATTGGTCCCAAGACAGATCCTTGAGGAACACCACTTTTTATGACTCTATGATTGAATTTGACTCCATTTACATTAACTAATTGATTCCTTTCAAAAAGATATGATTTAAACCACTCTAAAGCAATACCACGAATTTGCTACTTACTGGGAAGCTATTATAAAATTAGGCTCAGTCAAACACGATTTCGTACTTGCTGTTTGAAGTATGTAATATTGAATGTAAAAATCAAATGACATGTTTTGATTTTCAAAAGTCAATGTAATAGTGGTTAAATGGAACATTCAAATACATATAGACAAAATAGCCATCAGTAACAGTAGGAGAGAGTTAATTATTCTGGTCCATGAAAAACTCAGTAGTACTATAAATGGGCTTTGTTTCAATGATATTTCTTTAATGCTTGTGAATTAAACATGCAGTTTTCAAGACAAAAAGACACGGCAATTTTAGTATTCTATGAGTTATAAAAGTAGTCTACACAATAATTTCAAACATTCTAGTTCTCGAACGTTGTCAGGTGTCTTATAATTTGGTATTCACTTGATTATGCCAGACGCTAGTTCACTGCCTCCGCGGCCCGGATCGCTTTGATCCAACATTATGAAGTAGTTGTTTTGCAGTGTTGCATCATATATGGTTAAGTTGTACTCTACAACTTTAGAGAATAGAAGCTTTGTGAATTGCGAGGTTTAGAAGCTTACAAGCATCTCTGCAAGTCAATCATGATTACTTTCTCAGAAGTTTATCTAGAATGTTTCCTATCCTCAGATTTTAACTTGCAACAGTTGATGGTATCTTCAAGTTATATTTATATATAATCACTGCCTTTCTACCATATTGGTGTGAGGTGTACATAATTGTTAATTTACATTTCACTTTGCATATTATACATAAGTCTTTTTCATAAATTTGTTTTTATTGTTCGCTTTATTTTTGACTTTTGTCCACGTAATTTTCTTTTTCTTCAAAATCTAAAACTTCGTTATTCCACGTTTTGTTAGGTCTCCCTCGTCTCTTACTTTTTTGAACTTGCGCTTCTCGTATGCATTTCGCCTGTCGCTTATCACTCATTCTACATACGTGTCCAAATCACTTCAGTTGATTTCTTTCAATTACACCGATGTAATTGAACTTGTAATTCTTCTCTAACTGTACTGTTTCTTATTCTGTCTCGTCTTGTTATTCCCTTCACTTTCTATTGGCTAGCTCTTCCATATTTTAATGTTTTGTTGTAATTCGGATTCTGTTTTGCAAAAATCACTAAGTCGCCTGCAAATGCGCATTCTAAAAGACCTATTGCTTCGAGTTTATTAAAACCGATATGCACTTTTCTAATACTTTTCTCTAATGCTTTAATGACGTCATCCATAACTACAATAAAGAGAGTAGGGCTTATAACTCCGCCCTGTCTTAAACCGTCATTTATTGCAAACATTTGCGATTGTGTGTTGTTCTTCCTTACATAGCATCTATTGTTGGTATGTAAACTTTTAATTCCATTTATCAGTTTGGTGTTGATACCTCGTTCGTTTAGACTTGACTTCTTTCTGTGATAGTTTATTAAGGGCTTTTTTTCAATCGAGAAATGCCTTGTATACTTCCGCATCTTTTGTTTACGTTATTTGTTTTATTGTGAAAACATGGTCTTGCGTCCTCTTTTGAAACCACTTTGAGCTTCTGCAAGTTGCTGTTTTACTTTTTCTTGTAAGCTCTTTTCTAATATATGCTCGTAGTTTTCAATACTATATTAATAAAGTGATGCCTCTATAGTTTGAACATACTCTGATATTGCCCTTTTTAAATATTGGCACTACGATGCCAATTTCTCAATCCTTTGATATTATTCCGGTGTTCCATGCTTTATTAAAAATCCCTGTTAGCATTCTCATACCATGCATTCCTAGATTCCTTAGCATTTTAGTTGTTCTCTTGTCGTGTCCAGCAGCTTTCCCTCTTTTTAGATGCTTGATGGCGTCAATTACTTCAGTTTCTTGGATGTTGTCTACGGCTTCTTCTGATGCTTGGTTAGTAGTTTCTTTAGTTGTCACTTGTACTTAATAGTTCCTGGAAATATTCCCTCCATCTTTCCATAATCTCTTTTCCTTGTGTCAGTATTTTGTCGTCTTTTGCTTTCACCTGCTTTAAGTCTTGCTGCTTTCCTTTCCTCAACGTTTTCAAAACTCTATAAAATAATTTTTGGTTTGCTTTGCTGTCTTCCTTCATTCTCGTTCCGAAATTATCCCAGGTTTCTTGTTTGGCTTGTGTTACCATTTCTTTGGCTCTGATACGTTGTACTTTACATTTTTCATAGCTGTCTTTCGTTTTATTTCCCAAGCAATATTTCCATACTCTTTTTTAGATATTGACTTGGTCTTTAATTTCTTGATTCCACCAACTGCTTTGTTTTCTGTTATTGTTCACTATACTTACTCAGCATATTTCTTTTGCCATTTGTAGAATAATTTCTTTAAATTTTCGCATATTACTTTGAAGGACATTTTTTTCCATTCCTCTCTATTTTGCCCTAACTTTTGCTCTATGGGTTTTCTGATTTCGTCTGCTATTTCTGTATTTTGTGGCTTGTAAGGTCGAATGGACTCGTCCTTATTCTGAGTTTTTGTTTTGATTTTTTCTTGTTTGTCAACTGTTTCTATTCAAGGTATTTGTTATAATGTATAATGTTATAAAGTACTTTTTTTTTGCTTCTTTCTCGGGTGAAGTGGGATTCATTAGCTAGAAACATAGCAATATGGTCCGAACACTATTTCAAATCTCTTCCAAGACTTTTTTTATTAAAGTATGCTGTCTTCTCTTATCGGGAGTAACAATATCACCATTATTGCTGTATCCACAGTTTGTTGGGATGTGCTCTAGGTATAACGTACCTATCACACTTATCAATTCTCCGTACTGGTATCTATTTGATCAACATCTGAAGCAACAAACCGTCTTCTCATATTCAATGATCTTTTTCACTGTAAAACTCAGTGCGTCTGAACTGGCCTGTTTCTTTAGATATTTTAATATGACATGTCAATTAGCAACTGACACGACATGAGAATTTCAATTCCTTTAAATTAATTATTCTTAAAAACTTACTTAGTTTCTACCAACTCTCTATTTTCTGCGAAAACAGTCAAGTCATCTGATTCTTTCTGATTAACGTGACTTTCAGCCAAGTCTAGGTTACAGCTATTACTTCGTAATCGCAATTTGTTTAATACATTTTGCAAAAACTTTTGTAAATTTGTGTTAAGACACCACAATGTGGTAGAATAAACTGATTTTGAGATGTTTACGCTGTCGTATTAATATAGAAAATCATTTGAGAAAATTTGTTATTGATTGTTTTCAGACGTATTAATCCACAAATTCTCTTTGATTTCTGTAGTAGACCTTTGTTAGAAGGTGTCAATGTTTCGTTAATAGTTATGAACAGGTGCGAAACCATAATTTGAACTTGATCATTTCTGGATATTTCTACTTTTTTCTAGCTTAATTCAAGCGTTTCTCACATCCTTTCTCGTAAATTTTATTATTGGTTTGAGTTTATCTGTGACTGATTTCCGTATAATTTAGCACAAAATTATTTATATTTAAGTTAAATTTATACATTAATATACGAACTTCCGTTGATTAATTTCCTTTTCTCTTCAAACTTGTCCTTCTACGTCATTGATTGTGCTTACCTTACCAAGGTAAACTATGATAATCTGTTGTTTTCATTATTTACTAACAACAACATTCCTGTAGGATCCTTCCAAGTAATTATTATTCAATAAACTTTGAAATACATCAACTATTATTAAATGATTATTGGAAACAGTTTTGAATGTAAATAAGATATAAAAGATGGATTTTAAGACTGCGTTATTGTTGACAATATAATTATAATTGTTAAATATCCCAATACTAAATAATAGACAATTCACATAACATCCTAATTCAATTTTCGGGAAATTAAATATTGATGTATAATAATAGAGCAATTTATAAAATTGCTTGAGCGAACGATGAGAGAGAAAAGAAATTAAATAAAATAAAAACTCAGTAATAGTATCGGATAATTTTCATGTAAACAACAGTTTCATGCCGTTCTTGTTTACATGAAGATTAAACTAAGCCCTTAATTTAATTATTAGCATTATTACACATCGAACTTTGCATGTCGGTCAATACTGACCAGCAGTAACACGGTATAAAGCTTTATTAATGAAATCGCATCGGTTAAATTTAATTACTATTATTTAGCTTTGTTGTGATAGGTTATAGGATCTACTTAGTAAACTGGAACAAAATAATATAAAATTTTAAACGGGGAGAGTCGTTTTAAATAGAGCTTCGGTTTGTTTGATTCTTGATAAAATATTCTTAACATGATGTATTTGCTACTTAATATGTTAATGTGATACTGAATAAATAATAATGTGATTATATATTTGCTACACTTGTTATTAAAGAAGAACATAATCATGCGAAGGGCGCTTTTAGAATATGAATGGGAATACTAAACAGTCACAATTAACATTAACTTAACTGTATTTGAATTTTATTGCCTATTAAAATAAGTAAAAACGTTTTATGCAGGGTTTGAAAATGAAAGACTATACTCGTAGAAATAATAGTACCCACATCTTTCCGACAGTTAACAATACCTACTCGTGGTATAATATTTCGCAAATGTCTGAACTGAACTAGAACAATTGGAATGCTATTTATTATATTCAGGTGGAAATAAAGCAAACCTGAAGAACCAAAAAAAAGGTGTATGGTTTTATGGAACCAATTAAAAATTTGTTTTTCATTATTACTCTGCATTTACAAATATTTTCTCCCTTTTTTCTTTTGCTTATAAGTTATAACTGTTTACCAATTTCTCTATGTCAAGTGCTTGTTTTGACTATAGAAAAGTATAAATGCCCCACCTAACAAAAACTCTTTGGAGTATGAAAATATTTTTAGAAATCTATTTTAGAGCTTGAAATTCAAGCTTGCCAATAGCACCTATCTAACTTATGTTTTGAATTCAACTGTTTACAATATAAAAGCTGTGAATTAACAAACATGAATCTAGGAGGTAAAAAATTACCCTCAAATAATATCATTCAGATTTTATATTCACTCTTTATAATGACATGCAGATCTACACCTCCATCGATGCATTATATTCGCAGACAATAGCTGGTCGATCAAGTTCGATATATTTTTTGCTTTTAACACATCATCTTCTTGCATGATCAACAAGACACAATATAAAATTGTCATACCATTTATTGTTAGTTGCTGTGATACTAGTTTCAGAAACAGATCGGTAACTATAAGAACCGCGCCCCTTTTACATCAAACCTTTGTCATCATCAAATTTGCATCTTTGAAAATGAAAACTTTCTAATCATACCTGGATCTTGTCAGTAAATAGCTTGATTTTGAAAAGCTTATTAGAATTTGTAATTAAAATGTATGAATTAAGACGTAGCTTTTCGAAAGTGCTACGACCTATGGTATTGGCAATTGTGTCTTAGTAGGTCTCTTACGACTCGGAACAAAAACTATCCTATTCAACATCTGAATTCCAAAAAGATATCTTGTCTCTTCAGGGTTGGTATAGATCGATTCTCTAGATTCTTAAAAGAGTAGAGATCAGATTGCTATGAAGTATTCAAAAATACAGAGTTGTCCCAAGATTCTAATGGAATTTAAAAACCTTGTGATGCTTTGCCCGAAAGCAGTTTCGCTATTAGGCAATTCAACTTTCTTCCAAATTGGAGGTCGATATTCTTCATTTGATTCGCGCTTGGATAGATCTTGACTTTAGGTGGTTGACTGCACAACCATATCAGTGCAATGGCTAAAGTGCTTGAAGTTTCTTCATCTCCGTGATTATTGAGTTTATTACCATTAACTGGTTCAATTTCATCTGTGTATCAAGATAAATGCTTTTTTCTGTATCTTCATCATTTGTCTCAACTTCAACATCAGAGGTTTCCAATAGCTTTAATATTTATTCGTTGAAGACTCAGAGTAGAATGGGCAAGGAAACATTAGTTGTTTCATCTTTTTCTTTGAACCCTGAAGACTTTAGATGTGTTGTGAAAACTATTTGTTTAATAAAAAAAATTAATTGTTCTTTATGTTTTGCTTTAATCTCATTTAACAAAGTAAAGTGTTAGGAGTTTATAATATAAAAGGTGCTCTAACGTTTGTGTTTCTATCTTAAAGCAGATCTACGTTTTTATGGGTCAGAAACTTATATTCCTTGCTTGCAACCCCATTTCCTAATCCACTACATAATTATTAGTTTTCAGCCTTGAATTATGAAATACACAACGAATGAAGCTCAGAACGTTCTCTTGTTTATGCAGCTCAAAGCGGCGTTGTTTCAGTTTTTATTTGTGTTGATTGTTCTGCAGATGGAATTCGGAGCCTCCCTGTTCACGACTATACATTTGACGTGGTATTTCTGTTTAGAGCAATTTTACTAGATGTCGGTACCACTAATCGTGCACGAAATTCGAAAACGACTAAACAGAATCTGATGCTAAAGTTAAAGTTGATTCTGTTTTAGTTGCAATTGTCCCTAATAAGTGTGTAGTAGAATGATAATCCAGCAGGTCTTATAGCAACAATTACATATTCTGGGGCTTTTGATAATTTATTCTTAAACAACTGCGATAAAGAAATCTAGTATTAGAAAACAACCGAACAGTTTTAGAGTCAGACAAATCAAAACAGATTAAATGGAGAAGTTGTTGAAGCAGCCGAACAAAAAATGAATAAAAAATGTAAAGGTTTCTATCGGTACATGATTCAATGAGTCATTTTCGGATCTTGTCCACACAGTTTATTGTTGTTTACAACTTATATCGGTCCTGGGACTAATTCAGTGGCGTAGCGAAGTTTGTGACACAATCTTTCGGAGTACCTACGTTTACATATTTTACATTCTCATTACTGCTAGGTATATGACACTAGTTTCTGGTTCCTGTTTGAGCAAAATAGATAAACCCATTTGACTTCTTTTAAAACAAATAGCTGGAAATACCAGCAATATCGAGTTTTAAAAGAGTTTTATCCAGCATTGCTTTGTTGTTGATTCGAGTTGAATTTTGTCTAATTAGGCTCGTAACTGTACAGCAGATTTTATTTAGTTCGTTCAGAGGTTGCGTGCGCACTAGCACCGCCAAATCAAGTATCATGTGACATCTTGTTTCTGTCAATCTTACAGAATAACAAGAGTATCAAGAATATTTCTGATTCTAAGAATCTGAGCAAATAAAAAGGTACAGTTAAATATGTCAGATTCTAGCCCCCTTGCATTTGTTGAGGAAATCCAAACTTCTGCTTTCTCTTACCTGGTGTTACCTTTGTATAAGACAAAGAAGCTAGAGATCTTATCGTTTTGCTACACAACTACGAGCGTTCATTGATTTTAGAATTCGACACAGTTTTAGTCATCTTTGTTGATCAGTACATTCCTTAATATGAACCAAAGGAAAACGATATGCGGTGACAGGTGACCCTTTTAAAAGACACCCGCGACTTCTCTGGTGATGACAATCGCTAGCTTGAGAAACACTCCTTTTACCAATGCTGTGGCTAAGGTGTTTCTGGTACTATATTTCTTTGGTAGTATATAAGAGACAATAATCAAGAGAAAGATTCACAGAAATTATTGGTATGAAAATCTGCCAGCTTTTAAGGCAGTAGACTTATTTTTACATAGTGCTAAAATTGACCAAACTTTCCACTTTGTCTAAAAACTACCTACTAACTGAACACAAAATCTTCATTCTTTATTTAAAAAATCAAGAAATACATACAAGACATACAATATTTTTGTTACTCAATGGTTTTGATTGATGTATCAGACACTGCACTGAAAATATCAGATATTGATATAAGTCACAATGAGTTAGTAAAATTGGGAAAGATTGATTTAAAAAATTATTTTCGTGCAGGTAGTACATAGATGGGGTTCACTAAATCAGGCCAGAAAAAGGCCTAGGTGAATCAACAACTAACAGAAGTTATTAGTTATTCGATAAGGAATTAAAGGAAATAAACTTTGGCTGTATGGTTTATTGGAATTATGATAAATTACTGCGAACCACTAGTACTGAACTAACATGCTTATTGATAAAATTAATGATTGCTAATTTGTAGAGATGGATCCAAAAAGGATGGAATTCTTACATTTTTTGATGCCGTTCTTGGTATTCATATCTTTAACTGTCATGTACTAACCTGTAAAGCTAAAGCTGTACTCTGTAATTATCATAATTAAATTTTAGGGCGTGCTATATGGCTTTTGGGTGTAAAACGCAATGAACAGAAGTTGTAAGTTTTTCAAAATTCCTGTTTAAGATTAATTTATGGAACAGAAAGGTATCAGTACGTACCTATCACATAAACTGTTAGAAATTAGATGGTTAAATATGAAAAAGCAAAGATTGTTTGATGTGTCGTAAATTTCTATTAAATTATCGTTAGAATAGCAAAATCCCTAATTTTTTATTTTTTTAAATTATATTACTAGCTTCGTCGATACTTGTACTTCTTATTGCCTATATACCAAAACCTATTTGGATCAAGTTTTTCTTCGAAAGGTTACATGGAAAATCAGCGAGTCACTTTACTTTTCCTCGCCCGTTTTGCTGAATATATAAGTTTATTGTTTAAGCTTAACTGCTATCTAAACATTACAGTCTTATCGCTACATGCTACATTATCTTCTATCGCGCTCATGCTAAATTTTAGCTAAATATTATTGCTAACTGAATGTTAAATAACACAGGCAAGGAAATGTAATCTTGGGGGACTCCTCATAGTATGTGTCATTTAGAACAATACTGTTTAGAATGCCAATCAATCCTTTACAGCCTTTACATTTATTCACATCAGATAACGGCTTACCTTTTTCTAAATTGTTTATAAATCCAGATGTATTTATATTCTCGTTACGTTTATAATTTAATGTAAGCCATAATATAATATTACTTCACGATATCTATAAGTAATGTTGCATTTATATTTTATGTTCCTGAAACAGTTGTTTTTACTAAACAAATGAATAATTCTCTATGAACATCGGACTCGATCAATTATTTCCTGACAATTTCAAGATTTGGACAATGGCTTTTAACGCAAACCTGGTAGTATATGGTGCTCTTAAAACTAGTTTCCACTTGCAAATCATTTTTTTCTAATAAAGCTGTTAGTGACAATTTAAAAAACAATTCTCTTATATTTATAATTCAGGAATTTATGATTGATTTTATCTTTTGAAAAATTAAATAAACATGATGGTATTATTGTAAGAGTTTTAGGGCATAGCATATTTATAATTCATTTATTCCATTTATTCCATAAAAGCTCACGTTATAATATGAATAGTTGATTATTCGCTTTATAAACCATAAATCAATGAACTTGTTGATAAATTATTTTCATAGGGATTTTCTATTTTCAAATTAAAACCAAGGGATAAACTAGTTTTAACATGCCTACCGAGAAAAAAAACTATAAAATATCTGTGACCTAATACTGAACTAACCTCTAACGCTACAAAACGCAGGATTAGCGGAAGCAAGAAGAGCAGGATCGATGTCTGAACTTCCGGTGTGGTTAGTTAGTTTCGTATGCGCTTGAGGGGTTGCTAAAAGGGGGTATTTGAGGTTTTCTATATGTTTGAGGTGGTGGATTTTCTTTAAGTGATAACAGTTTAAGAATTTCTTAAATTTAAAAAGAATTCTGTATCTAATAAAATAGAACTAATAACGTTATAATAATAATAATAATAACACTTAAATTCCATTTCAATTGTATAAATTAAATAGTAATGAAACAAATATATTAACTGCATTTACACGATCATTAAAGGCAGTAACACCATAATTAATATTAATATGTTGTTAACAGCTTTTCAAAGAAACTAATCCGCTTATAAATTCTAATCGTTATCGTTACTATTAAACTTAATTTTTTAAATAGAAAAAAATTGAAAAAATAAATTCTTAAGAGGAACATCAAAGTTCAGTCCCTTTTATACCAAGTTGAATTCTTGTCGGCGTATATCTAGAAGTCACACGGGTGGCTATCTAGCGGCAAAGTCCCAAACTAAAGACACCAGTTTTACATTAAGGTACTGAGGTATCTCGACGCTACTGTACAGATAACAAATTCAGCGGACCGAATGAATAGCGGAGAATTTCTTGTATAGGATACCTGAACAACGAATTGTGCGATTGCCCCTTTTAACACAAACGCATATATATTCAAGAAGAGTGATAATATAGTACTTAACTGGTGTTGAAATGTTAAATAATATCGTGCGGTGCTATTGATGTACAGGGAAAAGCAAAATAATATCGTAATCTACCAATTTTTATTATTTATTTTTTTGTTTAGGGTTTCTAAGAAATTTATTCTTTTAAACTTTTGAAAGTTGTCATAATGAAAATACACAAAACAATTTACATTCGGAAGTTTTATAAGTAGGCCAATAAAGGAGTTATAATTTTTCTGGAAACTGACAAGACATAATTCAACTCTAATATTAAAAAATAAACAACCGCTGCAGATATAATAAATTAATAAAATGTCAGTTGAACCATACAAAGTAATAAAATAAACAGAGTTCATCAAATAGAAAAACCACCTCGGTAGAATCTTTGAGAAAGAGAAAATAAAGTAATCCATCTAAAAGTATAAAAGAAACGAATGGTAAAAATTAAAAAAAAAAATTTGAAATTCCTACGTGTATAAAAATAGGGAAATGAGACAGAGTAAAGGTAATTCCTGACGACAGCAAAAGATAGATTTAACGTGCGGCACTTTTTGAAAGCCAACAGGATGCGCGATTCTGAATCCAAATGTGAAAATTATGCATGTTTTGCGCCAAATGACCAGGCTGAGAGACGCGCTGACTCGCTAATTATTTGTAAGAGTTATTTTCATACGTTGATACTCACACCATGTGGCGTTAAATATTATAATAAATAATATCAGGGGAACCCTTTTCAAATGCGCCGCTAAATTTATGTAGATTTAAAAAGTTTATAATCTACTCGGTATTAGCGGAGACAAAAGGGGGAATTGTATATTTGGACAGGCAGATGCCCTTTCTTGGTTAATTGAAAGTGTTGAATTTTAATCGTGACGTTTTATGTTGATATCAATGTTATTGTAACAATATAACAATCTTTAATTAATAAGCTGTGTAAATACATAAATGGAAAAATGGTTTATTGTTTTCATATGCAAGCACGTGAAAATATATGCAGATGTAGTGATATTATAGGGGCACGCTTCTACTAAAAGTTGTGTAATTACCATTCTTGGTCTTCCTATATCGTTCCCTAAACGTATGACACATTCTATAAATTATTAATTCATGAACTTTGGTGGTGGAGAATTCTAAAAAAAAATTTGCAAGTTCCCCTTTTCTAGTAGAAATGAAGAAATTTACCATTATTGCATGCTAGGTAACGAGAGCAACTATAATATTCACTTATACATCATTTTAATAAACAAACCAAAGACACCGCCAATAGCAAGTAGAATCAAAAAGACTGTTTTTACTTAATTGAATTGGGTGTTTTGATTTTTATCAATGAGTCACTTCGGTACTAACATAATTGGCTGCAAACTTAAAATATGCAAAAAACTTGTAACATCGGTTATATAGTTCAATAAAATATAGAAACGGTTCATTCAATCTTAAAGAAAAGATTATGTGGAAAAATTGATTCTGCATTTGCTGACGTTGAAACAAAATGGATATGAAGAGATTGATTTGCTTTTGATTTTGACAATTTGAAGAATCGTTCACTTTTACCGGATAGATGCATGGGAATTCCTGGAGAGATTTTGCGCAATTGTTGACAAGTCATTGCACTTGTGGAGAAATACATACATTCTATACTACGATAATTCCCCGCCTAGTAACGGTTAGGATAATTCCTGGCTATCCAGTTTTGGGTTTCCGTTTTTCCCAAAATAAACTCTCTGAATGCTAAGTAATTTTACCCTAATTTACCCGATTTAAATGTAATATCAAAAGTCAACAGTTTTATTGCAGAATTTCTTTTCTATATATTAGTTAATGATTTATCGCGTGACTCGATCTCAACAGCATTATCAGACGAGCACACTAGATAAGCAACAGACAAAGTTTTGCTAATGTTAATCAATCAGTAACCAAAACAACTTCAGATTATCTGAAACATTTTCGAGTTGGCACGAATACAATGGAGTTCGGTGGGAGACTGGGGAAAACTTAAATTATGCTTACGTCAGAACGGTTTTGATTGGGATGCTCTTTCTTTCACAGCAAACTTAAAAATTTAGCCTGAATGTCTAAAAACCAATATGATGTTTAAAAACATTATTAGTGACGGCAAAATTTTCTATACAGCTATTTTTATCTGCGACAGTTCTGCATTCGCATTCCTTCCATTTTTCGCATCGTATCCAGTCTTTCGTTGTTCGATCACAGTATTTCTCACAGCGTGCAGGACATGCATACTTATCTTTTCGAGGACTACTAATCTCAATAGGTTCTAAAATAGAGTGTAAATAAGCTCTATGAGGTACTGCGAGAATTTTTAACGAGAACCTAAATAAGTACTAATAAGTACTAAAACTGGAAAAAAGCAAAACTTATCAGATCCTAAATAGAACATAATTTCTATGTTATTTAGGATCTAAGCAAGTACTTTTACGCTCTGCAGCGAATAGATCTTAGCAGAGCCTAACTAGGACTTAAATTTCGACTCGGGTACGTACATAGTTTACGTAACTATCTTTTTTAAAAAAATGTGTGCTAAATTTTGTGTAAATCGTGCGCAACTTTTGCCCTTCAGGTACGTTTGCCATTTTATAAGTAAATAAAAATCCAAGTATAGTTCATTAGGTTTTTATTGGTTATGAGTTAGAGGCAGCTTCCCAATCTGTACAGGGAGATTAAAGGTTATTCTGGATCGTTTCTTCCATTTCAGCTTGTAGTATGTTAACAACTGGAGACTTTTAAATAGGTCAGCTACGCGTGGTTGCTCTCACTTAAGATTATAATATGATGGTTGTAGTAGCAAGCTTTAATTTTAGTTTTTAGCAATGGCTTTTTTGTGTAGAAGAACGCTTGTGCTATATTGTCGCTATGATTTGCATTACAATGCAGCTGATGATGACCTTGTGGTTAATGGTACAGTGAGTACAACTGACAATTCATAGGAGCTTGGTGGCGAATGGTAGTACGAGAACGGTAATAGCAGCAAAGGGGACTTTAGGAAGAGAAAACTTACTATCATGAACGACTCGGCTAGAAAGAGTATCCAACAAAACCTTGCGACTCCGCAATACATGTTTAATGTCAATTGGAAAGGGGAAATAATGGTCCGCTCTCAGCCAGGATGACAGAGGCATCGAAAGAGAAGATCTTCAATCTTCGACGTTCAAAAAAAGAATAAACCTTCCTATTGTGGAACTTTTTTTGACATGTTTAGTTTTTGATAAACAAAGAAAGGTTGTCTGTGTAGGTTTTTGAAAGATACTGCATAATTGTCAAAATAACTCTAAGTAAAGTCAAGCGCCTAAAAGATCTTTCTAAGTGCCTGTTGTGATCAGGAAGTACTGTAAGTTGCTTATTTTATAGTTCCTTATCTCGATTAGTTCATGATGTACAGAAGCATCTGTGTGTTTGTCTATTTGCCTATTAGAAAGTTTGCACTAAACCACTGAATTCTTCTTACCGTCACTAATAGTAGTTTAAAGAAAAATTTGTTCAGTTGGCGATAATTAGGAGATTTAGGAAAGAGAAGGTACCATGATTATTAAGAATAAAAATTATTCTTCGCCCTTTACTGCTAGAGGCTATTGCCTCATTGAATAATAGAAGTTTGATGGCAATTTATAGATTTTTAACACATCTCGCAAATGATTCTTCTATTTGAATTTAAATTATTTCTACAATCTACTACATGGTTTAATAGAATGTACTACTAATTATATTACAAATAACCATACCACACATTTGGTAAAGAAAAAGGAGGCAGAATTCTTAGAACTTTCATATTGGACAAATTATGTCCAATTATACTTTCTTTATTGTTATCTATTCTACATTCCTTCTTATTTATTATCAAATACATTAATTATATACCTTTTTATGTCGCTAAATTATTAGCATGTTCTCCTTTATCTAATTTACACGCCTATTTAGAACGATTTATTATTTATTAAATTGATAGATTTAAGACGATATTAATGTCGGTAGGTTTCTAAAAACATTTCATTTTTTGGATAAGTGAAATAAAAACGCGAAAAGTGTGTCAAATTACCTATCAATCGGCTACCTACATAATTATTTTTAATTTAGAGTGTTCAACTATTAAGATGGAAAAAATAAATATAATAATGCGTTGATTAATGTGGGTCCTTCATAATCCAAATTAAGTAAAAGCCATTCAGTTCCCACGCCTAAAGGTTCATTATATTAAGCTTCTGTGTGAGAAAAACATGGTCAAAGTGAATACACATACTATCTAATAATATTAAAAGTATTATTAAATATTTTACCATTTTTATATTTGTACGAATGTGTACGTATCTAACCATCATCAAATAAACTTTGACAGTTTATTAAAACGAACAAGCAGTCTCTTTTTTAGTTAAAGATAAACAACCTATCACCTTTACATATCATAAATATGAATTAATTAAAGAAATACAAGTAGGTATTACTACACTTTTAATATATTTCTTTTATACACTCGTTATTTTCCATCCTTTTCTCATTTAACATTCTTGACAATGTTGTACATTTAAGAATTCATTCAACAAGTTTACTATTGTTGTTAACGTTATAAAAAGTAAAACAAAACATCTATTGTTACAGTTTTTTCGCTTATTATAAAGTTCACAGCTTGGATAAGATAAATAATTTATTTCGGAGCTCGCGATGCTAACGTTTAAACAAAATTCTTGAAAAGTACACGGTTACGTGTTAGTTTTAATTAATTATGCAAATTCTTATTAATTTAATAAGTTGTACGCAAGTAGTCGGTCGGAAAGTTCAAAAACACCTGTCAGCGGAACTGGAGTCGATGCCATTTGGTATGTACCAGGTTGTTAATTAGGCACTGCGGGTTATCTCCACCACTTCGGTGCGCTTTGGTGACAGGAATATCAGCCGCTAAACTAGGTGACACGCAGCCGAAATGTCTTTTTGAGTGATTAGTTTAATTTGTTCCGAATAAGATTTCTATTGTTTCATATTAATGCCCGAGAAAATTTGAAATTCATATTTTAAGATCTCGTTTAAAATGTATGTGAATCCACAAGAAGTTTCCATTTATGTGTGAACTTTGAAATTGATAAAATGTAGTGAAATGTAGAGATGAAAGATTTCTGCTTACATATTTATATATTATTATGAAACTAACTCGTATTTCTATGTTTACAATTCTCCTTGCATACTTATTTTGTATTCCAAACGCGATCTTTCCAAGTTTCAAGCAAAAAAAGAAGTTCCAGGGCAATTTAAATTTGTGAATTTAATAAAACGTGGAAAGTTTCTGTTATATTTAGAAGGTTTTTCAACTTTCGAGCGAAATTATTTTTAAAATGAAATGTTTTGTTAAAATATAAACACATACATTCATTCAGTTAGTTGCGGACATGATAACATCAATGGCGAACAAGAAGGTATCTCGACCTTGTATCTTATGATATTTAAATGCAACAGCAACGTGTGCGACCAGGAGTCCAACTTAAAAGACCACACAGGGTCGGACTATATACGCACACAAATCATCGATTGGAGGAAACCAAACCAGTTTATAGAACACATCGTAGTTTTGCCGCGTTTGTACTTTAAACATTAGTCAATAACTACGATACTTGGCGAAGGAAAAAAAATTGAAAAGACTTCTGTGAAAGTTTCCGTCTCGTTCCGACGATGATATCCATTTCGATGAACTAAAGTGCCGTTACGGATTAATTATATTCTTATAGTAGCACGTTAAACATTTCATTCTGCGTTTATAACTATACTAATAAATTAACTCTTGTTGAAAATGAGAATGCTTACCCATTTTAATTTTATAATGCTTGTTAGAAAGAAAAGGAAAAAAAAAGAGTTAACGGTGTAACATTATGTAATATAGTTAATTAAACATATTCTCTTCTCAAAACGATTAGTTAAAGCTTCTTTTGGCATATTCTCTTTATTGTAATTCATTCATCTGTAAGTTATTTAAATCTTAAAAGACAGAAAAACTAACGTAACCTACTCGGGCTTATTTTGAAAGTGTGTTTCCTTGAAAATTGTTTAACTTGTTAATTTTGTAATCAGTATCGACTTTAGGACATCAGCTGTTATAAGTTAATTTGTAACACTGCTGCAAGTCAGATGATTTTTTTGAAAATGGCTTGATAGGTTTGGGATTATCTTTAAAAATCGATAAAGCGCGTTTGGAATTTTAAGACATTTTAGAAGAAAATATGAGAAAAATGCTAAAGTCGGAGAAACAAAGAAATATTAAGATATTAATAATAATATTAATGCTTGGAGTTGGGATCTGCCATATAACTATCTACATCCCACTATTAATTTACTTGAAAATTAATTTAATAAGACATTGAGATATTTACTTCAAAATAAACTTGAAATAAGTCTTGAAAGTCATCTGCTAAATTCATAATGATGATCAAAATTATTGATTTTCTAGATGCATTTGATTGTTGCTCATTAAAGTAACCAAGCGATCAAGATGTTTTGGTTAGGTAATTCCAATTTCTGCTCAAATTCAAAGCAATGGTTGCCAATTACAATTTCTTTTCATCAATACAATGTTTTTAAATCAATTTTAAAATCAAATTTGCCATTCTAAACAATGATATGCGATACTGGCCATTGATTGACACAAATCTATCTTCACAAAAAAAAATAATTAAAAATTGTTAAGAATAGCAATATATTTTAAGTAATAGCCACTTTGAATAAGTAGATACGTCTCGAACGGTTTCTGAAAGATTATTGAAATTTGTTCAAATCTTGATTTTACTCCAAACAGCTGAGAATTACAAAAACTGATATTTTGAGTAGCTATATATTGACTATTTGTTGGTTTTAAGGTTTCTTCTACTCCTTATTTTGCTTATCTATAAAATAATGCATTTCAATTAAAGAAAAACAAATTTTGAACTGAAATAATCATAATTTCGGCATCTTTAGTTACTATCAAACTGCACGTTCCTTAGACGACTCTTAGGCAGATGCTACACAAATATTCTGAATTTAGATACATTAATTTCAAGTGCAGAAAAACAAAATTTTGGTAATGGATTTTTATCAATCTTATGACAGTAAACCTAGTTGTGTTTTGGAGCACCCAAAGTTATTGTAATTATAAACGAGTTAATTGTTTCAACCTTTTCTTAGGCAAAAAAGCCCCATTATTTTTTTTAAATGATGTATCTCGAGATTTTGTAGAGGCTAGGATACAAGTTTTCCCATAGACAAAATAACTTTATTGCTTGGTTTAAAATTGTCAGAAAAGAAATTTTTAGTGTTTTACCCATTTTCATTGCCTTAATCTTTAGAGTCCTTTACGTTTTCTTGATCATAACTGTCTATCATTCCCTTTTAACTACTATATGTTAAATATAAACTGTATCTGTTTGTGTCTTCTTACATCTTCATTATTTTTTATTTTTTAAATTTAATGCCCAATAACATAGTGACAATCAATATTATTTCATAGATGCTTACCTCAAAAATGCGAAAACTTAATGACTAGTGCTATTTACATTTCTTAGATATCCCCTACAATCAAAATAATTTTGTTGTAATAAATTAGATGTTGCTATTACTTTTTGTTTTCATGCCAAAATATGACACCCTTTTTCGGGTAGTGATGGAGTGATACCTATACGTTTCAACCTTACAGAGAAATTAGTTTCTAGGCATATATTATTACTTTAATTTGTGCATTATCCTACCTCGAATTCTTGTTTTTGCATTTTAAGCCGAAGGAACACATGCACTACCTAAAAACATGCGCCGAGTAATAACTGATAAATGATAATATAAAACTTTAGAATTGCATCACGCTTTAATTTCTGCAAAGGATGGCTGATTAGGACTTCAAATTGTCTGTTGAAACCTAGAATGTGATGAGAAAATGTCCGCTGAGTTATGCCCATAATTATAGTCCGCACTTGAACCAAGCTCGAGCTCGAGCATGCTCTAATATTTCATAGTTGCAACTTATTCAAAAATACGATCTCGTCCTTACTTGACGCGTGCTCACACTCAAGGTAAAGAAAATGAGGATGATTTGAGTTGAGGTTATGAACTGAGCATTTGCACATAGACTCACTCATGTACAGCTTTTTGCATAAATAATGTTGCAAATCATTTCTATAATGAAACAATTAACTAAATATACAAAATCTGATTTCATATTAATTATACAAAGTCGTCTTATGGGCTCTTAGAGAACAAATTTTATGTAATTAATGTTAAATTAGATTTCGTGTATTTGATCAATTCATTCTTTAAGAGAATGCATTGCGACATTATTTATGCAAAAGCTGTACATAGTACTGACTATAAATTTAAGGTTAAACACAGAAAAATGTAAAATCATGAGTTTTTCTAAGAAAAAAAAACAAGAATTACATATAATTATAGAAAATGCTGAACAAGTAAATGATATTAAAGATTTGGGAGTTACCTACACTGATACAGTAACGCATAAAATCCACATTGAAAATTGCGCGAGAGAAGATTATAAGACATTAGGATGGGTATTATGGAATAGTAAATATTTTGACGTAAAGACGCTATTACTTTATAATACGTACGTTCGTTCTAAACTAGAGTATGCGAGTCATTTGGAATTCACGTATGTTTAACGCTTTAGACGTCATTGAAAAGGTTCAAAAGCGATTTCTAGGGTCCTTATACTTTAAAAGGTACAAAGTCTTTCCTAATATTAGCAATCATATTTCTTATAATGATCAGCTGAAGACATTTGATATGAAAAAACTTAGTACACGCTGGAGTTTGATGTCACTTTCTACTATATATAAAATTTTAAATAATTATTTGGACTGTCCAATAGTACTTAGTAAAATAAATTTGTATGTTCCTAATTTGAGATTAAGAAGACCTAATCGCTTTTTCAAAGATTCAAGTTTTTTCTCGCCTCTCGATTTAGCTCTGGATGATGTAAATACTTTAATACAAAGATTTGATCTTGGTTTACATTGTTATAAGTTGGAAACACTTTTACGATTTTGTGAGTAGTGTTTTTAAAAAAATTTCTAACTTAATATTCTAGTTTATGTTGTTTGTTGTTTGTATACTATCATATTTATGTGTTGTTATATTTAGATATGCATGTTTTATATCTTTATACCTTTATCACTGTTTTTTTTATAATTTCTTATGTAAATGGACAGTTGGTCCGTATAGGAAATGTATGTTTAAATAAATAAATACGACTACAAGCGACTGAGGGTTAACCATAGTATTGGGAAGCGTATTTTATACATTATCTTTAGTTTCTTCGATATGTCATTTAATTGAATTCTGAAAATGCAAGCGACATTAGAGGGTGTCAATTCTGAAAACTAAACTAACGAGCATAATTCTCAACGTAACTAATAAGTTTGGCGAGCTATATGTGACCTCTTATTGTTCTGATAAAGTAATATTCGTCATAAATGACCAACAGATATGGTTCTTTTTGGTAGATAATCTAATAAGATAATTCCGTCAAAATTCCAACGTACAGTAATCACTACTTTACCCAGTTTTTGTCTGCTGGTTGAAATATGGGTTCCACGTTGTATCGGTTGTTAGCTAGCAGCTCTTGCAACTGACTGCTCTGGTTCCAACACTCTTAAGATTACATAAATCTACCCCGTAGCAACGTTTCTATTGTTATTTATGTCACAAATACATTAGTCTACCTTAAAAGATTTTCGTATAAACATTAAATAGATGGTAACAAATAAAGAACACCTAGTGAACACATTCGTTACCATAAACACCATGTGCAGACATTTTCTATCTACTTATTAGCCTCTTGAAGTTTATTTAATAGAATGTAAAATTTTGCAAACACGAACAGTTTTTAAATTACGGAACATTTTTGATCATAATTAAAATAAAGATTATAAACAACTTTTACGGAAGACCTAAATTAATAACACACAATGACGTGGTTTCTCCACGTTGGGCACCAAAATTTCAATGTGATGGATATAAAAAAAGAATACATTGTTTTTGTTTTTTAGGGCATGGTTTTAGTTATCTTCTTGTTATTTGTTTTGCTTTTGCTGTGTTCTATTATTTCATTGTCCTCTTGCATTATTGTTATCTCTAGTATTAGTGTTGTTGTTATTTCTGTTATATTCCCTTCTATTGTTATTGTAGTTATTTTAGTTATCTCTGTTGTTGTTAGGTTTATTTTCGTCTACCTGAAAATGTTGATATATTCTGGTTTCCCAGCCTTTACACCACCTACGATGTCAACAAATTCGGGGATAATTATGTAGAAGCTCGTTAAAGCATCTAGAATTATCTTTGTACCTCTTTATTCATTTGATTATCCAATTATTGAAACATTGAAAGGAATAAACATTTAGATCTAATGCTACAACCTTTTAAATAATGTATTTTCAAATGTACAAAAAATTTAAAATTTATTAGTTGCAAGTACGAGTAGCAGGTAATTTCGAATTTTCGTTTAAAAACACCTCTTTTAAAAGATCTTTGATATAAAACCAAGACGTATAACTAAATGGATTTTGACATGCAGCAGAATCAAATGAGCTTGTTTAAACAACTGGTCGAGAGCAAGAATGATCAAGACCATCCGAAATTATTTATGATTACAAACGTTTCGTTAACTTCCTTATCTTCTTGCATGCATTTAAGTCAGTCATGAAACTAACAATAGAACTCTGGATAAACATGCATTTTATTAAAAATTATAGGTTTTTTTAGGATCTAATTTATAATTTAATGAAACACTTGTAAGAAGTTCGCTAATGTTCTGCAGAGCACAAGATGAGAGCCACTGCATCAAAGTATTACTGTTGCTATAAACTGAGACAGCTAAACTAAATTTCCAATTGTACTGCAATATTGCAGGAAGTAATTGACTTGTACCCAAACTGAACTGCAAAAAGCAAAATCTTTTAAGGTACTTTTCCTCTGGAGATCAGCAAAGTAAGAATAGCAATTAAATTAGAGAACTGAGCACAGAGACACCAAGAAGATAAGAAATGATTTTCCTAAACTAAATATTTTCAAATTAAAAAGTAAATAAACCATTTACTGAAGAGGATGAAATCGGTTGATAGCCAAATGCATTATACAGCCCCAAGTTTTATTTTTACCGTGCACGTCTATCCAGAGTCTTAAATCATTTGAATCGTGCTACTCAATATCTGCTATCAGTAGCTGTGTCAATTCTAATTAATACATAGTCTTTTCTGCGATAAAAAAATTAAGAAACTCGAAACGTAGGAAGCTACTTTTGAAAACTGCACCCAGTAGCTAATTCCTTACCAGGAGAATATTCAACAGCTGCCCTTTTGATTAATTTAGCTGTTTGTGTTCAGTGCTCCTGATCTCAAAGGAAAGTGCTGCTGCCTTACCTGAAACAAAATAAACATTGTTATAATTTCATTTGTTTAATCTACAAAGTGAAGTCATTGCTAACTTCAAACTATTGCGTCTGTGAAGCCATTCACAACCAACAGTGCTGCTGGTATAGTGTCTGCTAGATTGATGGTAGTATAGTGATCAAGCATTGCACAATGCGAGCTGCATTTATTTTCAATAAATTTTAACTGGGGATATTAATTATGAACAATTGGGGTTCGCAGTATTAATATAGTGCAACTTACTCCAATGACAATGTTAATCAATAGCGCCAATTATGGCAACAATGCTGATTCTCAATGGTACTTTACACCTCCATCTCGTAATTAGCTTTCTGGTTTTAATTATCAACTAAAATCCATTAACCTGGAAAGTAACCGTTTATTTTATTTCATTTTGAAAATTAATCTTTTTACAGGAAGTGTTTATAATTTTGTTTTGTTTATATGCGTCGAAATTCTGTATTTTTATCCAACAAATTTCGCTTTATGAACAATAAAGTTTTTGGAGTTGATAATGTCCACAATAAAAAAATTAGAAGCTCTAGTCGAGACATCAGACATCCTTAATTAAATGTTTACGATGGTGCAGAATATATTTGAAAAAATTAAATCCAAAAATAGCTTATAAAAGGCCGAATACCGCAATATCAAGAGTAAACAACTATTGAAGGATCATCTAACCTTAATCAAGTCCGAATGATATATAAAAACAGTGCAAAAAATAATGAAAATTACAATTATTACAAATAAATTGTTATACTGAAGTAAACGAGTTATTGCTTTGAAGTTAACATATACTGTAAAAAAGCAAAATAAAATACACAAATTAATTTTTATCCGAAGAAACAAAAATGTCGTATTCGCAGACAAGCACTAAAATTCAAGTTTGTTTTTTTTCTCGCTCCGTCTTCTTATAAAAGACATCAAGTAAAAAAAAGGCCTCTTAAAATCATTTTGATTAACAAATAGTACATATTTACAATGCAAAGGAGTAAAACCAGTAGCACATAAACCAGATGTCTGAACTAGATATACTGAAGAAAATAAAATCAGTTTTATCTTTACGAGTTTTCGTCGAAAATGAGGTCCCTGGCTCTCCTCACCAATATACTTTATATACAAATTCTACTGCTTTTATAGTTCAACTTTAACTTGTGTGTGTGTTTTATCAACACTTAACAATAATTTTTAAATAGTTTCAGTTTTAGATTATATCTAATAGTTATTCGGAAAACGCTACTGAAAAGAAATTCCTGAAGACGCTTTTTTCTAACAGTTGCGTCTATAAAAGTTATAAATAAATCTAAAAATGGAATTAATTAAAACTTTAATAATATATGAATGTATCTAATTATGAATAAAAATATTTATCTAGGCTAATTCTATCTATAAAGATCTATCATTACTGACAGAACAATACTTGCATTTTAACCCATTTTAAGATGAAAATAAATTTTATACTTGTACCAGTAGAGGCTTTTAGTCCTACATTATATAATAAATTGAGTTAAATTTACATTAACTTTACAGAAAATTAATCTAACATCTGTGCTAATTTATTTCCCAGTCTCTGTTAAGTTTAATTTAGTATTTTTGCTCTTAGTTCTTCATAATTTATGGTCTTCTAATAATTTATTTACGCAATAGCCTTTTAATAATCTTTAAGGTGTTTGACTTTTCAGTTTCTATTTATTATTTATTAGCACTTCTTTTGAAAAACCTTCCTTGATTAAGTTTATTTCTACTAAGCTTTTTGATAGTTTTCTTTGATAGGATTTTATACAGTATTAAAAGAATATCCAGTTACTATTTTTCTTGGGTACTAATCCGTTTAAATAAGTATAGTAGTAGTTTACAATCTGTACTTGCACCATTCATAAAAATAAGATTGGAACTGGATCATTGAAGCTTAACTATACTTTATTTAATTTTTTTTGTTTTACATTTACGAGCTGCGACTCAAACTGATAGGATTTTAGAAAGTAAGATGTCTTCATTGTAAATGCGCCCTCTTGATACCATTCAATTCACTCTAGCATATGGTAGCTACGTCTGCGCATCTGCTGATAGAAATGCTTGGTCTCTTCATTTCACTTGTTTCTACTGATTCTTTCTCTTGCGAACATCGAGAAACTCTCGGATGACTTACATCCTGTCATCTTAGAAGAATATCTAAATACTAAACACCCTTCATGGAACATCCGCTTTACTAATCAAAACAGCTGAATTTTACTACAATACACAGTGAACCTACCTACTAGAGAGATGAACGTCCTGATGTCTTTAACATGGTTATTCTCAGAGAGGTTTCATTGCCTTACCATTTCTGACCACTACCCTATTACCTTTTTCCAGTGGAATAATGACGATGAATATGATCATCTTTAATAACACTTCCTTTCATTACATCCGTAGAAAAATTGGAAGCTGTTGTCGGCGTTTTGGCCACCAGCAACCACAATTCTGACGTTTAGCCATTTTCTGACTTCAAAAACTTCCTTCCATTATCTATCAAAGACTTTATTGGAAGTCGCAATCAAACTCATCGACGCAACCACGAAATTCTTGACGTATTGATCGAAGCCTAACACCAAATTACTTACCGCAGTAATTCAAGCTACACAGCCAAGCTGAATTCCTTATTAATAGAAGACAACACGCTTTGGAAAATGTTTCGTATTTTATTTTGCAAGCCCGTTTCTCTACTTGCCATCTATCTACAACGAAATTGCAGCCCTAACTTTGACAATCACATCAACACCTGCACTCCTCTCATTGATCTTACTAGTTAAAAGAAGTACAATCAAATCCTGAAAACCTTGAGATGATAGAACAATAAATGCCGATTTAAGAGCTTTGCTCCGTAAAGCTAAAATAACTCTGGTGAACATCATTAATGCCATTATCCGACTTCGCCACTCCCCATCTCGATAAAACGTACAGATGTAATTATCATTTCAAAACCCGGCTAAGCATCACATTTCCACAAAGCTATTGCCCGATCAGTCTCCGGTTTACTTTGGGAGAAATATTGAATACTGCATCACCATTCTTAACAAGGAGTATAAGCCCAGATGCTGTAAAACGAAAATTTCATCCTATCTTTCACAACGCAGCTTCCGTATTAAGTTATTTCAAATTAGATGAGCATAGAAAGAGTTTCACAGATATCATTTCTTACTCCAGCTCTGTGTTTGATTATGACATGCCTATTCCTGAAGCTAATGTATTCTGATGACACAGTCTTATCTAGCATCACATCTGATGAACTCTACCACCGGTTTCTACCTGGCAACTCAAAAGTCAATCCCGAAAAGGGTATAGTGATTTTGTTCACAAGTTGTTTTGTTCACAGAACGATATGTGCGTCCATACAGCTTACAACAATTCTATTCTATGCTAAGAAACGGTCAAGTGTTTAACCAAAAACCAAAAACAGGTTCTTTACTGTACTACTACTATTATCAAAACCAAAATTTTGGCACCTATGACCCTGCTGAACATCATTTTCAAAAACAAGCTACTTTTATTGATTAATCTAATTCCACACAATCGCTCCTCATACTTACTCTTTTGTTTCGATGAAGGAAACCGATGATTCAATATCAAGATATCTATTTGAACAAAAAGTATAAAGTTCTAAGCACACCTAAATGTCTGATGCATGAAATACAAGAGGTATTAAGTAGTAGGTAAGAAATTTCAAGTGGAAGACTTCACGTAAAGTCAATAATGTCAAAAGCCAGTATTTGTTAACTTTCTATGGTTCAAACAATAAACAATCTCCTGGGGCTTGAGTTAAGTTTAAGATTTAGAAATCATATTAGAAATGAGATTTGATTTTGAGCGATTGCTCTTCTTCTTTAAATGTCATATCTATTGCAGGACGTTGGCAATTTTTTCCTACACTGATAACATGAACGCAAGGACATTCGGAGATTAGCTTTGAATCGAAATCGTTCTCATATAAAAGAATTTTATGAACACACCTACTTTTAGAGATTATCTTAAAAAGAATAAAAACGACAAGAAGCCTATCAAAAGTATTGAAGCCACTGCATGAGATTACACATAGTAGGTAATCTGTAAATGATTTAAACTAAAACCATTTCGGATGTATGCTGTCAAGGTGAAAGCTTCATGAGATGGTTAACTAAAATTATGGGAACACTAGCAAAATAATCTTAGATAAGCCCTTAGGCTTGTAACTGAAAGAGAGTCTTCTCTTCTGCTTGCCATCTTTTGAGATACTTTTTTAAAATCTTTGTAATGTTGTTCATGTCAATCTTCGATGATATTATATTTTTAGGTAAAACTATTTGGATAAATATTTGACCAATTGTAAGGGCAACAACAGTATCATTCCTAACTACTTCAGAGTTGCTTTTGGAAGATTTCTGAAGAGCAAAAGTGAGGATTGCACAACGGCATGAAATTTCTTAAAAAGGGAAGGGTCAACCATTTTGCGTTTTTGTATATCAAAGCTGAAATTAGATATTTTAGACATTCGTGCACAACATGTTTCCATTTCCGATTCATATTTATTTTTTTCTTTATCATATTTTTTAACATCTATTTTGTTAACAGCCTCTCAAGATTTCTCTTTGGCATTCAACTGTTTCAACGATCCAAATTTATCCCATTCGTCGTTTAAGGGCTTTATTTATATACTGTAAACTAGCATAAATCTAAATAAAATATGGTAACAAGAACGATGAAATTAAAATTGAAATTTTGATATTTTAGAGAATTGAAACTTTTTTATATTGATTCCAAAAATAGTTTTATTTGCTCATGTTAGAAGTTTTAGTTTCTTTGTATAATTTGATGTGTGTAGATTTTAATTTACTGCCAAGCCTGTGAAATCTATTGTGTTCGATTCAATGTCTAATTTGCTTATTCACTATAACATTGAGCATTTGAATTACAATTATTATTTCCACTTGTTTGGCTTGTTTTTACTATAGTAGTATTTACAGGTGTTAAACTTACAAAAGATCTCTATTTCTCATTTTTGTTTCAGACGATATTAAATTCAATGCATAAGTACCAACCGAGGTTTCATCTAGTGAGAGCGAACGATATCCTGAAACTTCCATATTCGACATTTAGGACGTACGTTTTCAAAGAAACTGAATTTATAGCCGTAACTGCATATCAGAACGAAAAAGTAAGTAAACTAGTCTTTAATTAATTTAAATTTTGCCTTCTTATTAGAAAGTAAATCTTTCGAGCTCGTGATCTCCATGAGATAATTGTATTTCACCGTTTCGTTTTTTTTATCATCCACTGAATAATTAACAATGCTCCTTCTTGTCTCATCAGAATGCGTTTATAAAATTGAAACCGCTACTTTAATAAAAATAAAACTTTAAACTATCGGCGTTATAATTAAAGAAAAGCATAAAAAGAAGAAAGATAGAAGAGAAAAAAATGGAAGATGTGTAACTAAGGGATTTCTTAGAATTATAATGCTATCAGACAAATTTCTCATAAAAATGGAACGACTTTTTAGAGGCTTCCTGTTGTTTTATAACATTAAAAATATCGAGCGGAACACACACATACACACATAACGTATCTGTATTTATACATCAAGTTCCGAGATTTAATTAAGCAAAGTAGTGCATCTGTAATATATTTATTATGTGTTATTCTTCATCTTTAATTACGGTTTTAATAAGGTTGTTAAAAAATTATATTATTAATTTTCTGAAATAATTGTTTATTAAAATATTTTCGTTAACAAACTTTCCGAGGTTGTGAGTAAGAAAGCAGAGGAAAACAAAAAACGAGGAACTTGCTTGTTTCATAAAAGACTTCGAGAAATTTTAATTTGCTTAAAAGCGATTGTCACCTAAGATAATATTCGCATCATCAATCGTACGAATCTTAAATTCTGATACAAAAAATATGTCAGACTTTAAGATTTTTCAATTTAAGCCAATTTAAGTAACAGAAAAGCTTAGACAATAAACTGATGTATAAGTATAAAAATGCCAAATTTACATTATCTTTTGAAGGAAATAAAATTAGAAGACACGGTCTTTCAAGATAAATGTGAAGTTTTCTCTTAAGATAATACCTTGAGCTAGGATGCAAATTCTCCTAAATATACATAGTAAGTATTTTTGGACACTTCTGACGGTTTGGGGGTTTACTTGAAACTAAAAATGATTTTCTCAACTATAACAGTCCAACACCAAGATTATATACCAACTTCCTCGTTTTCACGGTAGATTATCGTGCGTTCTAAAAATTAGTATATGTTGGTGGACCATTTTGACATTTTGAAGTTCATCATAATAATAGTAATAATGGCGTCCAACGTGGGGCTACGAATACTCAACATAAATATAACAAAAATAATAAACATTTTCATTCTAGATCATTCTTGTCATTTAGATTATTGGGATTTCCAGATTTTGCATACAATTTACACTACAGGTTATGTGTTTGATCTAATATAACCTCAGTTTATCCAAAATAACACAACCAATTTTTAGTTAACATAGCCTCATCTCAACCTGAGTTAACCTAATCAGCAAATTTGACCTAACCTAACCTAGGTAATTTGTAATTTAATAGAAATTAATTAAAGTGGCCCAGTTTCATCTAACCTAACTCATTTTAATCACATCAAACTCAAGTTATTTGAAGATCTACAGCAAATAAATCTAACCTAACTCAATTTACAGTTAACAGTTTAAAAAGCTGAAGAAAACATCAATGCTAATCTCACAGTGAACTTTTCTAACTGAAAACTGTAGATTGTAAACCTTTCAGTAACCATTTCTCAATCATTGATTCATCTGCTTTTGCTTATTAGACATGACTATATCTTTATTTATCTCGCCTAATCGTTGGGGCTCACGCTTTCCACTTTTGCTATTAGTGGAAATCTTGACACCACTTTTACCTTCACGCTGAGATGGGGCGACGAGCTGGAGCACTGCCTGAATATCATTCAGGAGAGCAGCGGCAACGTTCTAAGTTGCCATCTACAGATGTTAGTACACACTTACAAAAACCTTAATTAAACCAGTGATCGACTACCGATTTACAATTTCCGCCTGGAGCTCTTCGGAGGAAGAGGTACAACTCAAGCACCTGCCCTTTGTTCTTATAGACGTACTGACATCCTGATTCCAACCCCTTGGCACTACTCTCATATACAGATAAGAACTTCACTTACTACCCTTCGCGAGATTACCGAGCGACGTAAGCGGTCTTAAAGTTACGTTAGCGTTCGGGAGGTGCAGGGAATATTTTTCGAGGCGATTGCTTTTACCATGGTTTCATCGTGGTTTTTCTTGGTGATGAAAGCAGATGCTAGGACAGTAACCTTTCGCGGACCCACCAACACAACACAATACATCACAAAGCAGCATCATCACTATCATCATCATCAACACAACACAATCAGCTCCTTCCCTATACCATCAACGATAAACCGCTGCCTCCATCGCGCCCATGACATTACCACTCCTGGCAAAAAAAACCAATTCACTTTACCGTGACGGCCAAAGAAGAGTCGGACTCTAAAAGCGGCCGCCTAGTTGTTTTCTTCCATCGTATTTCTTAAGAGACATACCAAGATTCCCAAATTCTAGTTTTAAGATCCACTCTCTTATATCAGGCCGTCTCTATTATTGCCCGTTTTCAAATTTTTCAATTTCTTTGCAGCGAAAAATGTCTACAATAACCAATTCCACTTCTTGTTAATGAAGAATATCAGAAAGGTTTAATGAAATAGGTACCATTTGCTCTGAAAGTATGGCATAGAGCATATTCTGGAGTAATAATGCCACACCATAGGTTAAAGGCTGTTTAGGGTTACTGATACTATAAAGTCAATACAAAATTCTAGAAATGCGAAAGTAGCTTAACTGTTTAGTTATCAGTTTACAGATCATTTAGCTTTTTTATTAGATTTACTTCATTTTAGGTTGTGATGATAAAATCTTCAGAAACCCCGAATAGTTTCGGCCCCGGTAGTTTTCTATCACAATTATTGTGCCAACTTTAAATAAGTTTTAACAGCATACTTCTGAGAATGCTTTCCAAAGAGAAGCAATGGCTGGAATACGAGCGATGGCTTTTCTTTAACCTGCTTGATGTTCGATTTAAAGTTGGTAGTGTGGGTGAAACGCAACTTGAATACTTTAAAAGAAGGCGATGCTGGTAGGAGCGATGAAGGCAGCTGAACGGTGAATGGAGGTTAAATGGTGAAGACATGATGCAGAATCGAAGCTGCAAAAAAATGACGACAAAGTCAAATTTTCAGTCGATAGTGTCCTAGGCTGGATTTTTTGTATGCGGTTAGAGGTGATGCGATATATTGTTGGTATTATGATTGCTATTAGTAACGATCAAAATTATTGGATGAAAATTAGAAAAACAAAAACACGCCATGGTGTTGAACAAGTGGCTTTGGTGGTCCACGACCTTATCGGTCTGTTATCTCTAAAAAGAAAAGTTACGTTCAAATCACGGAGCCAGACTGGAGAACATGGGTGACAGACCGATTCGATCACGGGATGGTGACAATTTAATGGCAGAAGAGACGACAACCAACCTCGTCACCCAACACGTATAATTGAGAATATTGTAGACGTGAAGGATTAATGAGCACAATTTTGTTTGAACCATGAGCGGTAAATAAATCTGTTTTTATTTTTTTTTGTTTTGTTTACCTTATTCAACAAAAATAGGCCGACAAGATTAATTAAAATGGATGTTGTAAATTTCAATGTAATAAAGGCTAGAACTATTTGAGGATAAAAGTCTTCTCTTTGAGATCGACGGCTATGGCAAATAATTAAAATGAATAATCTGAGTAGGTATTTTCTCTCAATTTAATTATAATTAAAGCAAAGCATTAAATGAATTAAGGACGAGGACTTAACATTCAACCATTCAAAAAGGAAATGATAATCGCCCACTCATGACCAAAACGTTTTCTTGGGCTATTGAGCATAATCATCACAAAGAGTGGAAAAAAGTCATATTCAGCAAACAAACAGTATTTCTGGTTTAAATTTTATTGGGGATCAGAAAGTTCCTAAAAATCAATCATGGGGGGGGGGGGGGCAATTTCCAGTTGTGTTTAAAAGGTGAAGGAGAACATAGATGTCTTGAGTCTGAATACAATTAAATGAAATTTAGATGAAAACACTTTTGGTAATATTTTTGGAGGGCAAATCACATGGAAGTCAAGTAGAATATTGCAAGGCTTGAATGAACGAACCACGCTCATAAGAAAATCTTCTTTGAAAGATCTAGCCAAATCCCTGTAGGGCATTCCTAAAATCACTATAAGATACAATTGCTTGAACTCAACTGTAGAAGATCTCGTCACAGTGTTCTTCTTTATAGAATGAATCTTCCTTCCTTAAATCTGCAATTTCTGATATGATTTTTGCTTCCATGTTTTGGTTCCTCTTGTAGTGACTCAAATGCATTGATTCGGCGGTCAGAAGACAGATCTTCTGATCTGTGCGTCTTTCATAGAATGTCCAAAGATGAAATTGAATAGATTTTGAAGACTTGAAAAGGAAAAGAAAAATTTATTTCATTTTTACTCAAAGATTTAGAAATTTATAAATATTACCTATCACCTTCATTTTGTATAATAATTTGTTCATATGTAAGAAAAATTATGATAAAATTTACCCTGATAGTTTTTCAAGTTTAATTTTTGTTACAGATAACGCAATTAAAAATTGACAATAATCCATTCGCTAAAGGCTTCAGAGATACAGGGGCAGGAAAACGGGAGAAAAAGTAAGTACCAATAACTACTACTGTTAATAACGTCATATTTTTGCGCTTCATTAAATCTTTTCATACATCAGTAATTTAAATTGTTCAAATGAATTCTACAGTTCCAATAACTCAAACGTTTATTGGACAAGTCGAAAAGCTTAAAAGGTTACAGTCTATAATTATCACCCTAGCTAGTCAATTAAACTCTGTTATAATTTACCACAGCTTACCCTTTTGTTATAGTCACCCTGACCCTTTAGCATTTCGCACCCTTTTGAATACATTTCTCACTTCCTTTTCGCGACAATATCACGTTGACCGCAATAAACGGAAACATTTAGTTCAGTATTGAACATTTCAATAAAATTATTGTTCGAGATGTTCGTTTTTAAAAACTTCCTTTTATATTATTTTCAACGCCTTAAAATCGAATGTGTAGGATAAAACAAAAAAGACGAAGGAAAAAAACGCGGCAAACACATTAAAAAAAGAAACTTTGTATCGCGGAGACCGTAGGAGCAACCTTTCATTATGCAAACCTTTTAATTTCGTACGAAGTAAAAGGCACCCTCATCCATCACTTTGCTAACAATTTTCAGCTTTGCATTTTTATCCCGTTAGGGTAAAATATGCAACGACCACATTGTAATCTGCAAACGATTCTGCTACTTATATCGAGTCTACTAAAGGAAAAGTAACTTTAAATGAAAGGAACCACAAAATAAAGATCACTTTTAGGGGTGACAATGCTGCTAACAGTATCAAATTAAGGTTGGCATTTATATAAGGTCAAAACTAAAGGGTGCAGATTAGGGGTCTTCTTTTAATTTGCATTTACAGTAAGTGATATACATACATTAGGCTTTTTATTTTCAAACCGAAAAGAAAAAACAAACGGGAAATTAATGAAGAATTGATTTTAATTTCAATTTGTACTTTTGTATTTGCAGGCAAGCTATGTTAGCGGCGAGGCATACTGATTCGGATAAGGTTTCGCATCCACTACCAGCAAGAATGTCTGCTGACAGTAGTACCGTATCAAAAACGGACGATTCTGAGTTGGACGTGGTGGGAACATCAGATAGTCCTAGGCCTTCTATTCATCCGACTACGCCAGTATCAACGTCTATGAATCATTCAGGTAAGTGTTTTCTTTTCAATTTGATAAAAAAAGGAAACAAATATAACACACATTAGCAATTCAATTATTCACAAAGTGTTAATAAAAGTGTTTGGGCAACTAAATCATGACAAGATATTAAATAAACCAAGTGGAACAGAATACGAAAATATCACATTAAAGGTTGTGATAATCTTAACAATTAGTATTATTACCTTTTAGATTATAAATAAATATAATAGGAAGGTTCTGGTTACATTCGTGATTTTTATCTTTCTGCAAATTGCGTAAAAGATAAATTCAAAAGTACTGATACTACATTTTAATGCGAAAGTGTTAATGTGGAAATAGACAATTCTTTTGTTTAACGGGCGTATTTAATTCGTACGTCAATTATATTTACACTTTCTTGTTTTTTTGTGGTTTTCAAACGAAACTGTTTACATCTGAGAAAAAATTTCGTGCGGTTTATTTAAAATATAGAATTTTATTATTTCTTGTTTATTTTTAACAGGAATTTTGAAGCTTCTTGAGTCACGTGTGTTTGTCTACACTGAAGCCAAAGACTCATTGACTTTAGTATAAGATCTCACTCTCATGATTTTTGTAGCATTCGTTCGTCATTGTTTGCTTGACATGGTCTTCTTTTAGCATGTTCGTTTTTGAAGAGCTTGAGATATACTGGATTGTCAAAGCAGGGGATAGATAAAGCTAACGAGACATCAGAAACTTTTTGATCGAACCGTTGCGTTTATTTTAGAGATATTTAATGTCAAGAACAAAGCCAAAACTGCCGTATTGTTTTAATTATTAAGTTGGTAAACTGACCTAAAACATTAACAAGGCTTTAAGCGTCCAGTTAACCTGAAAAAATCAACTGGACTGGAATAATCATTTATCTTGAGGAATTCGGCTGACTAGAACCATACCAAAAGCAATACCAATTCAGACGCTTTCGATTGAATTTTTTAATTTTTGGTAAAATTCAAAATGGAAAGAAAACCAAATGAAAATAGAAAACTTTTGGGTCTACTTGAACAGTTTAGAAAGTACTTGATTTGTACAGTCTAGAAAAACGAGTTCCACTATTGGAATGAGTTGAAAAAATAAAAAGTTAGCTGTCAATCGATAATATTAAAGTACATTAGGATTTTTTGATGAAATGATAATAAAGTTTTGTTTTTCTACCTCAGGCTTAAATCTATGTTGATGTATTCGTAAAATAAGCTTCTCTCTTGTGAAGACAGTAATCACCTCTCTTAGTTGAAAATTCTCTATTTTTATTCTTTCTTTATATTGTTATTAGCCTCAAGTCATCTCAAAAATATTTTCGGTTGGGAGACTCTGAATCTCTTTTCATGCAAAGATTTTGGATGACCTAACAGCATTTTGACTCCATCAGTAGGATCTTCAACACGAATCTTGACAAATTAGTATTTAGGTGTGATTGAGTGCTCTTTTGATCTACGAAATAATTAGAAAGGTTTAAAAAGTAAAGATTTAAAGACAACTAACTTTCTTGTAGATTATCAAATTCCAGATTTTGCCAGAAATTTAATTAAGTAAACTGCAAGTTTTTCCCTAATTTGAGAATTCAGGTATTCTGATAATCGGAAAGCATCATGCTATAAGTCAGTCAACTAGCTGCACATTTTTTTGGTACAGAAGATATCTCGCTTGAAACTTGCTAACACTTGCATTGCTTTTTCAATTTATAATTAACAAAAATGTTTTAATTAAGACTTGTATGAAATCTTGAATATCACCCAGAGATTCCTTCGAAATCTAAAAACGAGAAAATATAGAGTGAACAAACTAAAGAAATAAAGAAAAAGCGAGTCAGTATGTTACACAAGTTTTGTTTTCAGAAAGCTTTTTTTTAATGAGATAAGCGTAAATAATTTATAGTAAATTAGCAACACTTAAGGGAGCTAGAACTTTCGGTTCCTGCATTTTTTATCCCAAAAAAGATGGATCTCACACGCATAGGAAATTTAATTAGAATATACGAGGTCTTTAATCATAGTAAAGTCTTAGAGAGACAATCCAAATACAAATGGAACAGACTCATATTCCTTGTAAAGAATGCTTTTCTTATGATAAAATAATAATTTGGCAGCATCCAAAATGAACTTTCTCAAACGAGATAGCCCGCTAGCCCGTTCTTGGAATTAGATAACAGTTGAACATTATTAACTTAAAGAAAACTTGAGAGTAATACTTTTACGAACGTGTCCAAGCAACAGAAGCTAAGTTTTCGACACTAACTACAAACTCTAGCGTTTTCGTCTTAAATGTAAAGGGAAATTATTTAACTTGGATTAAATAAACAGAAAATTTGTGGCATAAGATCCTAAATTTTCTAAGTACAACACTGGAATATTCACGTAGAAAACAAACTTTCTTATTAGATTTTAAGTGCTTTTCAGTAAATAAATAGATTTCCACTTAACTAATGGTAAAATTATTTTATTTCAGGTCAAGAAGATGATATAATCCGCAGACGTTTACACGAAGACTCGGGATCAGAATCGAGTTGTTCGGAATCGCCAGCGAGTACCGCATTCAGGCCTGGTGCAACATCACCAAAAGACGCACCGGGTCCGTCGAATCACTCCGGCGAATATCCTTCCCCGAATATAAGCGTAGGACCTCCTATACATCCTCCGCCACACTTGCTGCCTTATCTGTATCCTCCCGGATTATATCCGGGCGCAGGTGGGCCGCATTTCGCGCCCCCGTTGAGTCTTTTCACGGGCGCGCATAGTCCTAGTATGAATCCTAGTTTACTATTTAATGCTCAACTCGCATTAGCTGCACAGCATCCAGCTCTCTTTTCTCACTATTCAAATTTAGCACATCCCGGTCCAACGGGGCATCACCTGTCACCCACGTCACCTATCCATAATCATTTAAAAGGTGGTCACAGGTTTGCACCATATACATTACCAAATTCGTCAACCGGAGTGACAAGTTCGCCGCTGGGTAGCGCGTTCGAAACGGTAACGCCAAGCTCGCATACGAGAAGTTTGAGCAACTCGCCGTCTGGAAAAGCACGACAAAGTTCAATATCACCTCCAATTAGGCCTAGCACTTCGTCTCCGAAAGCGGACATTACTAGTTCACCGAGTGATTTAAAAAGTATAGAAAAAATGGTTAACGGACTTGATGTTAAACAAAATGAAGACACGGACAAATAGTGAGTGATATTGTGATTAATAATAATGATAGTTATTGTTATTATTATTATTATTATTTAAATCATTGCCATATTTGTAGGAAAATTATTAAAAATTAATAAACCGTACTCTTTGTATTAAAGAAATTTTGAGAAAAAAATTAAAAGTATTGCAATAACGGTTTTTATTGTTTCTTTGAGTGGAAAAGATTTTATTTATTTGCTGAACTACTTTGTTTTTAAAATAACTACTGATAAGTGTCTATTGATTACTACGATTCATTTAGGCGTCTTTCCATCGTTGGTTTACATTGACTAAAAGTTTATTTCTATTGATACAATTGTTGCCGCATCTATCTCAATAGCAATGAATTTCTAATTAAAAGTAATCTATGACTGAAAAACTGGGCCTAAAAGATATTGGAGTAACAGTAGACTGTTCAAGCTAAATTATTTTCATAGCTGGTCTTCTGTGTTGTTACCATAATTACAACACTCTTGATATTTGAAGTTCTCAGTTCTACTTGCTTTTAACTGTTTAAATAGTATCAAGATAAATTTATAGTAATTTAAGTTATAAATCGATTAAGAGAGATTTAATAATTATATTATAATTTTTATTTTTAAACGTTTTGCGCAAATAATTACAATAAATACAAGAAACTGATTTACTAAACCATTTCCTGCTTGGCAGATGGCACCTTTTAACATGATCAAAATTCAAGATTTTCGATATTTTCGAAAGTATCGAGGTTTCTGAGGAAATTTTAATGCAATAAGAGAAACTATAAGCAGATGAGACATTTAGTATGAAAAAAGATTTTTCTTCTAAGTTTAAGAAAAGATGAAATGTTAGATGTTGCAATTCTTGTGCAATTTGATTACTTGTCTTTGTGGATGGTTACATTAGTCATTTTTATTTTCAAAAATTTTCTGAAACAACATTATTTTTCCCAGACTCCTAATTTTGAAGGTTTTTGGTGCAAGGTCTTTTCATCGTGAAATATTTTACGATAATGTCCAGTTGGTAAAGATTCCAATTTATCTAGAAATAAATAGAAATTTATGTTACATTATGTTCCACAACGTTTTGGAGTTTAGTTTAACTCCTGCTATTATTAGACTCGTCGTGTTTTTAATGTGAACATACTCTATATATGGGCTTTGTCAGAAAATTAACGATTTAAATACAATTTCATTTAGAAAAGTCTTCTGTGATACTGTTTTGTCGATGTTAAAGACTTGTAAATAATTTTTATGCGCACAATAAGAATTCACCAATTTCAGTTGCGCACCGAAAGAATAAATCTACATTTTATTTTTTTTTAATTTTAAATTTTGCTAATCCAAAATGTGAGAATGTATTAACACAAAAGGCCATCTGAAAATATTCGTATAATTATTTCTAATTATTATAAGCAGAAACACAAAATAGTTCAGTAATAAAATAAAATTTTTTGTTTTAAATTTAAGCAATTCCTTCTTTGTAAGTATACATAATTACTGTTTCAAGTTGTTGTTAATTAACTTACAGAATTTAATTAGGCTTTACCATAATTACTATATTTTATCTAATTGATAATAATATTTTTGTGTTATTTTAAACACACCCATTTTCGGTACAATAATTAATAAGAACTTGAAACAGTATCAATTTCGGTTGCAATATAAATCTTAGTTATTTTTATGTAATATCTTTTCTGTGGTGCTCAAAATAGATTTAATTAATTATTGTTTTTGTTTCCTCCTCATAGTGCAACTAACACATGCCATTATTTGTTTTAGACTGTATTTTTAAATAAATAAAATGTGCTTGGATTTAGTTAAAATATGGAAATACAAGAAAGCTGTAGGAAAATAATTAGTAATCAAATTCATTATTACTTGCATGTTCCTTCTTAATTTAAATTTGAAAAATGTACATACGCCTCCATGTGTATACATTTATACATAAATAATGTATATATATAATATATTATAATTTTTGTGCTTTATTTTCATTGTAAAGTGTACATATATTATATAAAAAAGAAAATTGTCGTCTTTGTATATTTAGATTTCAGAATTATTTATATATCTGCCAAAGAAATGTTTTAGTAATTTTTGTGCATTTCAATGAAATGCTGAAATTTAATTTCAATAACCGCAACTATCTAGTAAGTAGAAATGACAGTGATAAATACTACAATTTAATGAATACAATGCCTAAAAATTACTAAAACTAAAAATGTTGTTTACATAACTTTCAGTTGTTACAAAATTTCTTTTTATAAAAGAAGAAAAATGTTATCAAAAAATTCATCAAAAATGATTTTCATGTGTATATAAAAATGGAAATAAAAGATGCATCTCTCGTCATAAACAATACATAAACTGCTGCTTCAGTAATGTAATTATTATTACTATAATTTTTAAGACCTTTCATTTTCCTTGTTCTTTTTGTAACAACAATTTTTGACAAATATTATTTTTTAATTAGAATCTCTAGTAGTGTAATACCAATCGAAATTGTAAACAAACATTTATATATAAACAAGAAAAAATTTATTAGGCACTGTTTAATTTTGTTTTTTTTTTAAGAAGAAAGAGATAACTAAAACCTAAACTCATCAGACAAAATCTTATAAGTAGACGATGTAAAAGTGTCGTGTGTACATGTAAAAATAATTTTATGAATTAAATATTGATACGAAAATTATATTCGCTTGGTTTTTATTGTCAAATAACATTATTCAATGTGTTTTTCATATAATTACAACATTACGTGTTTTCGTAATATAATCTTTATCATCTCAAACGGATTCTGAATATGGTAAGTTGATTAATAATGTCGAAAAGATTAATTTAATAATAAATATAGTTAAAGACAATGCAAGGCCAAACTATTACAGTCGTTAAAGTAAACGTTTTAAAAATAACGGCAATAAATCTCTTTCGGAACATATGCTGTGCCCACACTTACGTGATCGTCTAGAAATTATCCATATTAAGATCGAGACGTAACAAGGTAAGTGTAATTTGCATGATGTTTAAGTACTTTATATATAAAGACACTTTTTACCGGAATTGCTAATTAGATGAATACATTTGAACTAGAATTTCCATTAGCATTGTTTACTTTAAGTTTTAATATAAAAATCTCCTGTATTGTTTAGTTTTCTTTGTTTTTGTTTAATAAGTGTTGCTTGTTGATTAAATGATTATACTACAAAACTTGTTTCTATTTAGATTTATAAAATACAGGAAAACATTTTACTGGTGTAGTCATACCACCATAGAAGAGTAGAAATTAAAATTTTGCATTTCAAAAAGTTGTTTTGAAAAAGTTTATTATTATTATTATTATTATTATGTTCAATTTTCCAAAGTCCTGTATATAACCAGCCAATTATTTCATCATGAAATTTATTTCTAATAATTTTTTTTACTCATAATAGCTTTTAAGTTCGTAATCATTTTTTTATAACTAAATTGCAAGATATGGCCACGCATTTTCTTGCACTTCTTCCAAATCAACAAGTATTTTAAGATCGTTCTTTGGTCTCCAAAAATCAAAATTAATGAAAAGGTTTCGTAAAGGACTTAAACTTCACACACTTCTCATATAAAGTTCTGCACCTCCCCAACTTGATTCCTAAAATTGGAAAATTATTGGTGGTGGATTTAACAAATTAATACAGGTTTTTTTTTGCAAAAAGCATATTTTGTTCATTTCAAATTACAGTTGTAAGATTAGAGCGATTAAGAGCCAGAAAATCTAAAATTGTATTTGTAAGCTTCTCACTCACACGTTTTTTGGCATAACAGATGCCAAGTTTGAATCCTGCCAGTGGCATTATGTTTTTTCAATTTATAAAAAATGTTTTAAAGTTTTAAGAAAGTTTTGAACATTTTAAATTAATAAAATGCTTGAATTCAAAAACATAACATATAGACAGAAGAACTAGTGAAATATCTATCTGTCTTATGTCTTTGAATTGAAAAACTTAATTTGAGGTTTTCAAATTCTTTTTAAAAATTGCAAATTCTAAACTAGCAAAAATAATAACGCCACTTTCAAAATCGTGGGATCACGAATTCTACAGAAGCTTGCAAATACGAACTCGAAATTTCTAGTTCCTAAAATCACTGCAAACTTAGATTTAAATAAAATAAAATTTTAGCAAAATACACATTTTGTAGAAAAACCGTTATTAAATCGTTAATATGTGAATATTAAATTATTAATTAAAATTAAAAATATCGCCTCTTGTTACAGCCCTCACCATAAGAATAAAATATTCGGAAGCACTAGATATCTCCGTGCAAACCATCAAATCCGATTTTCAGGTACAAAGAGTGCTTTCTCAAACAAAAGGGCGTATCACAATCTTTCGTATCTTTACTTTTTTTCTTATGTTGGTTAAAGTTTCGAGTCGACAGCACGTATCGTTCTGGCACAAATGACGACAAATCAAAAATATCGAATTCGCAAGAAACCTTGAAATTTCCTATCTTTAAAGTTCCTCCAACAATTTCAGCCGAATTTGGATGCAAAATGCACCAACGTTTGGGAGAGCTACACGCCGAATTTTGGAATTAATTACCCAGAAATAACGCCACTACAAGGAATAGAGGAAGAGCGGCAGCTCCTCTAGGTTTCGAGTGTGTTTTTGGAAAAATTCGAGATTTCCTAAAAAGATGCATCTCTCTAGCTTAGAGAGTATCCATTCCACGGCCGTGTTTGAAATGTTTTCATTCTTTCGCGTTTTCGACCTAGAAGTTAACTTTGTAGGAAAAAACTGCATTGACTCTTTTTGGTTCCCCATCATATGGCGCATCAAAGTGTTGCAGCTACGTTTCTCTAGAAACTCGAATAACTGTCCCAAGAAGGTCCAAAAAAGAAAAATTGTTTTTGTTCTAATTGATCCCAAAAACAGTAAAACGCCACTTGTATCCACCTGAACTTATGGAACTGATGATGCTCCTTAGTTTAAAAAAATTCAGCTGGATCGGACTATAATTAATCGAGTTACAATTTTTTAATTGCGCATTTCGACGTGCCATGGAGAAGAGCGCTAAGTTAATAGAATCGAGTCCGGTTTTTTCGAGTGGGTAGATAGGCCTTCCTAAAACATAAATCTCAAATCTCCCGGACAGTTTTGGTAAGAGTTGCGAAATTAGCAGACTTCCCAAACGGTTTTCTGGGGAACTTTGCGTTTATTGGGTTTTCACCGAATTGTCTTTCCCATTTCACCATAGTGCTTGTAAAGCTGTGTCGATGGGCGCAAACTAGACTCCCGTAGCCTTTCTAGTTTCAGAGATGAAAGCATTCCTAAGTTTGACCTGACAGTCAAATCGTAGGATATGCGAAATCGGTTCGAGCGGCTTCAGATACATGTGACGACCCTCAATCAAGGTAATAAATGCCGCTTGAATATCTTCTGAAAACCCCCACAAACGTCTATGCTCTCAAATCCGAAACTATCTAAGATGAAACATTTTTTGAGCACTCTAAACGACAGCTCTCCGGGTCTCAATCGAGTCTGCCATCGCGTCTGCTCCGCGTGCATAGGGTAGTCAAAGAACATTATGTTCCACTTACCCTCCAAGTTTGTCAAAATTGGTTTATCCGTTCTCGAGTTATTCCGGTTTTTCGTTTTTAAAAAGTGCAAAATTTCAAACTTTGACTCTTTTGCTCCTCTCCTATTGGGTGATCAAAAACAAAAGCCGCGAGGAGTCGACTTTCCTCGGGCTGGTCTTCAACTGGGCCAATTTTCTTTCAAATAGCATATGTGAACATGAATATGTACATGTACTTTATTTGATACTTATGGTGAGTAAACGGTGAGTAATGGTGAGTAATTCATATGGTGAGTAATTTCAAGGTATTTAAAAATTCGCTAAAAGGCGATTCCTTTCCTCTGTGATAGGTGGCTTTGAGATCAATTTGCATAAAAGTTCTACCGCTACACTGCTTACACCTATGTATACTAGGCTATGATCAAGCATTATAACCTCATTACCACAGTTTAAACACAGCAGCATTATTGTAACAACAATCTCAACCTTCCGGCCAGGATCACTAAAGGAGGAAAGAGGTTGTGGGTCACCACTTGTATCTGACGTGTCTGTCATTCGACATTTGATAGGAATACGCGACCGGTAATGCAGAGACCAAAAACATTTCACAATTTAAGAGAGCTGGCGTCGTCCACAGCCGTCTGCCATGGAACAATCATTTACAGATACTCTGTATAACCCAAATCGTGTTCATTAAATTAATTATTTGGTTTTTGTCCTGTTGTTCCGTTCCAAGTTCCGTAAATAATAACAGTAAACTATGAAAGGTAGGTAATCCTATTAACAATGATTAGCAGCCATTTGTGATTTAAAAAATTAGGATTAGATTAATGCACATTTTTTTTATTTTCATTACTTTATAACAATGATTCTATGGTTATAATGATCGCCGTTGATTGAATTGCAAATAACATTAAGTACTCTCGGAATATGAATTTACACATACAATGGATTTCAAAAGTTGGCGTAGATTCCAAATATGCAGGATATACAGACTTTTCGATTAAGACGAGGAAGCTAATATTACTTTCGATGGCACTCCGAAATTTGAAAGTAGATACGAGCAACTGATGCATGCATACCGGTCGAAGCTTTTGCAAAATATTTTGTTGAACTAACGGAAGCTTATACATAGTGATCTCTTGTGACTGAAAGTTGCATTATGCCCCCCCCCCCCTTCTTTATATTTTAGAAATTTAATAGCAGGTGTTGAAGAATGAAAGAGTTTGAAGTAGATCATGACTTGAAATAAGTCTGTCTTTGTTTAATGCATGTAATTTAAATTTATCAATCATTTTATCCAGCTGTCATATTAACTTGACACTTTAAGTTTATTTACCCATGGTATTCACATTTAAATAAAAAAACATTTGCTATTGAGAGTTATTTCAGTAATGGAACAAAAGTGGACGAAATAAAAAAATAAGTAAATAAAAATAAACTAATAGTGAAAGTAATAGAGCTTATGAACTGAAATCTAATTCAATCTAATTAAATCAAATTAATATGACACAACAAATTACAGTAACAAGCTGGATAACAACACGGCATACGTTCAACTATGCACAACCGACTTCAAACGTGAGACTTATTGAACATTCGTTAGTTTTAATATGCTCTACAAAATAGAATCTTGTTAAATAAATTATGTATTGTAGACCGTCATGCTAAAAAATCCTGCAAGGACAGTAAATTTGATACAAACTATCATAATCGGACTTATCCTCTCTTTCGATCAAGCTAATTGCTCAAAGAATCTGTTGCATCTTTTCTTATTTTAATATTGAAAGTTATATTAGATGATTAAATCTCTTCTAATTAACTGAAATTTAAGATAAATTTCTTTTTCCAATGCAAAAGATCCGTAAATCCAGAGACTCTTAGATAGGATAGGCCTGTACTGCTAGACTGCTTCGGGTAAACAGATATATCTTAGTCAAGGGCTGCTTGATTCAAATCGATTCTTAACACATCTTGTCTAATTTTTGATACTTGATAGCATTTATTCAGTAATGTTTTATATTGGCCTTTTTACTAACTTTCCGTTCAGGTAAGTTTTTTCTAATTTTTAGAGGTAGAATCTATCCTGTAAATTTGGAGGTGACTTTCAATTCGATTTTTATTCTGCCTTACAAAAGCCCAACGTGAACCACTTCGACTTTCCTATAAGACATAATAAAAGGAGGAAAATAAACGAAAAATTATAAATCTGATAGCCTTGGTTTAATGCCAATCATGACTGTAGCAAATCTATGCAGGATAGGGTTTAAACTTCCTACTCGTTCAAAACCTTCACTTTACACTCTTGTTATATAAATAACTATTTTACTACTTTTTTTTTAAATATGTTTATGCAAAAGTTTATTTACAACTCGAGTGTAAAGTGTCTTTTTTGAACTCATATGATTCTTCATTTAAGTCGTTTAAAGGGGTTTCACTTTACAGTTTTATTATATAAATAACTATTTTTTAGGTTGATTTTAATTTTACTCGTTAATTTGTGGTGATACCACAGCTGCATCATCACTTTAATAAAAAATAGTATTAGTAAAAGTCTTAAACAAATACCTACAGGCGCCAATTAATTGTCTCTAAAGTCAAAAGCCGTCACTATTCACTGCTTCCCAAACGCTAGTATAGCTGTTGCACTATTCTCGGTATCCAATTCTAGGTTTAACTTGTCTTCATTTCTCAAAACTTTCAAAGTCTAAAGTTACCGAAATTTTATATGTTTACACCAATAACTCAGTAAACCAACTTTGGAATATTTGATGAGTTAGCAGTTCGTTCATTCAATTTTTGGTAGTTGGCAACTAAAAATTTCTAAATAGAAAGTACATTTGTTACACTGATTGTAACAGTGATACAGTTCTATTAATTTTATTGGTGGTTATCGAGGATTGAGCTGGTTTTGCCCTAACATGGTGCATTATCGTGCTGGAAAATAAAATTTTTTCCAAACAAGTCTTCCTCACTAGGCAAGATTTTATTCTGCACTACTTTAAGATAATTTGTGGCATTAACCATTCCAAATACAACATATAAATAGTCAACCAAACCCAGACCATGACAGCGACTGGATGGTTAATTGTAAGGAGTTTACACATATATATAAAATCGTATCCACTTCTGCCTTGTGAGCGTAGAAGAATTGTCATCTTGAGAGGCTTTCGTTGATCTATTTTTTCCATATATTTCTATCTTTGAATTGTACTGACGCCTGGTTCTATGTCCAACCTTTTCTTTCTATTGTTTCGCCTATTGCACCATTCCATTCCTTTCTTGGTCTTCCCCTCCCTCTTTTCCCCGTTGATATAGCTATTCATACTTTCTTTGTTTGTCGTACATCTGGTAATCTGTTTAAGTGTCTCCACCGTCTCATTTGGACCCTTTCAATGTACTTCTCAACTCTATCAATGTATAGTTGTTCTCTTATATTTGCATTTCTAATTTTATCTATTTACCTATGTCCAGCCGCTCTTATTAGATATTTCAATTCAGTCGACTGTATTTTTTTCTTTGAGAGTATCCATATTTCGCTTCCACTTAAGAGAGTTGGTAAATATACACTTTCTTATATTTTATCTTTGTTTCCTTAAATACTTTGTTCTTGTTCAGAAACCCCTTTTTTATACTGTGGTATAGTCTTGGCGTTGTTGCAATCTTTGTATCAATTTCTAAGTTAAATCTCCCACTATTTTCCACCATTGTTCCTAAATATGTAATGCTTGTACTTGCCTTAGTTCTTTTCCTTCTATCGTTACATTTGTATAGACTTCAGTTTTTAAGATTATTAATATCTTTGTCTTATCTGTGTTTATCTTCATACCCATATTCTTTAACTTTTCTATCCATATATTGAAGTTGTTTTGTAGAACTTTTTCCGAACTGGCTATCAATGTTATGTCATTAGCAAATAAGGACTAACTGATCATTATCTTTTCGATTCTATTATATCCCACTTCCATTCTAGTGACTTTTTTTCTGCTTTCCTTAACTATCTCGTTTATAAATATAATGAATAATAGTGGGCTTAGGACACCTCCTTGCCTTACCCCTTTTTCTGTTACAAATGGTTTTGATTCGTAGTTTAATGTTCTAACTATATTAATCGAATTTGTGTATAATTGAATGACTGCAGTGATAAGGTTTTCATTTATACACATTTTCCTAAGTGTTTGTCAATACTATCTCGTAAAACCTTATCAAATGCTTTCTCCAAATCTATAAAGCATAGGTAAAGATCTTTCTTATATTTTAAAGCTCTCTCACTAAGTTGACGTAAGGTGAAGATATGATCTTGAATGCTGTATCCTAGTCTAAACACACTTTGTACATCATCTAACTTTTTATCAATTACTTTTCTCAACCTCTTCTCAATAATTTTTTCGTATACTTTTTCTATTGTACACAGTAGAGAAATTCCTCTGTAATTTCCACATTCTTTTGTATTCCCTTTTTTATATATTGGTATAATTATAGATGTTTTCCAGTCTCTCGGTACTTGCCTGTCTTTCCAGATTTTTTTTCATTAAACTATGGATTGCTTTGATTCCATTTTCTCCTATATATTTTACCATTTTTTGTTTTATTAAGTCGACTCCTGCGGTTTTCTCATTTTTTTAGAGTTTCTACGGCTTCTTTTACTTTTGTCTCTGGTATGGGTTTTTGATCATATAGTACTATGTTGCGTTTTGTTTCATCCTTGTCGATAGTATCGGTATTGTCATGTCCTTCTAATAGTTCCATGAAGTATTCTATCCCCTCTTGCCAAAATATTTTCATTTTCCCTTATAATAATGCCATTGTTATCCTTTACACGTCTCTTTGGTCCCAGTTCTTCTTTTCATGTTTTTAATTATTCTGTACAGCAGTTTTTTATTTTCTTTTGCATGTTTCTCCATCTTGTATCCAAATTTCCTCACTCCTTCTTTTTGGCTTCTATTACTTTATCTTTCACGACTTTCCTTACATTTTTATATTTTTCATAGGCCTCTGCTGATTTTGAATTTAGGTAACTTCTCCGTGCCTTTTTCTATTTTGCTACAATTTCCTTAATTTCTTTTGTCCACCAACTCGTTTTCTTTACATTTGGTTTAGTAGATATGAATCTACATACGCAATATAATTTTCTTTTCAGTGACATTTAATATCGCAGTCTTCTAAGCATTGTTTACTCTTCAATTCTTCACTTATTCTTTTTTTGATACATTCTTGCTGTTTCTTCCTTTTTCAACTTGTAGACTTTTATGGTTTGCACAGCTACAGCCTTCTGTTCTTTTCTTTCTGTTTGGTCTACATCTTATCGATACGTCAAGGTCAATAAATAGTGGTCTTTACCTAGTTCTGCTTTTTGATTTACCTTGACATCATTTATTCGATTCCCATTGCCTCTTTTTGTGATGTGATAATCTACTACTGATTTTTCGTTGCGATTTATTACTTCTCTAGTTTATTTGTGGCAGTCTTTATGTTGATAAAAAGTATCGAAGTATACAGAAATCAATTAATCTTTCTCCATTATTATTTTTAGTACTTTTCCCAAATTTTTCCAGGCATCCTTGAGTATTTATTGTATTATTCCCAACCCTCACATTTAAATCGCCCATTATCATTACTGGATTTCTAGTCTGTTCATATATTTCTCTACCTTACACTAAGATTCTTTTTTACCTCTTCTTTCATTTTCGTCCAGTTCATATACTATTAGAATAGTAATACTGTTGTTATCAATCTTTGTTAAGTTAATTGTCATAATTTTTTCTATAATAGCTTTCCAGTTAACTATATTCTGTATCCCATTAATAATTCCTTTTTTTTCTATTTTTTGCGTACTGTCATGCCTTTTCATGTCCATTTTTCTCGCCATTTACGTACACATTTTGATGAATATTTTTCTTTAGAAAATTTCCGGCATGATTTTTGATATTAAAAGACATGGTACAATGAATTTTATTCTGGTCATCCTGGGGCGTATCTTGAACAACCCCTATAAACAGGTCTAATATCTTTTGATGTAGAAACACCAATAAAAGTTTCATTGAAATCGGTCAATACAGCTGGAGCAGCACCAGTTTCGTGAAAGCCAGTTTTAGCCATTTTTCAACCTATAATATTCTTTTGCAAAACCGAAGGGCCCATTTAGACGAACGGTAAAATACGTGCGACTTATTTTCAATGTAGAATCGCCAGTCAAAATCTCATCGAGATCGTCGACGGACTCATCGCGTCATCCTCTTGTTAGTGGAATTAACACGTTCACGAAGACTTGCCCATACTGGTGGGCTCGTAGAATCACACTAGTTTCAAGGGCTTTTTCATCATTCTTACAGTTAAGGTTATAAAAATCCCATGTGCAAGGACAATTTACAATCGGTTGTGTGTTTTCCTGGGACAGTAGGACCATATAGAACGTGCTAACATATGCAACATTCGACGGCATTTACTGCTTTGATTGATAACAATCTTTGATCTTGAACGGTATATCACGTCATGCCCCACAATGTCCATCTTGGACGGTATATCACGTCATGTCCTACAATGTCCGACGGCATATACCGCTTTGACCGCGAACGTGTTAAGAGTTCTGTAGGTCAGACTTGTTCTTCTTAGGATAGCACCATCTTGAACTGATAGGTTTTCCCTGGTCGGCCACTACAAGGCCGATTTTCCCGTTCTGATAACTCGAATAGGCGAAAACTGATTACAGTAATACCCCGCACTTACGCGATAGGTGGGACCGAGCGATAACCGCGTAAACGAATTCGCGTAAATCTGGGTACAATTTTGAATATAAATACATACAAATTATGTTTAATTGGGATCGGAGACTAAAGAATACAATAATTTAGAAGAAAAATGTGTAATAAAATCTTAGATAATAGAACAAATTATACTATTATGAATTACAAAAACATAAACCGAAGTTATTTTGACATGAAAGGCTTCATAAAATCTAGCAAAGTCGTATGACGGATCAAAGATTTTTTTCTTCTCACGCAAAATTTCCTCGTTGGAGTCTATGTTTTTCAAAATTTGTAACCCTTTTTCAATTGAACTGAGGCCTTCTGTCAACAAAAGACGAATCAACGAGAAGATTTAAAAACCGCGTAACTACAAATTCGCGTAAGTTGGGGTAGCGTAAGTTGGGGCATCACTGTATTTCAAAACTAGAAACAGCTTCTTTATGATGAAAAATAATTTTTCAGCGTTTTTGATCTGATAATTTTGGTTGTTTCTTCTGGAACATCATTTTGCAAGTTTTGACGAAATTAATCAGTCGAAAGAATTCTAAAAATAATTGACTTATATATACTTACAGTATAATTGAGACTTGTATAAGCAATTAGTTATAATTAGAGACACCATTACTTTAGCATTATTTAATCGATAAATAGTTTGTTATTTTAATTGTCTTCTATATAATTTTAAGAAGATAATAACCAGAGATTTTGCTAATATAATAATAACTGCCAAATAATTAAAGATAATTAGAGAAAGTATGCAAAAAATGGGTAAAACGTTTAAATACAAACTTTTCATACCACCGTCTAAAGAATAATACACCAGTGGGTTTACTGCAATGGAATCAAAATTTTTTACAAAAAATCTTAGGAATTAGATCCTGTATATTGTTATACCGTGATTAATATTCTCACTATATGGAAATTTAATGACAAATTTTAATATACATACTTGTTTCCGAAGATTAGAATTTTGGTACCTCAGATCTCAATGACTTACAGGAATGGAAGTTAATAGACACGAATCTAAAAATTACTAAAAGCATAAAAGTATAAAATTTCCAACTCAAGTAAGTACATTACTTTTGAGTACGGTATTGAAGTAGAGTTCATAGACTTTTAAAATACAAAGACTTTTATACAGACAAACTTTTAAAACATAATAACTTAATTTGGATAAATGCATCAGGCTTAATTTTATTTCAGTAAATTAAAAGTTTTTTAAGTACATTACGAGTCATATTTAAAAATTACGTAGCGTTAATATTTTGTACTACATAAAGACCGAGGGAAAGCAAAATCCTTTTCGGTTACTACCAACACAAAAATATTGCAGTTAGATTTAAGCCTACGCCCTACGTTAAATTATTAAGTACGAGGGATCTCTATAATCCTGATTTGATATCGAGTATGATATGTTGCGGTTTAAGTATCTCCCTTGAGTAGAAAGGATCATACGGATCATATCAAAATACTGCACCCTAACGTACTCACCATTTCAACTTGAAATTGAAACTGACATAATATCTTTCTTTTATATTCTTCCTGGGTACACCTTATGACATTTCGAATTTATAAGAATGTTTCTGATTTAAAAAAAGAAAAGAATTTTCATTGTCCCGAACAAATTGATGGAGCCCAGACACCCTGACATATGAAACCAAGAAAATTAAAGGCCGATAAGGTCTCTCAATAGCAGATAAAACGTCAATTACATTCAGGAGTCCCCACAGACAAATTGTTATTGAGTAAATCCCGGATTATGGAAACGTTTCGGGGTCGAAGCTATATATTTATATCACAGAGGGCAGATTCGAAGTTAGATAAACACAGTTCTGCTGCTGGACACAATAATACCCAAACTGAAACTTGTCTTGTAAGTAAAAACAAGAGATTCCCTAAAAGTTGTTGATGACATATTTTATGTGCAATAATCTCTAACTAGTACTACATTTTTCGAATGAAGAAGAAAATAAATGAACATACAAGAATTATAAGTACAATAGTATTATTTTCTTGTTCTGTTTCTTTTCTGTGTTCTGCTTATACAGAATTGTATTATGCAATAAAATCTACTAATTTGTTAATGCTGTTACGGAGTCGTCTTCCACAAAATTAAGACTAAAACGAGAAAATCTTTCAAAATGTACATTTGTAAGGTTTTAGGAATTGGTCCACAATAAAAGAAAATCAATAGACTTTAGCATCAAAATGCATTTTAGCAGTTACTTTTGAAACCGTGAAAACCAGATGGTATTATAACGTAAGTGACAATATTTTCTCTTAATTTTCGTGCGATTACATTGTTTTTGCAAACTATCTCCTTTTTAACTTGTAATTAACAAAGTTAATTGCTCGAAAACTACAATAAACGAAATTGTTGTTAGTTCAGACAATTTTAGTCTCATTTACACCGTTTCAGTTGCAAAATGAATACAAAAATTCCTCTAAAAAAAGGAAAGAATCTCGGAAGTAATTTATGCTTTGAATACGTAACGATATTATGACTCTGAACAATAAAATGATATAAAACATGACAGATGGTGGTTTAAATGTGCCCACAAAAGCAGTAAGCTTAAAATTCGCGGTCTATAATTTAGCGGCTATATAACAAAATTATAACGCGACACAAAGCATTTTTAACTTACATTGTAGTAAATGCGTGAACCTTATTCCCTGATATAATAGAGAAGCGTTAAACTTCCTGTACACATCTTTAGGGTAGGGTTAAATGATGCGATTTTAAAAGAATTTAAACGCCGTCATCGCTTCTGCACCATTTACACTCATATTCGAACACCCACGGCGCAATTTATAGGAAAAGTTTTATATTTTATTGCCGTCAAGATTATTCCCAAAAAACGAGTTAATTCGTGATAAAAGAGATAAAAACAAGAAAAAAAAAGGAGTGACTAAATACAGTAGTATTATAAAACAACGAGACGCAATTTTATTGCTTTCGATGGCTCCAGACTTATCCGGTTGTCCCAATGGCGCACCGAGAAATGCCAAGAATGCCCATGATAACACCGACCAGGGACATTCCTCTCCCAAAGTTGGTAGCCCTTATCTCTAAACTGTATCATTACTTCTACACTGTTCTTCAGACAGGTACATCTATTAAAACAGATATCTAATACGTATACAACTCCAGTTAGAAGGAAAATTGAACAGCAATAGTATGACAGGCTATAATTAGTTTTACGGAGTTGATTGTCTTGTAAAGACAAAAAAGAAAAGTAAAAAAAATCTGGCAGCAAGGAATCGACACCAATCTTAACAAGCTCACATATTTCAAGCGTCAGATGTTATATTTGATCGAATTTGATATTGTTCCTGTAGGGTCGTCTAATAAATACAGATAAAAAATTATGATTTAATGTTGTTTAACTCTGTAAGGAATTTTTTTTCTAATTTTAAAGAAGTTCTTTATTATCGCCTGAGTTATGTAATAATGCATTATATACATTAATAGAAAAAACATTCCAGAATTTTATATATGATGTAATTATTTTGCTTCCATTTTATTATGCATACATTGATATTAGCTACAAGAAAACCAAAACTTGTGTATGAATTTTTATATAAAAGCATAAAGAAGTCCATTTCAAACACCGAACTTTTTTTTTGTTAATTGAGTTTTATTTTCCATTTTTTTGTTCATTCAATGATGCGTTCAGTTACGCATTTTCAACGTTGACTTCAATTGCCATGATGAGTACATCATCTGCAAGTTGTACGAGGTCTGTTCAAAAAGTATCGCGAATTTTGTGTTTTTTCAAAAATTATTTATTTATTCATGAATATCTATTTTGTCTCCTTCAAAGTAATCCCCATCAGATATTATACACTTGTGCCAACGTTTTTTCCAATCCTCGAAGCACTTCAAAAAATCATTTTTTGTGATCTTGTTCGATGCCGTCTTTATCTCCTCAATCGTAGCGTAGCGTCGTTCTTTCATGGGCCTCTTCAGTTTTGGGAACAAGAAAAAGTCACAGGGGGCCAGGTCTGGGGAATACGGTGGCTGCGGCATCATTAGTGTGTTGTTTTTGGCCAAAAATTCGCGCACAAACAACGATGTGTGAGCAGGGGCGTTATCATGGCGCAAAAGCCAATTTTTGTTCTTCCACAAATCCAGGCGTTTCTGGCGGATTGCTTCGCCCAAATTGCGCATAACTTGCAGGTAATATTCCTTATTGACCGTTCTACCCTGTGGCAAGAAGTCATGATGCACCACGCCCCTGCAATTGAAGAAAACTGTAAGCAAAACCAAAAGCACGCTCTTCGTCGTTCACATCTTCTCGGCCCTCTGAAAACATTTTGTACCACCGATAAACGTTGCTTCGGTCCAAGGTAGCTTCACTGTATGCCACAGTCAACATTCGAAATGCGTCCGCGCACTTAATTTTGTTTTTCACACAAAATTTGATACAGATTCTTTGATCCATTTTTTGGAATAGGCAAAAATCGAAGACGAGCCAAAACACATCCAAGCAAAACAGCTGTCAAAAATTAACTGAACATTCAAAATGGCCGAACTTGTCGGCATAAGTGAGCGACATGAGTACCAACATAATGCCATAAAAAAAAATCAAAAATCGAATATACATAACCCGCGGAAATTCAAAATTCGCGATACTTTTTGAACAGACCTCTTATTCTCAACCTACGGGATGGGACTTCGGCTGAATTTCTCTTGAGTTCTGAATAAGCATATTTCTGCTTTATGTACTCTGAACAGTCTGCCAGAAATATAAGAGTGTAAGTGCTACAAAATATTTCCGAGCAAACCTTCTTTTCTTCCAGCACTTTGTCAAATCTGTTGGTAATTCTATGTACCTGCTCTATAGTTGAATCTAGATCCAATTGGTGGTCTGTTTATTCTCTATGATGCTTTTGAGCATTTTAATAAAAAGATTCTCAAGCAATCTTGAGATAACTGGTAATATTGATATCGGTCTGTATGATTTAGTTTCCCTTGAGAATTTTTCGGCTATGGTTAGCATGATGGCTTTGGATACCTTCCAAGCGGTTGGTACATATTTTAACCTGCAGCAAGCTTTTATTAAATAGGTCAATTTGATTATACTTTTCTTACGACGGTGTTTCAGTATTTCTCTCTTAATACAGCCGAGACCTGGAACTTTCTTAGAATTCGTGTGGGTGCTTCCTTCTGAATCAACTTTTTTGGGCGTCACTAACGAAATTTCTACACTTTCTTGATTGTCAACTTTCAATATTTCATTTGGTTTAAAGATTTTCTCAAGTTTATCAGCGAACAGATCTGCTTTTTCCTAATTGTCCTACTCGTATGTCCATCATACACATTTTTGTTCATGTCCAAGCATCTTTGTAGTAGAACATTTGTACCAAACAATGCGTCTCTTATTCCTAATTCATTTATAAATTCAAATTGCGTGTCACTGATTTCTCGCTCTAGTTTCCTGCATATTCTCATATGTATGATTTTCAAAAAAATTCTAGGTGTATGACTGATAAGGCTTATAATCCTATACTCGAAGCAGTCCTTTGCATTATGTTTCTTTGGCACTACTACGAATGTTGATTTTAGCCATTCTAGGGGTATTTTCTTCTTCTTCTTATGTTTACGACGTGTTTCCATTAGCCCAAGTATTTCTGAGGTCATCCATTTTTGCTCCCCTCTTGTTCTCTCGGCGTTGAATGCGTTGTTAGCCTTATGTATTAATGCTTTCTTCATTTTTTTCCACTTGGTGTTCACGTCATCGGTTTCGTTTTTATCACTTTTGTAGATTCTTCTGGATACTTTGTTTAATTTCTTCTTTAATGAGATTGTTCTTTAGTAGTTCTCGGTTTAAGACAGGTTTGTTGTTCTTTTTAATAATCTTGTTTAATCTTACGTTGAATGCTGCCACCACCGCGTTGTGGTCTGAACCTATGTCTGATCCTGGATATGTTTTTGCAGAGAGAATTGAATTTCTGTAGCGTTGATTAATCAACATATAATCTCATTGATTTTTCACTATTTGTTCTTCTGTGTGTTTAGGTGATGTCCGTCTACACTCAGGTGCAATAAAAAGTTTCCAACCAATCGTTTTAAGTTTAATAGAGTTGTGTTCTAAATTGTATATCGTTTTCTTAACTTCATAGGCATCTAAAGATAAACAATAGATATGGAGTACTCGGGTATATTTGTTCAAAGAAAACGGCTAATGCTTAAACTCAACTCAAAAATTAAAATCTAAAAATTAAATTTAACAAGAAATACGTGCTAGTTATGATTATTCAGTATCTCGTATTACCTCCTCTAGCTCTGATTATAGCTAACATACGCTTTTGCATGCTGCTAATTAAACTACGGAAATAATCTTGAGAAATTTTCTTCCACTCTTTTTGAAGTGCAATGCGAAGATCTTGTAGCGAAGTTGGTGTCACTGGTTGACTTTTTGCGCGTTTATCTAACATGTCTCAACATGTCTGGCTAATCCATACATGTTATCCCAATTTCTTTCAGATATCGATTTACACTTCTTGCAACATGCGACCTTGCATTGTCATTCATTAGGAAGAAATCATCTCCAATAAATGGAGGAAATGGAACAACATTCAAGAATGTCGTTAATGTATCGGTGTGGTGTTAAAGACCCCCCTTCGACAAAGACAAGTTCTGTACGGGCTTCTAATGAAATGACAACCCGTACCATAATCGAGCCTTCCTTATACTCGTGGAGCAAACGTACAAGCTCCATATGGTTCACCTGCCTTTTTCCACACTTGTTGTTAACCATCCGATGAATAAAGGCAAAACCTAGATCCATCAGTAAATAGCCTGACTGTTCGATGACGCGGTAGCAATTTTGGCCCATGAGGTGGTCTACAAGCAGTCAAACCTACCTCCGCTAATTTTCTGCAAACTGTCCACACACTTACATCGACAGCACGAACCTCTCTAAGTTGATTTCTCGTTTTAACAGACGTAAAAGTACGGTTTTGTAACATAATGAAACGATTATCAACAGCAGTTGTTTTTCTTCTCTTGCCAGATTCTGGCCTTCGTGTATTTCTGCTAGTTTCTCTAAACGTTTGCACACATTTTCAAACCGCTGTATGGGTGCAATGAAAGACTTCAGCAACATAACACAAACTTCTACCATCTCCCACAAGAGCTACAGCTTTTACAGAGTCTTCGGCACTTGAACGCATCACGAGAAGAAGAATATTTTAACCTGAAGCAAGCTTTCATTAAATAGGTTAATCTGATTGTACCTTTCCTAGGACGGTGTTTCAGGATTTCTCCTTTAATAAAGCCGGAACCTGGAACTTTCTCGGGTCTGCCAAATCGTTCGGGCTTCTCGGACCGTCGGTGCTTCTGGACTTCTCGGTCCTCCGGGCCGTTTGGATTACTCGGTCTATCGGGCCATACGGGTCTGTCGGGCCGTTCGGATCTGTCGTGCTACTCGGCCCGTCGGGTTTCGCGGGTCTATCGAACCGTTTCGTTTGTCGGACCTTCTCGATTTCTTGTCCCTCCGGGTCTTTTGTGTATATCGGGCCGTTTGGATCTCTGGGAGCTGTAGAGCCATTCAGACCTGTCGGACCTGTAGGGCTTTTCGGCCTTTCGGGCTCTTCGGGTTATTCGAACCTTTTGGGCTTCTCAAGCCGTCGGGGCTTTTGGACTCCTCGACCCTTCGGGTCTTCCGGATTTATCAAGCCATTTAGATCTCTCGGTGCTGTCGGGATGTTCAGACCTTTTAGATAGTTCTGGCCATCGGGCCTGTCAGGCCTTTTGGATGTCTCGGCACTTTGAATCTTTCGCGTCTATCGGCAATTTAGAACTTTTAGACCTATCGACCATACGGGCCGATCAAAAAATTATCGGGTTTTTGTTGGACCGCGTCAAGTTTGTCTCGTATCTAGAAATTCTTCTTAGGGTCAGTATTTTATCCACTATGATGTTCAAAAATAATAAAAAAAAATTCTCAACTTTTGAACCGCTACAGCAGGCCAGACATTTATCATGAAAAGACTTTTAACGTCTTCTCCTCCAAGCAAATAAAGATGAACAATATTTTATATATGTATTCTAGAAGTTTACAAAGAGATAGATTAATCAGCCGTGGACCTTCAAATTTTAACAATGCACGGCCATTCTGCTTCACTTATTCTTCTTCCAGACGTTTGTCAAAATCTACCATTCATCTTTGTGGGCATCTAGACCTTCGCAATACCCTAAGTTCGTGTAGACTAGATTTTATAGACCTCCGTAATGCCACAGTTTCTATAAACCTGTAGGTTCTTTCACGTTGACGCTGCGTTTCTACAGCACTGCGAATTCTTATAGACTTTCGACAGGTATTTTAATTATAGTGAACCAGGAGGCCATAGCCCCTCCGTCGTCTCAGCAACAGTTAAGTGCGTAAGGAGTCCTCAATCGTATGTCCAAACAGAAAATAATAAGAAGAATTCTAAAAATGTCTCATTCAATCCGATATGTAAGATAAACCTTAAAACGTGAAATCTCACATTCACAATTTCATAAAGTTTTTATTAGAAGTTTTACAACTCTACGTATTAAAGGGAACCCATATTTACTGCAATAGAGTGCGTTATCAAATTAAATTCGGCAGCAGAGTTCTTTGTAAATTTTAAGTTAGTTATTTTGAGTGTCCTAGACTAACATATTATTTTTGTCAAAATATCCTTTTCCAGCATTAATTAACGTCTTTGTTATAAAATAACAAAAACTCTCTTCACTGCGCTGATTTAGAATTTCTTCCGTAGAAGAACATATACGTGGTGACCCAAGAAACACGTAAATAACTAAATTGATTTTAGACACAGACAGAGACTCAATGTGCTCTTTGCAAGATTTCTAAAAATCAGAAATCAAAAAGTTTAGCCCTAGCTGTAAAGGAAGAAAGCTTCAAGCAAAGTTAACATATAACGTTTCAGGTTTGCATTATTGTTTTCGTTAAGGTTTTCCGTGTTTTTTCTTAGTGGGTAAAATCAAGCCGTCAGGTTCCTAAAACAGCCCAGAGCTTCGACTTTTTTGTTTCCATCCACTGCAAATGTTGATTTAGTTGAATCACAATCTAAAGATACTTTCTGCTTAGCACAACGAGACAACTATCTCTTCTCAAGTTAGAGGTTTTTAATAGCAGTCCTTATTGTTTTAATTTTCCCCAGGAGGCCGAATGCGGTCTACGAACCGATTTATCATTTTACATTGTACTTACATCACTGCAACATAATCTTTATCATTTAGGAACTAATCTCCAAATTACTTTAGAGGACTACAGAATTCTACGAGCAGGTTAGTTGTTAGAATTAATGTACATGCAGTTTTAATATTAAACAAAGATAAATCGACTTGAAAGACTCTTATTAGATTCTCAAAGACTTAATATGACTGATTCTTCATTATTTACGATTTTGAACCAAACAAAGACCTTTCTGTTGGCGTATTTATTTCTGAGACTCGATCTACATATGGTTTCAAAGTCAGTTTGGGGTTCAAGTACAGTCGATGTCAATAAAATCTGGCACAACCAATATTTCATAATGTAAATGTGGCTTTAAAAAACAGGTTACACTTAGAACAAGCCTTTTTTCTAGTGACCCTTGAAAATATCATATAAAGTCTGTATTACATGTTGTTAGAAATGCAATAATTCATTTCAAGACTTGTAGCAGATTTTTATAAAATCTACTGTACCTAGAGATTTAAAAAAAACTTTACCAAAAGCAAGGAAGTTCTTGTAAAAGTTAGGCCGTTGATGGATGTACAGTTTCTGGCTTTGTTGCTTAAATCCAACGACGTCTGCATGATTGGTTTGAATACGAGCTGTCCGGTTCACTGAAGGAAAAAGCAGCACTAAAGCTTTCTTTCTGTTAACTCTAGTTTTTCAAAGTATTAATAATTATTGAGAACATTATTCGAATACGAGTTCATGAACTTTAAATTAAGATACTGATACATTTTGCTAACTTTTGTTTGCAGAGGATTGATGTAAAGTTACAATGTGCAGTAAACTATACGTTTCAAAGACCAAAAAGGTTTTGACACATTTGTAAATAAGGCTGGATTTATTGTTGGCGAGTGAACTTGGTTCATTTTGACGTATGAACTGTTTTTTAAATAAAACGCACCAGAGTTTGATGTGTACAAAATTAACGTAAGTTTTTGATTCTAATTTTCTTTTATTGTTTAAACACCTTTGGAGTAACATCGAACCAATGGTTATTCTGACGTGACATTGCCAACTGGAAGTTTTTAGACTTGACTCAAACTAAGTTTTGAATACTTGAACTAAATTTCATTTGGTTTACCATAGACTTTCTGCTCAATCTGCTCATTTACTTCAATTTCATTTTTGGGACTATTTTAATTAGTCGCTGAGTCTTAAAAATTTGTTTTGACTATCGTTGATAAAAGGCAATGCTGTTTTTCTAGTCTCCACAATGATTATGATTATGAATTTCTAATTTTTGAAGTTTTTCTAATAAACAGGTAAATGGTTAGAATGTGTTCAAATACAATCTTCTGATCAATTTTATACAACATTCAGTACGAATGGTTTTATAAGAGACAAAGTATCTACGATTTAGAATTTACCAGAGAAAAAGAAAATTGAGAAAACACGCTGAGTTTAACTTCCAAAGTGAAAATATTGCAACGTTGTGCTATCAAATTATAGAATTCCAGAGACTTTTTTTGGAGTTTTAACCATTGCAAGAAGAAGAGGGAGAAATAAAGAAGATGAAAAATTTTTCTCGGAATGTAAAATTTTCATTTTCTGTTTTTCTACAAAACGCTTCCTTGCCGTTTAAATATAATTAGTACGATGTTGATGTATAAAAGGAAAGAGAGCGATTTCATTTTGCGTTTGTGATCGTTTTTCCATTCATCTTAAGTTTATTTTAAATAATCTACAATTTTTGCTTTGCAAAAGAATTTGTTAAGTCGATGTTTTACATAATCTTATTATTTATTTTAATAATAATATAATAATAATAATTAATAATTAAGCCACTATAATTAATTAGCTTCGTCGAACATGAATAATATGACATTCAAATTTTAATGCCTTTTTTCTGTTATTTACCTTTTATCTATAATGAACACTAATTTGATTATTTTATATTAAAGTTAATACAATTTTTATTTTAATTAAGACATTAGCAATAAAATATTAATATTGCAAAAAACGATGATATACAACGAGAACTCCTTTAACTGCAAAAATTCAGAAAAAGTTCATTTGAATAAAAGCAGGCTGGCCGTATTTTCATCTACGCCAAGTTTGATTTAAATATAATAAATAAAATACGTAAACAATTAAATACATTAATTATAAACAAAAATAACAATATAAAGTGTTTGTTATCAAAAGCACTAATAAACTCTGTAATTATTTTCATTAACGAAAGCCGAACCCTTATCAACCCTCGGACTGTATTAAAATGTATTTGAAAGTAAAATTTCATTTAAAACAAAATCGATTTAACAACAGGGAGCGTTTTTATAATTTAAATACATTATCGAACCTAATTAATTATGCATTTTTTTCGAGTATTAACCTAGTCGTATATAATTCCAAGGTTCTTAATCTCACACAATGTCTGAAGTAGAACAATCTCAGCTAAAGAGACAACTTAGTTAAAGAACTTTCTATAGTATTTTTTGTAAGGTAAATGTATTTAGTTTAAAAAAATTAAATTAACGTTTAATGAATTATGGACTATCTTTGTAGGCAAGCACGGCGTGATTGCCTTTATTTCGGCAGCTATGGTAAAGCCGACGGAGAACTCGGCATCAGAATGGCAACGGAGCCGGCCAGCTGATCTCTCCACAATTTTCTCCGGACCGACTAGAAATATTAAACTTCTTCTGCCGTTATATGTAGCCTTTTACTTAACTTTGTCAAGTCAACAGCAGTTATTTAATCCAAAATTAATTAGGATTACCCCATAATATATATTTCAGAAAGAAAATAAATGCAAGCTTGTACCATGATGTCTTTAGCCTTTGACCGCATCTGTCAGAAAAAAATGCTATAAAAGGTAAACAAAAACTTATCTAAAGTAATTTTGTTGTTATAGGCTTCTTCATTAGAATCTTCCTACTATCAGAATGTTTCTTTAGATTTAAATGAAAGTATTTGGAAGGTTATGCCTATCACCACAGAATTTTATAGCTGCTTGTTCAGAGATACTGAACAAAACTATTGAACTGACAGGAGAATCAGGTTGAAGTTTTATCTTTCTGCCATGGCTTGTAACTATTTCTGTATTATAGCTTCACAATACACCATATTGTGAGGAGTGTGCCAATATTCTTTACGGAAATCATATAATACCAAAATGTCGAAATGAACCAGTAACGTTAATTTTTTAACTATAAGTTAATTATCTTAAGATAAGTTAATTCATCCTACGTTATGTTAGGTTAGATTCAGTTAAGATCAATTAGGTTAGATAAGGTTGAACCGAAGTATGTTAGATTGCAAGCTAACCAAGTTTAGGTTAGCTCAAATTTCTTTCTGTTAGCTTAGATCAGATTGAAATGATGTTAGTTTAGGTTATAATTGATAAGAACACAAGCTGCACCATAGTTTGTAAGGAGAGGTTGATAAATTGTTCAATATGAAAGACAGTAGATGATTTAAAAATGAAATATCTGGAACTGTCGAAAACCAAAGGTAAACAGTTTCAAGTTGAGATGGTTTATAGATCTACTGATAGATTTTTTATCTTCTCATGATTTTACATTTTAGGCTGTAACTACGTATGTTATTTATCTTTGAAAACAAAAACATTGCACCTTATACAGCAGTATCTAACGCAAGAAACTCAAGATGTAGTTATTATTAGAGATTACACACTATTTAGATGATCAATAAAATTTTATTTTTTAAAACTTTTTAAAACTATCCAGTGTAGAAGTGGGGTAAGTGAAGTATCTCAAGAATAAGAATTTTCTAAGATACGGAAAGCACAATTTTTTGGAATACTTTCTTCGACAGCTTGAATTGATATTATCAATTGAGCTAACTTTTTATTTTCCATTTCGATAAAGACATGCCGTTTTAATAATTATGCTATTGAAATATAGTCAGAGCATGTGCGTGACTGAAAATAACTTTCTATTAAAGAAGAGGTGCAGAATCTGGTAAAAAGTCTGAAAAAGTATTTATACTCTTGACTTAAGGTAAGCGTAGTGTGACTAAGGTTTTGAGAAACAAGCAAAGTATAGGTAGCTTTTAGCGAAGAGTTGGGGTTTAATACTTTTGGGACTACATTGAATATTTATATTAAAATTTTTCTTTTTAGTATTTTGAATTTGACTACCCTTTTTGGAGCTAGTCCTTCAAATATTTCTTTTACTAAACAATCTAATTGTGCTGGTCAATTGGTAACTTCCCTACAATAAGAATTAGATCATTCTTCTAAGTTTCATTATTCTTTCAGCTTGCACATCTGAAACAGTTTCCCTTAGCAAGACGTATTCCTTAGCCTTTTCAAATTTTTAAATAAGCAACACAAGGATTTCATAATTAGAAAAAAAAAGAAATCAAGGCAAATTATTCATGTTCTCCAAGAAGTAATTCATTGCGCTATTCATCTTGCTGCTGCATGTTCACTGCAATCTAGCTTTGCAATTTGCTGAGATGCCACAAATGCCTAACGACTGGTTTTCTTTCGGATTCACTTAACTAGTAAACAACCTTGCCTTTATGTGATATTTTCACGATTAATAGAATAAATGCCATATTAGAAAGAACGAATTAAAAAAGTTAATCAAAAATGATCCAGAGAGCTGCAGACGTAGTGTGCGAGAAAAAGTTTGTGAAACATCTCTGGTACTGGTATTATTTACAGGTGAAAAGTAACTGTTTGAAATGAGAGAGCTATGTATGTAATTATGTAGGGAAAGGTCGAGTACATATGAGTAATTCTAGATGATAAACTAACTTTCAAATCCCATCTGGAAAAAATAACAAATGAAACGTCAGAAGCGCTTTGAGCACGTAAGAGACAGTCTTTTAGAAACTGGAGTCTTTTCTCTAGAGTGGTTTGCTCAATATGTACGATAATAATTAAAGCCATTACGCAGTGAATAAAAAATTGCAGACAAACGTTGCTTATTGGCATTCGATTTCTGGGTTTAAAAAATGACGAAGCACCAAGAGGTTTTTTATTGTTAACCAAAATCTTGTTTTATGTCGATTTCAGGTCAGTATAGTTACTCAGTTTGAATATTTGTGATTTTATATACTTTTGTGTAAGTTCTTTTATTAAGCTTGCTTGTAAACTATCAAACTTAAAAAACTTTTCAGAATAATCTTAGATGCAAGTTGCAATTTCTAGCCATGAAAAATGTATCTTTTTCATCAAAATCACACACAAAGTTTCCTGTGATCATGTGTGCAATATTAAAGGACCGGGTTTTGGACTTTCGAAAACAAGCGGAATCGATGGCGGTGCTATCAAATTATCACTGAATATATTGACTTTAAAGCGATATAAAACAAAATTTTCTACTAACACTAAAAAATCCCTTGGAAGTTTGTCATCTTTTGAGTCCAAGAATCTAAAGCCATTGACCAACCTTTATCCTCAAAACTTTTTCTTAAATTTGCTTCACTGTGATTATCATCTACAGTCTTCGCAGAATAATGACCTGGGGCAGTAATAAAACACTACACGAACCAACTAACTAGGATGCAACAATTAGCCTGCTTAAAAACGGAACTTTACCATAACCGGTCTTAGTTGAGAAAGGAAGAGGGTGTCCGAAGCAGCCTGGGTAACAGCCTCAGGTAAACTAGTAGGCAATAATATCAGCCTGTGAAGCTCCGGGAAGTAGGTGCGCACACCAAATAAAGAACAGGGTTGGAAAAAAACTACATGAATACTTCTTTTTGCTGTATTCAGGGGTATACAGAAGACAGTTAGCCAGGAAAGGTCTAAGAAATTTCTTTACACCCATTGCTGAAAAACAATCTAAAGAATTGGAAGTTGATGAATGAAAGACTTTAGACTGTTGACTGGGATTGGGGATATCGAACCGATACTCTTAGAGCGGCGTGTGCACCCAATGAGAAGGCATCAATAGTGGATAAGAAGACCTTCCATAAGCTGCTACAACAACTTGTAGATGACCGAACCGGCGATATCTTCATACTAGGAGATCTCAACGGAACAGTTAGGAAGGTATCTCATGTCGATGTGAAGGTCATAAAAGGGCCCGAAGAGAAAGGAGAGAATGATAATAGCAACAGGTTAATAGTTAAAGAAAAGTATCAGCGGTTAGCAATAGAGAAGATGAATGAATGATAAGATTGTCTGGGGAGTAAATATCTAGAGTTGGCTTGGACTGTTTCGAAAGATGCTATCTTAGAAGCTTCAGAGACGGTCTAAGAAAAGAGAAAACGGAAGAAGATAAAGTAAAGAATACGCGGTGGTGGACAGAGAAGATGAAAGCATGCGTTCAGAACAAAAAGAGAGCTTGGAAGACCTATCTAACGAATAAAACAAAGAAGGATTATGAGTGGTGCAAGGAAAGGAGAAGGATAAGCAAGGTAAAAGTAGAAGAGGTAAAAGTCAGATCGTGGGAGGAATTTGGCCGTTTTATGGACGAGTCCCACGAGAAAAACCAAAAGTGATTCTGTAGAGTTTTCAAAAATATCAAAAAAGAAAAAGAGTGCCCACTGAAAAGGTAAGGAGCAAAGATGGGCGAGTATTAAGAGATGGAAAAAAAATAATGAAGAGATAAAAGAAACATTTTCAAGAATTATTGGAAGGCCAAGAATACAACGGGTTGGACCTAGTGATAAAGAATATTAAGTGAATTGTACCCAAGCAGCAAAAGAACGACCAGGAAATAAGCATGGAGGAGTTCATCGAGGCTCTAAGCAAAGTAAAAATGGGAAAGTCCCCTAGGCACGATGAAATGACCGCTGAGATGCTGAAGTGTATGGAATTTTGAAGGTAATCCAGCTCGCCTACAGAACTAAAGAAATTACCAAAGACTGGGGGCGATCAGTGATAGTGCCGATTTACAAAAAGCGAGACAACATTTTGATAATTATAGAGGAATTTCATTACTAAGTACTTCTGGCAAAGTCTACTCAAGGATATTAGAGACCAGACTGCGCTCCGTTTTAAACGAACGACTGACAGACTCGCAGTGCAGATATCCAACAGGCAGAGCACTCAAGATTTAATATTTGTGGTACGACAGATTGGATATAAAGGAAGGTTCATCTAGTATTTATTGACCTGGTAAGAGCTTTCGACCGAGTCTCAAGAGAGAAAGTTTGAAATATTCTTTCGGAGTATGTACGCAAGGACGGCTAACAAAGTGTCTGACCCCTTCATAACAAGCCAGGGGCTAAGACAGGGTTGTTCCATCATTCCTCTGTTGTTTATCGTCATGATGGACAAGTAAAGAAAATGTAGAAGTAAAGTAAAGTCAAGTAAAGTAAAATTGAAAAAAAGAATATCCTCCTCAGGGCATCTCTTCAATACTATACAACACTATTTACATCTTAACCTGTCTCTGTGGCCACGAGAGTTGGGTTCTGACGCAGAATTCCGATACCAAAATCCACGCAATAGGAATGAGATCCTTGCGTAAAGTGGAAGAGAAAATAAAGCTGGATAGAGTAAGCAATCAAACTATTATATCCACCCTTGGAGTTGAACTTGTCAGAAGCCGATTAGAAAAGCGTCAACTTGATACAACCATGGAAAGAGAATTTAGAGGACAAACTAGTATGCCTGGCAAGAATGGAAGGGCGTAGAAGACGCTTTTGTACTGCCTCGACACCCAAGGGTACTTAAAGGACTCCGACTAAATAAGTAAGTAAAAACTGTGAAATGTCAACAACGCAGACGGGAGCCATATTAATAGCGTTTAGATTATTCAAGTTACTTCGGATTTTGTATTAGGTTGCCTTCGCAGGTTAAACGATAACTTCTAAAAGTAAAATTAATATGAGCACCTGGACATGCTAATGTAGCAGAATACCAGGAAACCGAACACTTGACAATCATCTTCTAAAGATGCACATAAGCTGGGAAAGCAGGAAGTTAGAACCATTGCTTAGGCAATGGTACCAAGAACGTTGGAAGAGGACTCCGGGCCAGAAACAATCTTCTTTGTAAAGCAGAATTGTCACAAATGGAAAACTTGTTCTCTCTGTTTTTCAGAATGGATTAACTCTGACAGAGCATGGCACCATACAAGGTATGCCTGGTGTCATACTGCCCATTGTTATACGGATCTTTAACGTTTTTGGCACGTAAACTTAAAAACGTTTATCATCCTATACAATCCTTAAAGCAAGTATCAGAATGAATAAGCAATTGATGGGCATAATAGCACAGTACTGTTAGTTGAACAAGCAACAATTTAATATGCAACATTAGCCATTACTTAATTTTCAAACAGCTTATGAATCGATTACAGATTCTAATGAGAAACTTTTTTTGTAACTTATTTGATATCTTGGAGAAGGCTTTCGGCGAACTCATGCTAAAGATAAGCATATATTTTCATCCGTGCATGTTAAAAATGTTGACTCGATAAGTGTTAACATGAAAAAAAATCCAAAGGCTTAATTCTTGACTAACAAGGATGTGATATTTAAGAACAAATATTTTTTGTGTGATTCCACATTTTAAGTAAATAAAAAGTAGGTAATGTCTTGGTTCTACTTTTACTTGCTGTTAATCATAGATGTGCAAACCAAATAAAGAAAAAAATGATAGAAGTGTGAGAAACGCCATTTGAAAGAGTATTTGTCTCCTTTATACATAAAACAAGACCATCATTACTAAAAACGTTGTTAATAGAAAGTGTACCATGAAGAAGTGTACTAGTTTGAGAAGATAGTGTGGTTTGTTGCTCCAAAGTGTCCTGTTGCTGCATGTGCAGAACTAAACAAACAACATAATTAAATTTCCGATTGGCGTCAAACATTTCGTATCTGTTTTTGATCATCTAAGATTTCATCCAACTCAATTGCCCTGGATCTTATATAAAAAGTATTTAATAATGATGTTTTGATTTTGATATAAACCAAATCTATCAAATAAGCTTATCAAAATCATAAAATTATAGAATTATGAAATAGGTATTTAAATAAAAAGAGTTGTAAAATCGAAAAATTCTAGAAATCATTTCCTTTTACCAAAAACACAAATTTCTTGACTTATTAAAAGCAAGATTATTTTTGATTAATTTCCGTAATTGATTATTAATTAAATGAAGAAATTATTCATCAGTAATAATATAATTTAATTAAAAGAATTTATAAAATTATTTGATGGGTTTGGTAAAACTATTGAATATACATGAATATTTTTTTATGATTTGCAAAAATTTAATGTAACTTGTTTCTTCTCTATATTGAATCACTTATAAGAAAATGTACATCAGAAGGAAGTCATTATAGTAGCTAATTATTTAAAAGTTTTAACAGTGTAGCTAATCGAAGTCAGAAATCAAGTTTTTTAGTGAGAAACCGGCAGGTGACAAATACAAGTCTTAACAATCTACCGCCTCGACGTCGTTCTTTCTTCACGATCTAAATTCCTTATCGGTAGGTTTTACAACTTTTACTTAAGTTTCCAGTGCGTTATTAGCTTGAACAAAAAAAATGACAAGACTACCTAACATTATTAGATTTATAAGAGGAGAAAAAGGGTTTTAAAATACTATAGAAGTGGGAAGTTTAGAATGTTTAGTAATTGGATGCATTTTGAATATACAACGGGTAATTGTTAATTTAATAAAGTTAAAAGCATCGAAATAGGTCTAAATATACTATGTAAGTTTTTTTAATGTGTTTTCGATAAAGTATCATCATATCATTAGAGTAATCACAATTAATATGACAGATATTTAAAAGTTTTTAAACCTAGATTTAATGTAATTGTACCAGTACAATAATAAGGTTGACTGGCTGGATAGAAAATGCGGGTATTCCATCCGAATACGGAGTTCAAAGGACCACCTGTACTTTAAACATTAATATAGATGAAAAGAGAGAAGATTGTGCCGTAAAGATTATATATTGATCAATTATTATAATGAATATTCTTTAATTGTTTCAATGCTAACAAGAAACAAAATATTAATTAATTTAATTCAAAGTCAGAGTTTTAATATCAAATGTTTCATTAAATGCTAATTAATTTTTCAATAAATTATTTTTTTTATTAATTATAAATTAACTAAAAAACTAATTAACATTTAGAGAAACTAAGATCTTTCTCACTAACTGCCCACGATAGTTGTTTTACTTACTGACAGAGGTACTTCAGAAATTTAAATTTAATTTAGAGTTTGTTGAAGCTATAAGGTATGACAAAGTACAAGATACAAAATTTTCTCCACTTGTATGACTAATCCTTCAAATAGGCAGAATTTCGAGGGCTAATGATACAGGTTATTTTAAGTAAAAATGTTCATATAAACATGTGTCCGATTTTGTCCCGATCCGAGAGCCAACCATCAAAATCGACTGGAATCGCCTCAGTGCGCTTGCCCGTCGGCTTACGACCAGGTTTCGAGAGGCGCGTTGGTCGGCACAATGTTCCAGTATCGACCACAAAGACCGATATCGATTCTGAAGTAAACTTAAAATAATCACCGGTCAGAAAATTTAATACTCCATACGGTGTGCTTCAAGGCTCGATTCTCTCTCCCATCCTCTTCATCTTCTATTGTTATGATATACTCAGACCTGAGCCGCAACCGGCCCCCGATATGCATTCCTCGACCGACCAAACCACTCAGTACACCGACGATACTGCCCTCTGGGCTAGTGGCCCCAACGCCAGGACTGTGAACCGCCACCTGGCTCGAGCGCTCGCTTGACTGGAGGATTGGTTCCGACTCTGGCGTCTCAAACCCAATTCCAACAAATTTCAGGCTATCCTATTTCGACACCCCTTCAAAACCCGAAGCTCCCGTTTTCAGGAAAGAGATATTCGGCTGAACCTTTGGGGCTCCCGTTTTCGCCTCTCCCTTCTGTACAATACCTGGGATGCACTTTCACCCACACCCTCGCGCTGAGCTGAGTAGGTGCCTCGACGTCATTAGAACCGCGCCTCCATTCTTGCCATGCTCCGTGGTTACTTCCGGAACTGCCGCCCCAAGACACTCATCCATACCTACAAAACTTTCGTTCCGCCCCTCATCTACCAAAAAATAGTTTTCGCCAGAAAGAGATGCGGGTCTGTCGGGGGATGCTGGGTCTGGATGACTTTCACTTCTTCGGGGAGGTATGCGACCGGACCGGCATTCCCCCTATAGACGCGCGGCTCGAGTCCCTTCAGGATCGAGAAACTCAACTCGTCATGCCACCTACAAATTCAAGTTCCCCCCGCAATCTGCCTAGGCAACGTCACTTTCTTGGTCCTAGTTTTGGAGGACCCACTAGACAACACTTCAATCGTCCTCAGATGACCCCAAATTACTCAACACCTCGCAGCCTTCTCTGGTCCCACAACCGTTCCAAATAACCACAAACAACGATTCTGCTCTGCCCTTTGTTACAGGTAGCAGAGAAGTCACTCTGTTTTTACTAGGGTTTTCTGTGGTTTCCTCTAATGGCGAAGGCAAATGCCGGAACAGTTTCTGTATCAGTCCACGGCACACCAAACACACCTAGACACTCACACATACATACTCTCGCACACCTCACTACACAAAATACCAACACCGTTCTGAAAGGAACCACTTCGTTTCGACATGCATCACCAACTTCGATTACTTCAACGCCGTCACCGTTCGGCGGCTTGCTGGATGTCTTCGGGCGCTCATCCCATATAGGTCGTCGGGGTCGTCGGAAGTCCTGGGTAATCTGGTCCACGGCTTGCATCGCCTCGCCGCCACCGAACAACAGCATCGCCCGTGGATTGACGTGGGGGACTGCTTGGTGTCTGACATCAAGTTCACGCTCCACCATTATCAATCAACCAGTTATAGAGAGGTTAGCTCCTCTAAATAGCGGCCACCTACAGTGGCGTTTTCGTTGCATTACTTGTCCCGTTATGCACTATGTAGCTATGGCTGGTTTTATTTCATTGTTGTAATTTTAAAAATTCGAATTAATAGTAATAGTAATGACAATAAATGTTGCAAACAGTTTCAGAAAGCTTCAAAAACCCCAAAAGCAGTCAAATATTTGGCCCAGTATGTACCAAAGAAACGGATTGCAGGGACAGAAAACGTCACCATCTCTTTAAAATACTCCAAAGAAAGGTATTAGAGACAACATCAACTATCTCGTACTTTCAAGGACAATGTAAAAGACACCAGGTTGTTATATAAACCGAGATATTCGTAAATGTCACAATTATAAAGCAAAGGGCGGGGACTCAGAACCTGACAAGAGACCTTGGGTAAAGATTCTCCGAAATCAAGCTAAACGAAGATTCTCTAGTAATCTTCTGAGATAACCCCAGCACATGTCAATTACTCATGCTCAATAACTAGGGTCCGTTCAGAAAGCATTGCTCAACTATAAAGCTATTTTTCTCGCAATTATTTATATTGAATTAACGCTATTTGCTCTAGTTTACTCGGGGTGCATTTTAAGTGATTTTTGAACGCATCACTCTACTTCATGGAAAGAATAAGTTTTCCATACAAAAGATCTTCTGAAACAAATTAGGATTAGGACTTGAATTTCTGGGCGTATACAAGATTTCACGCTTCAGCTTAGGGTGTAGGCTCCTACCATATTCTATTCAAGAATGGACGAAGCAAAACAACAAAGGAACATCAATTGCAATGCAATGGAGACTATGGAAATGACCAACCGCCTATCCGACTGTACAAAATGAAACAGCTTTGCTTTGGAACATTCCGAGACTAACCAGAAGCCATCAAACATTTATTTATGGTTTATGTTCAGATACAGTAATCATGATTACGCGCTGTCATACTGTTATACTCTTGGACAGAAGAAATAACATTAAGAAACGGGACGAAACATACAAACAACTTAAGAGAGACTGTGGAATGTATGGTTAGCCACTTTGCTGCTAAGGATAATCCCGACACGGATGACAACACACACAAAGAAATTAGAAACAAGCTGAAGAAAGATATTCAAACAGAAGACCATAAAGAATTTACTCGAAACGAAATTGAAGATATTATAAAGAATATGGACAGTAAAAAGGCACCTGGGAAGGATGGCATTGGTAGCAGCATCTATCTACAACTATTCAATAAACTTCTTCACTTTACCAGAACTAATTATAATAAGTGCCTTAAGAGGGGAGCATGTCCACAAATATGAAAAAAACGATAATTATATCAATGGGTAAACCTGGAAAAGAAGAAAGCCGTCCATTAGCTTAATAAATACGGAAGCCACAATTCTGGAAAAGCAACCGATAAACCGGATAATGTACTATCTCTATACCAGAAATATTTTACGATAAATAGGAAGCAATACGGTTTTAAACCCCAGAGTTTGCGAGAAAAAAGAAGTTATTGCTATAAGCTTCGATGTAAAAGGAGCGTTTGACACTCTTGGTGGCTATCCATTCTAAGCAGCATTCAAGAGTTTAATTGCCCCAAAAGTTTATACAAATTAAGTAAAGATTACTTTAATAACAGAACCACAGTCGTAAGATTGAACACCGTGTACCTAGAGCAAAACCGTAAGCAAGAGATGTCCGCAGGGTTCTTGTTGTGAACCTGGATTCTAAAACATCCTTTACAACTCCTTGCTGATAATCCCATTTGCAAAGCAAACAGAAGTAACTGCATTTGCAGATGACCTTATTATCTTAACAAAAGGAGGCAACAGAAATAGAAAAAGATCAGGCAACATATAAGATAATCAAAGTGGACTAAAGCTCACAAATTGAAATTTAACGAAGAAAAATCGCGTTTGTCGTTATTGTAGTGTCCAATAAAAGGTCTACTACAAATAAAATGGAGATTTATCTGGATGAAAAGATATTAGAACAAGTAAACAAGATAAAGTACCTCGGGATAATAATAGATGGAAAACTTTCATTTGATAATCACGTAACTTACATAGCAGATAAATGTACAAAACTGGTTGCTTCACTGTCAAGATCCGCTAGGGTAAATTGAGGATTGAAACATGAAGTTGTAAAACACAACTTTGTGCTAACCTTTGCCGCAGTAAGACGTGTTTTTCATTTGCTCTGTGTTAAGTGTTTGTTTTATCATACTGTGCTATTTCTTTGAAATCAATTGAATACATTTATGAATTAATAAATATTTAGAAATAGTTTTGATAATGGAAGAACGCAAAAAATATCAGCAATGAAAGTCAAGGAATTAAAATCAGAATTGGAAAAGAGATATATAGATAAGACTGGCAATAAAAGTGAATTAGTAAATAAACTACGACAAGCTTTAAATTCTAGTTTTGTGAATGAAGATAATAAAGTATAGATATCAGAAGAACAAGTTAAAAAGCAACGTAAAAATATTGCACGTAAATATGTTAACAGTTATCAAAATAAAATACAACAGATATAAAAAAAGGTTGAAATATTAGAAAAGATGGTGGTTCAATTAAAAAAGAAATTAATAAATAGATTACAACAACAGCGACAGCAAGTAGAAGCAGCTAAAAAAAGTAAAGAAACAGTTAAAAAAAGTAAAGATAAGGAAGAGAATTCAGAATATACAAAGAAAAGCCGGTCAGACAAAAATGAAAATAGAAATGTGACAAACATATCACCGCAGATTAAGAATACTCAAGAAATAGTAAAAGTAAGTATGGACGAAGAATGTATTAAACCGATAAATAATTTAAAATCGAATGTGTTAATGGTAGCAGATAGCCATGGACGTAATTGTGCAAGAATGCTAGACGATTTATTAGAAAATGATAATGTTTCAGTAAAATGTGTTTTTAAGCCGAATGCAACTTTTGATAAAGTGGTGGAAAGCGTAGGTGAACTATGTAGCACGTTTGATAAAAAGGATTTTGTTATTATCTAGGGAGGAATACACAACGCTTTGAATGGCAAACAAATTAAATATGAAGAGATTCTGAAAGTGTTTAATGAGTTAAAAAATACAAACGTAATTTGTTTATCTGTTCCTTACTGGCAGGGGCGAAAAGTATTGAATCAGTTGATATACGATATAAATAGCAAATTGTTTGAAGCCAGCCAGGAAAGTTACAATGAAGTTAACTTTCTGGATTCAAATTCCTTGTTAACAACAAAATCGTACACAGGGCATGCATGGTTTGCATCTAAGTAAATTTGGCAAGTATAATTTGTGTAAAAGCATTGCGAATAATATTACTACTAGTATTAAGTTGCAGACAGGTGAAAATTTAATAGGTAAGGAGTTTGTTAATTATGGGAATTTAATAAAAATTGTTGCAATCAACATAATGAAAGACGAAACGGTGATAAATGGAAATAAAAAAACTGAAAAATCCAAAGCTACAGATCGAGACGCAGCGTTGGAGGTGCGTACTCCACAAACACATGAAGATAGTGCTGAGGTGATAGATAACAATTCTAGAATTTATCCAGTATTACCAAAATTGACAAATAAAGAAAACCCTTTTTTATGAAAACAAATTTATGCAACGCGAATAAACGTAACAGTGACTGTATTATTTATGTTAATATACGTAGTCTATTAAAATATAAAAATGACATTGAAACGCTAATTTGTAAAAACTTTAAGCAGCTTATTATTAGTTTATCAGAAGCACGCGTAACAGACGAAATTGAAGACGTTGAAATAGCAATTAGTGGATATAACAGTATAAGGTGTAATTCAAAACGTAGGAATACAGGGGGAGTAGTAACGTATATTCGAAAGGATGTAAAAGTAGGATCAGTGAAGAACTACATAAAAGAAAGTAACTTTTGGTTTTAACTATAATGTTAACTGTATCAAAAAATAAAATGTTTTTTAGTGTCTACCTATCACTCACCCACTGCAAGTGACTGTGAGTTCTTAGATAATTTTGAAAATCTGTGCGAGGAATTAATTACAACAGGGTTAGCTATTGTTTTTATAAGGGACTTTAATATTAATGTGTTAACTGATTATACTTATTCGATAAGGTTAAGAGAGATAATACAGAATTTTGGAATGAAACAGATTGTTACGGAACCTACAAGAACTACTAATACTAGCGCTACATTAATAGATTTAGTAATTACTAATGATAATAATTTAATAGAAGTAGAAGTGCTTTATATGCCTAAAATCACAGATCATGATATTGTTAAAATTAAATGGAAAAAGCCTGTTCACGTTGAAAACAAAACGCGGTATATTACGACGCGCAAAATTAAAAAAGAAGATTTTGATATAATTTGTGAGCATTTAATAAAGAAAGAATGGATATATAGTAGTGTAAATATTAATTACGTTACAGAGAAGTTTCAATCAAATGTAAATGAAATTTTAGATAGTGTAGCACGAAGTAAAAGGTTAAAAAGAGAAATAATATTTACAGTTGGTATAATACTACAATCAGTTTAGCGCAGAAAAGACGTGATCTGGCATATAAAGCATTCAAAACTTCAAAAAACATAAATGATTGGAATGTATATAAAAAACATAGAAATGAAGTTATTAAATTAATAAAAACAGCCAAAAAGCAGGATTTAGAAAAGAGAATTGATAGTTGTAAGAATAACTCTAAGAAAATGTGGGATGTAATTAAAAATATAACTAAGGGCAAACCAGAATACCTACCAACCAATATTAAATTTGACGGCAATATCAATATCGCAAACAACCTAGCTGATGCGTTTAATCAATTTTTTATTGAAACTCTAACTGAAATTGCGAAAAGTATTCCCCAAATAACTTCAAAGCAAGACACTAATTATCTTTGTCCAACAACTAGCGAGTTATGTAACTTTAGAACGATATCTTTGCAAGAGTTAAAAGCAATTGTTGTAAATTTAAAGGTTTTAGAACACAACATTCTTGTGAAACATCGCTGCAACTCGTCTTAACAGAATGGAGAAATGAACTGGATAGGAATAACGTCGTTATAGCTATTTTCTTGGATCTACAAAGAGCTTTCGAAACAATTGATAGAGATAGGTTAATAAAAAAGTTATATCAGTATGGTATCAAAGGAACAGTTTTAGACTGGTTTAAAGACTATTTGACAAACAGAACTCAAGTGGTTAGGTATGGCGGTGTTGTTTCTAGTCCCAGGGAGTGCTTTCTGGGGGTTCCGCAGGGTAGTGTCTTAGGACCGCTCCTATTTATTATATACATGAATGATATAAACAACGTTTTGAAGAGTAATAATAACAATATTATGAATATTAATTTGTTTGCTGATAATACCTTAATTACAACATGCGGCAATAATATTCCCAAAATGATTAATGTAGTCAACCAAAATCTTGAAAATTTAAGTAAGTGGTTAAAATTATAAATAGATTAAAATTAAATGCTAAAAAAACCAAATGCATGGTAATAGCTACAACATCTAATTTTAAGAAAATTAAAGATACACCAACTGAAATTAAAATTGAAGGAGATACATTAGAATTAGTACATGAAATAAAATATTTAGGAGTTTTAATAGATCGGCAATTAAAATTTGGTAGGCATGTAGAAGTTACAATGAAAAAAATTGCGTTTTTAGCTAGAATAGGGAAGAGTTTATTAGTTTGGGCAAAAACATTAATATACAAAACTATAATACAACCGCATTTTGACTATTGTAGTTCAGTATTTCTATTATAGGGAGAGTCACAAATAAAGAAATTACAGATCTTACAGAATCGCGCTATGGGGGTCATATTACAATGTAATAAATATACGCCAATTAAACTAATGCATGATCAACTATCATTTATACCTGTCGGTGAAAAGATAAAGAAGAATCTTTTAATACTTCCGTATAAAATAGTAAATGGAATGGCCCCAACATATCTTAAAGATTTCGTAATATGTAATAATGATGTTCATGGACACTACACTCGCGGAATTGATAAATATAGGACAATTACTGTTACTACGAGAAATAGCTGTAAAACTATTTTTACGGAAGGCCTAAAACAATTTAATAATTTGCCAGATGAGATAAGAACTTCGCCAAATTTAAATACATTCAAAAGTAAGTTAAATAAATACAAAATAAATTAACAGTGTATTCCTAGTGTTATTGGATGTTTTTATAAATTAATATTGTTTGTTATTTACTGCTTTATTGTATATTTTCTGTTTGATATAATGTTAACTGTTAGTTATTGTTAGGATGTATTTCTTGTTATATTTAATGTTAATTGTTAGTTATGGTTTAAAATAATTTTAATTTGTAAATTGTAAGGATAATTTTATTATTGAATGTACAAAGAAATAGCATGGCTAAATATACAACTTTATTATTATTATTATATATAAAGAGGCTGTCATACCTCACTTATCGTATGGTATACCTGTGTGGGCAAAAACTCTGACCAAGGAAAAAAACCAAGAGTAATTGGAAAGACTGCAAAAAATAATCAATATCAAAATATCAAAATCTTATCGTACCCTTTCGTATGAAGCATCCTGTATCGTGGCAGCAGAAACACCATTAGTAAACTAAAAGAAGTTGCAAGAATATATGAAATGGTTAAAGGAAAGGAAGACATAGAAGAATTATCATACGACGCGCCAACTAAAATTTAAAATTGAATTCATCCAGCTGACATTCTAAACATTGAAGAAAAGCAAGACAGGGAAGTATATAAATTCGGAACATACACGGATGGAAGTAAAAGAGAGGGGAAAGTAGGTATGGGAGTGTTAATTTACCGAAACAAACAAATAATGACTACATTAAAACATAAATTGCATAATAAGTGCAGGAATAACTAGGCAGAAGCACTTGGCATATGTACATATATAAGGCCTTAGGAAATCTCGAATAAATTTGAGACATCCCAGAAGACAAAATAACACAGATAGCAGAGTAACCCTGGACTCCCTACAACAAATAAAAAATCATGGAAGATTAATTGAAAAAATTAGTAGAGAGATAATCAGGCTTTCCGAAAACTTATACAACATCAACTTCTCATGGGTTCAAGCTCAGCAAACCAGGCAGCGAAGGTGGCAGCAGAACTTTCAGAAGAGAGTGTGGTGTATACCAGTGTACCAAACAGTGAAATTATAAGAACAGTGAAAAGTGACAGTGCAGAAATGGGAAGAAATGTGGCAACAACAAACTACGAAAGGTGCACAACAAAATTATTTTTCCCAATAGTGCAACACAGATTAAATGTGAAGTTCTTTGTTAATCTACAGATTGTAGTAATGATAACCGGACATGAAAAAATAAAAAGCTATCTTTACAGGTTTAAACTCACTAATGATCCGACGTACTTCTGTGGTAACGAAGAACAGACGATTAAACATTTATTGTATAGATATAGTAGATTAAAGTATCAAAGTAAAACGCTAAAAAACTCAATAATAACAAACGAAGGAAACTGGTCGGTGGAGAGGAAAGACCTAACTCAGTATTTTTTTGGTGCACATTTTGAAGAGTTTGTTTTAACCTCACCTCTTACAACTAGTCTCATGATATCTTTCGTTGTTAAATTGTTAATGTTTTCTCGTAACTAAGCAGGGTTCAACTCAATATTTTTTCATTCCTGTGATCAAAGTTGATCGGCCTAATTGAATCCAAAATTTAAACTATTTTTCACCTAACGCACAAAAGTTGCTTAGATGACGTCATAATCTACTCGCTTTAACATTTCCCGCTTCCTTTTCTCTCATTAGCTTGACAATTGCTTTCGCTGGTGCTGTGTGTGAAAACGGAAAAAACAATACTATCATATATTTCATTTGAAAAGGACTGGAATATAGGGAACTCTATTTTAGGAAATGTAGCACTTTTCTATCACAACGTCCTCACGTGTTTATAATTAATAGTTATCTCTAAAAACTTGTATTAAGTCAAATAAATTTTGAATAATGTGACTAGTTATGAGAACCAAAAACCTGGACATAGCAGAGCCTGTAAGCACACACGGAAGTAAATAATATTCAACATTAGTGAAAACAAAATGCACATCATCATGGTGATAACCGATCTCGGACATTAATCCAGTGAAGCGAGTAGCTCAAGGTGCACAGATATGGGAGCGGTAGAAGTTGGTAAAGAGTAAACTGCGTTTGTGGAAAACCATTGCCATTAACAGTTTAGATAATTATAGGCATCAATACGGTCTCACCACTTAATCACAAAGGACGACAGTTTTTAATTTTGAGAAAATTAAGTCCAAAGTTGATCAAGAGAAGAAAGTTATAGTTTCTATTATTGAAGCTAGAGGTGTCGCAGCTCCGCTTTACTGTGCCATTTCTAGGTTCACCCTATACCGTCACACCGGTCAAGAAAGCAATTCTCTTTTTTAACTCTCTTGTAGCTAAAAAGGGGTGTGGTCGTCTGTGTCACTTTCGTTTTAAAACGGGTCGGGTTGCACTTTCAATTAACCATTTTAAGAACTTAAATACGAATACGTATCAAGTTGCAGAATCCAATGGGTCACCGGTGGTAGGTTTGCCTTCCATTAACTTTCTTAAAGACACTAAATACGAACACTGATTGGCTTGCGCAACTTTCGATAGTTCATTGCGTTTTAGCTTGACTGCAGAGTTCGTTTGATCAGACAGTTCTTCTTCTTGCTTCCTAATAGGCCGCAGTCTGTTCATTCCAGCTTTCCATGGATTCCTTCTATCTTTTGAGAGGTCTGCCTATTGATCTCTTTTGTACTAGTAACTTGTCTCTAGCAATTCTAGCAATTCTATCTTTCTCCATTCTTGAAATGTGGTTGTTCCATTCTTTTCTTCTTGTTTTCGTCCATTCATTTATCGGCTGTACTTGTAATTGTTCTATTATATCTGCAATACGTATATGGTTCCATAAGGTCTTACCCAACATTCTTCTGAGTGTTCTCATTTCTTCAGTTTTTAGCATTTGGTTTGTTCTGCTACTTTCTGCTCGGGTTTCCGCAGCGTATGTAAGTTTAGGTTGTACTATCGATTTGTACACTTTAGTTTTTGCTTTAGTTCAGAGATATTTATTCCTCCAGATAGTACCACTTAGAGCTTCAGATATTCTTGCTGCTTTCAGCGCTTGTTGTTTTACCTGGTCTTTGACTACGCCATAACTCGCTATGTGGATTCCGAGGTAACTGAATTGAGATACTTGTTCAATTATCTCTTTATAAATTTCCAACTTGCATCATGCTGGTTCTTTACGTATTGTCATACATTTAGTCTTCTTCATCGATTCTCATACTATACTTTTCACATGCTTGCATCGTCTTCATAAGTAATGTTTGTAATTGATCTTCTGTTTCAGCTACCAATACTGCATCATCAGCATAACAGATTATATTTGCATGCATTTCTCATTTGGTATCCTCTTTCAGTTCTGACCTCCTCAATTACCTCATCCATGACGATATCAAATAATAAGAGGCTTAATGAATCCCCTCGTCTTATTCCTACGTTTGTTTTTATGGTTTCCAGATATTGTCCATTAGCTTTAATTGTAACTGTGTTGTTTGTATAAACGTCTTTAACCAACTCTATAATTTCTTCAGGCATTTTTCTTTTCCGTAGTGTTGCTATTATATCCTTTAACAATATCTTATCAAACGACTTTTCTAAATCTATAGAACATAAATAGATCGGCTTATTAAATTCAATAGCGTTTTCGGCTAATTGTTGTATTACATAAATGCCACTACGGAAACCTGTTGTTCATCTGACAGTACTATTATATTGTTGATTTTTGACTTTTTTATTTTTCTTGTCAATTTTAATGTTGTGTCTAGTAAGGTAATACTGCGGTAATTATCAGGCAGTTTGCGATTGCCTTTTTTTAAATATTGGTATGACTATTCCTGTTTTCAATTTGCTCGAAATTTTCTTTATATCGAATGTTTTTTGTATTAGCTTTGTCAGTTCATCTATTAATGCATGGTCTCCGTTCTTCATAAGTTCGTTGTATATTCCGTTGTACCCTAGTGATTTTTGGAATTTTTTAGGGTTTTAACAGATACTTTCACTTCTTCTCTATTTATTTCCTATTTTTCGTCATTCACTATATTTTGATTCATTTGTACATCCTCGTCATCTTGATGTTGTTCCGTTTGAAATAAGTTTCTATAGAAATTTATAGTATAGTCTTCTGGGTCAATGTTATTTATTTGGACATATTCTTTCATATCGGTCTTGCTGCTTCTTATCACCCTCCAAACCTGTTTTTGTGCACCATAGAAATTGCTCTCTAACGTCTTCGAAAATCTTTCCCAGTATTTTTCCTTTATTCTTCTTATTTGAGCCTTTACTCTGTACCTTGTTTCGCGATAGGATGTGCAGGTTTCAGGCGTTTTATTTGCGTTATAATATAGGAATGCTTGCCGTTTTTCTTTTGATAGTTCTTTATCCTCGCTTTCTTCTTATTTGTTACTGTTTTCGTTTCTAACGTCTATCTTGCACTGTACGCTATATTTTTTTTGTAACTTTTTCCATGCTTTGTCTACGCTGGCTTCTTGTGCTATGGGTCTCTCTTTTATCTTTCCTTCTAATCTATTTTTATATAATTGTTTAATTGTTTCATCTTCTATCAGTTCTATCTTTATTTTATCTTCTTTTCCGGTGTTTATTGCGTCTTTAGGAATTTTTCAGATAGTTTCATTTTTGTAAACCTTCCTAAATTAGAACATTTCTCCATATGAGGGAGAATAATAAACTAATATATCACATTCATATAGGCTGAATGTCGGAGCGGAATTTCGAAAAAAATTGCACTCGCTTTCCAAAACATTCTGCAATACTTAATTCTTGAATTGTGCTATAATGTTTTGTGTTGCTGAGTTAGAAAAGCTGGAGCTGGGCATTCTTTCGGGTACAGGGGCCCTTTCGTGGTTAGCGTCCGTTTTTCAAATCTTTCCCTAAAAGCTTGTTGGCTATGTAGTTAGAAACTCTGTACAATAGACATTATATTCGTCTAAAGTTTTTCTTTTTAACTTTTAGCATACTTCTTTTTCTCTCTTTTACTCGTTCGCGTCTTCTACCACTTTTTGGAAATTCTTACATGTTCTGTCTAAATTTTTCAATTCTCTCCTAATCCAACTAAAGCAAGATGCACTGGTATATCATATTCAATCTTTGAGCTAATGCTGATTCTGTCCTAAAGCTGAATTTTTTCTACCACTCTTTTCGTACCTATTTCCGTTCTCATTTGACCATTCTTAATCCTACACTATTTCTTTAGAATAATTATGATAATTGGTACTCATCGAAGTATTTGCAAGATGTTTCTTAAGAGTAGCCAAGTAAACTCCTTTACTTTCTGTGGCTCAAGGAGCTCGGAGAAATAGGGTATTTATGTAAACAGGCATCAGGCTTTGTTCAATCAAAGTTTGATATGCTGTTGTAAATTGAGCACTGGTTTAATGAACCAAAAAGTTATTGATTTTAAACATTAAAAATTGACCGTGGTACATACACGTCTGGTAGTTGAATGCAGCTCTAATGCATACACACAATTATGAATTAATGAGTGCTACAGGTATGTAGCCTCATTTATGTGAATACCATAAAATATTTATGCACCGGGATACAACGTACACTTTATATGTAACGCAAGTATATTTATTTTAAATTCGGTAAGAAAAAGAGACAGTATAATATATGTACTGCAGGTTCTAAACTAGGCAATTAGCAAAATGCATTAATTCTGTAAACACGGCGTAAAGTAACAGTAATATTCTAAAAGGAAGCTCCTCTAGATGTATTAAAATAGTTAATTAACATTTTTAAAAATAGATCTAATTAATATAATTATTGCTTAACATTCAAACTGTTATTTCAGAAGTGCAAAATGAGCATTTCGAAATATTAGAATTAAACGCATCTTAACCGACACAACGTTAGTTCGTATATGCAAAATCGCTTATCAGGATTTTCAGTTGGTCACAATTTATTCTAGCTGAGCTAATTGCATTGTAAAGAGAACTTTTTGATTTCGCCGCTTTCCAATCGATAGATAGAATATTGTAGAACAAATTTAGTAGCGAGAACGGAATTAACTAAACTGGACGTTTGGAATTGAGTGATACCAGTTCTCAGAAACTGTTGGATTTAAACTAATTACATCGCTACCGTGTTGGTTCAGTTTGGTTTTCTTGTTTTTCTACTTTTGACTCTCGTATTTAAGTGCCACGATGTCCAAGGAACATTGATACGTCCTAAATGGACTTTAGTTTTGTGCGCGTGTTGTATTATAATATTATTGGAAACTATTAATTATTTTAAGCTGTGTTGTATAAATTAGAAAAATCTTCCATTAATTAATAAGACATACGAAAAGATTATTTAATCGATTTGTTTTAATTTTGTTTCACGCGAAATAATCTGAATAACTTGTTAAAACAATGGGAAAATGTATCTGAAAATCAATGAAAAGAGGAAAATATATACTAAAGTTTAAAGTGCGAAGGAATTTCTAATAAAACAATAAAAGAACATGTTTTTCTTCTATAAATGGTGCAAAATATAAGAAATTCTCGTGTTTACCTTCGCAATTACACTTGCTTTATGTGAGGTAAGATAATTGTAGGAGCAAGACCAATTCCGTAATGTGCAATAAATATAAACAACTCGCACGGCTTTGTGAGAGATTTCACCGATTTCCTTTTGAAAATCCAGTTTCTGAATTAAAGCAATAAAAGAAGAGTTCTGAAAGATGAATGAAACAGCGACAATAATTATCTTTAGTATAGCAACTAGATAACAGGTTTGAAAGAAAGTTAATCTCCTAGTTATCAATAAGTCAAAGCATATGTGAGAGAAGAAAATGTGGTAAGTACACATTGACAGGCGATCTTTGCCGCGCGACGTAAATAATTGCTTGCGCAAAGGTTGCTAATAACTTATTAATTGACTTTGCTAGTCGATAATACTTTTCTGCAGGCGAGGAATCCTTTGAACAAGCCGCCGATGTTATTACAACGATTTTAAAGCTAAGAAATTTATTTTACTTCTTCAAACATCGAAATCGTAAATTAACAAATTAAAATTAATAAATTTTAAAACTTAACTAGAAGAAATTCTCCTCATTGTTTATTAATTTTTATTTTGTAAAAAAAGGGTCAGACTTTATATATTTTAAGTTGAAAAACTCAAAACAACCTCCACAAAATCGTTTTTACCCAGTAGGTGATCCGATTTTAACTAAAGACAAAGAAAGTTGCCACATAGGAAGATCAAAATAGGTAAAAGATCCTGTCCATTTTGACCAAGAGTAATAGAAGTTAGGTTAGACCTCCCGGAGGTATCACAGCATGAATCTATTCTTTGCTTGTCACCGACGTCCAGCAACCATCTAGATATCAATCAACCCATATTTGTTATCTGTTTTTAATGTCTAATCTTTTGTAGGGAACTGCACTTCTACCTAACATAATACTGTTGAACTTATCTCACCTTTTGACGGTTCTTTAATGTATGATAGTTATTGACATTTACACTTCGAAAATAAAATCAATTTATCTAGTGTTGATGGATTTTCGTATTCTATTATAAACATTAAAATAACTTTTTATGGGCTATAACATGCATTCACCTGTCAGTTTCGTGAGTTGAAATAATTTTATTCATATGCTATAACCACTAGTACATATAAAAAAATTCAATTTGTCTCTTTTGCTAATGAAATTCTAGAGACTTAACTTATGCATCTAAAACCTGAACTAGTATCTTAAATGGGAATTCATTGTAATTACTACAAGGTTCTAATTTTAAATTGAAGAATAATTGTCTCAATGCCAAAAGATGAGTAATAATTGCTGTTTCTATAATACTGATATTTTCAAAAAATTACAATTTTAAAATCAAAAATTAAAGAATTTCTAGAAATGTTTGCTTATTACAAGGAAAAGAAAGGTATCTGTTCCGTTTTCAAATTTATTTAAACTCTAATTCACGACAAAAACCAAAAAGTTAGAAAGAAAGAAAAAAGAAGTTTTTAAGAAAAGTAAAATGTAAATTCTTCAAATTTTGAAGAATTAACACAGGCAGAAACAAACGGAGAAGAAGAAATGGAAGAAACAAGTGACATACCTTAAACAGAACCGATTAAAGAAGAAGAAGTAGTAGAAGCAATAAGCAAGATAAAACTAGGAAAAGCACAAGGGAGAGATAATATATTGCCTGAAATAGTAAAATATATGGAAAAAGAAGAAATAAAAAATTTAACAACATTAATAAATGATATAATGGAAAACATGCAAATATCAAAAGAATGGAATTCAGGAATACTGCTATCAATATATAAAAAAGGTAATAAAAGAGAGTGCAATAATTATAGGGGTCTAACTCTAGGAAATATCCTAGGGAAGATTTTTGCAACAATTTTAGAAAAAAAATCAGAAATAAAGTAGAGGTAACAGTAGAAGATACACAGTGCGATTTTAGAAGGGGAAAAAGCACACAAGATTTAATATTCATCATAAGGCAGGCAAGCGAAAAACTAATACATAAGAACAAAGCTACATACGTTTGTTTCATAGACTTCGAGAAAGCTTTTGATAGAATTCGAAAGCAGGACATATGGAAAGTATTGGCAAAGAGAGAAGTAAACAAAAGAACAATAAAAATTATTAAATGGAAATAAAAATATTGTAGGAACAAACAACAAGGATTTAAAAAAATTTGTAACAAAAATCGGAGTCAAACCAGGATGTATATTGAGCTCGCTACTATTTAAAATAGTATTAGATAAAGCTATAAACAAGACAAAAAATAGGATAAAAGAAACTCTCACTATGATATTAGAAAATGAAACAGACACAACTACCCGAGCTAATGTTCGCTGATGATATGGCTCTGCTAGCAAAAATTGAAGAGGATCTACAATTCAATATAGAAGTACTGAACGAGGAGTGAATGAACATTAACATGAAGATAAATATAGAAAAAACAAAAAGTATGATCATTTCATCCAAAAGTAAAGTACACAACATACATATAAGGGAAAAGCACATTGAACAAGTCAAAAGCTACAAGTATTTAGGTTCAATAATAGAGAACAACGAGAAGATAGATAAAGAAATAAACAAGAGACAAGAAAAACCAAGGGAAATTATTAATAATGTTGAAAACAACTCTTCTAAGAAAGAAAGAGCTATTCAAAAACGTTAAAACAGATGTAGTTAAAAAAGTGGTTAGACCTTCACTAATGTATAGTAGCGAATCATGGATCTTGACGGAAAAACATAAAGGACGAATAAATGCAATGGAGATGAGGTACTTGAGAAGGACCGAGGAAAAAAGTAAAAGAGATAGAATAAAGAATGAGACATATAGACGAAAGCTACAAACTGAACCGGTAAATGACAAAATAACGGAGGGACACCTAAGGCGGTTTGAGCATGTATGCCATATGAGTGACGATAGACTTATAAAAAAGGTGTTTAAAACGCGAGTGATAGAAAAGAACAAAAAAGGAAAACCTCGTAGAAGTTGGGAAGATGTCATTAAAGAAAAAGCGAAAAAAAGAATTAAGCTGGGAAGAAATTATACAGATTACGCGGGACAGAAAGAGATGAAGAGAAATTTGCAAGATAGGAGGATAGACTCAACTTCCATACCCGCCTTACACCTAAAAGCTCTTTATAAAAACCAACTTAAGAACAATCTAGGCATTTCATTATAAATAAAGCTCAAAGGAGTGATCAGAAAATGCATTATAGTGTTAAGACTGTTCTAACGTCTAGCTGCAATCGAAAAAACGCTCTCCTCTATTTTGACAAAGGCGGTCGGGCCCAGTAGGGCATTTCATTAGTCTTTAGTTAGGAGTGGAGAACAAACTTCCCAATGTTGGCCAAACTCAGAATTCAAATTGTTATATTTCGAAAACCAGCCAATGAATTTTCACATTTTAATATGTTCGTATAGTGGTAACTTAGAATATTTCTCAGTACCCATCATTAAGGAAATGAAAATATGGGCAGTGTCTTTTGGAACTACCAGACACCTACCAATCTGTACCGTATTTGATCAAATTCCATCTACGTATGGTCAGGATTGCGGTTTTGGCAAAATCTTTTTCTTGCTCTGGATACTTCAAAGTTATTAAGTATAACGGAAAATGGTAAATTTGTAGTCAGATTTAAAAGAACACCTCAGAGAATTAAATGTTTTCAAACAGTATTGAAGGTAGCGCGATAAAATGGATGTCTACTTATGGCATTTGACGTCCTCAAGCCAAATCCAAAAAGAATTTTTAAAATTCATCGACAGAGTGTCCGTATCCATTAGTTACTGTTGGATCTGTGATGACCAACTGCTAGATTAATGACGGGATGCACCTTGAAAAATTCATCTTGACCTGCAAAATCTAAAACCGCAAACCTATTGAAGGTGTATCGTAAGAAATCCTGATATTTTGAATTTTTTGGACCTACCTATGCCCTGCCCTTTGCAAATCAAAGGTACTAAAGTAGAGAGTGCTTTGCAGTTTCTTTGAAACTTTATCTCAAAATGCTCGATGACGTCCTAGATGAGCCAGTACTGCACAAAACTACAGAATTCCACATTTATAATCAAATAAAAGAAAGATGATAACAGTAATAGGATGGCATGTTCTTGCATAATTTTGCTAAAAAATTCAAGAAAGGTGGAGAACCTGACAAAGTATTTCAGCTTCTGTTTCAGTGGAATTAGCATTTTACACATAGAATATTAACGTTACTTATAAAACGAAGAATTTAGATATTACGTTCATGTACAGTTAGAATTTTGTACGTTTAAAAGCTGAAATATCTTAACTTCCGCGTTTGGGCTTACCAATAATTTAGTAAACTTTACGCTTGATGTATAGGTTAATTTGTATTGGCGACGAGCAACCAATTTCAGTTTACAGAAAAGCAAGTTTCTAAAGGTCAATGGAAAGTCTTGTTTTCATCTATTTCATGAACTTATTTTTAAAGGAAAACAAAATAGAGAGCTTTGAAAAACTCATAATGTACTCCTTAGGGATAAACTTACTCTACAAACTAATTAAGTTGAAAAAGAGTATATCAATAAGATTGTTAACGAATTGATAATGATCTTGTGGAAGCTGCATCGTGTGGAAGGGGCGAAATTCTGAACCAAAGGGCTCGGTGGTCGCATGACTTAGTGTGAAGTAGATTTTAAAGCTAACAGAAATTCTTAAGATTTACCTGTCTAGAAAACAGTGTTGCAGAGGTTATACTGCCAGGTTTGTAAAACAAACCAAACTGAGTTTCGACAAACGTTTTCTTGCTTGGTAGACTGACAGATCACGTATGATTGACAAACTCTTAACTCCAGACCAAGTATTTCCAGGAAAATTGAAGTGTACAAGAGAAGATCGGCTTGGGAAAGAAATTAGAAATTTAGTAACATTCATTGTAACAGAAAGTTTTCTGAATTTCAAGTAATACCTGCAAGCTAGTCAGCAAAATTCTGAATTTCAGAAATAACTAAATTTTATTAAACTTCAAAACATTCAGATTCAGTAAATTATCAAACACAAAATATTTTTTAAAAACAATAGTATTTTGTATTGGAGATCCGTAGCTTAAGGTATGTATTGATTAGTTTAATAAAGGTACTTCCTTAAGTTTTTGATTTTTATTTAATTTTCTCTACCGGTTTCGTTCTAGGAACATCATCAGGAGAAAAATAGTCAGTTTTGCACGAATATGCAATTCATTTTGTCTAATTGTAGAAGTTTAATGTAGAAGTAAACTTATTAGCTGCAATCTATTTCTAGTTGGAAGAATGATTTCAAATTACAATTTTTCTATGAGCAATGATTTTATCGTTAATTATTTTTTGATTTTGTTATTAATCTACATACAAGCTAGAATTAAAAGAATGTATGATGTTCCTAGAACGAAACCGGTAGAGAAAATTAAATAAAAATCAAAAACTTAAGGAAGTACCTTTATTAAACTAATCAATTGTATTTTGCTTCATAATACTAATCGTAGTATATGGAGCTGTTAGAAAAGGTGCAAGCCAAGCTGTTCGTGGCCAATACCAGTAAGCCGTATCGAGTTGCACAGACCTGCGACATGTATCATCGGCTACGCAATATAATAAGGATATCATCTAGTTTAGTTTTTAAAATGTTATTAGTACACTTTTTTAATTATTTCTTCAAATTGCTGTTGTAGATTTGCTGTTAATCGTAGCATTTAATTTTATAGAGAAGAAAGTCAAGATACAGGAAAAGCATCTACCCAGCTTTTAATAATGCTAAAAATGACTTGCATTTTGCTTGGTGTTCAGTTCTAGTTTTACTGTAAGGTGTAATACTGCTGAAATAGGCAGGCTGGGTTATTCCGTTTCTCTTTCCAATTCTTTCTGCCTTGAACTAGATCTCTTATCCAATTCCGTACTATGACATTCTGTATTGCTGCATTCTTGGCAGCTTCTAAGCATTATTTTTTTGATCTTTTATATTTTCTCCCTGCTATTTTGTTTCAAAAGATTTCTTTGGTAGCTTACCTTCTGCCTTTCTTTAAAATCTTCTACTGGTTTCGTCCTTGTTTGTTATTTAATTTTTTTCTTCAGGTGCTACCCTGAATCTTTTTTTTTTAGAAATTTCAATTCTGCCGTGTTTAAACGTTTGATGTTTCTTTTTGTACCTACGTAGGTACGTATGAGTTTCTGCTACATGTCAGTCTTTTTAATCGTTTCAAGTCTACATCCGGTTTTTCTTCCCTGTTGTATGTGTATTTCGTCATTAGCTGCTGTTGCTATTGTTTTTGTTCTCTTTACGTTTATTTTTCGCTTTGATGGTTTTTAATTCCTAGTTTATGGCATTCAGATTAGTCGTAAGTTCTCGTCTGTTTCCTGTCTTACAACCACGTCATTTGCAAACCGGAGTCCTGTTAGTTCATTTTGTTTAATTTGTAGTTTTCTGTTTTGCATTTTTTTATTTCCTGTCTACCCTTGTTTATTATCATCTTGAATATTTCTACCCTTTCTAAATTCATGCTGTGTTTCTTTATTAGCTTTTTTTCTAGATTAGATGCATTAGATGCAGACACTACTGCTATTATTGATTAAATCTCGTTCTTTATTAGTTCAATTTCTATTATCTAATATTCTTTCTTTTACATAACTTTCTACTTTTATACGTTTATTCTCCTTTATTATTATTAGTAACCCAACTCCTTTTTCCTTAACAAAACATTCCATATTCTTTAAATTCAGTTTTTTACATTAATTACAAATTAAATCTTCTCATTTCTTTTTTAACTTTCTCGCGTTCCATGTTGCGATTTGTATACTACCTATTTTCTCTATCGATGACTGATTTTTCTTCCCATTCTAAATGTAATTCTTTATATCGTTATTATTATTATTATTATTATTATTATTATTCTTTTTTAATTATTTTTTTTCATCTAGATTTGCAGGGTATAGCAAATTGCCACGTAGTAACTTAAGCTTTCATCCATGCAGTTCTATTAATTCATTCCTATATTTCGTTAGTTTCTTGGTTTAATCGTAAAACATATTAAGATCTACAGCCTTATCAGAAAGTTCTAATAATTTCATTATTTCACAAGTTTGCTATTGTCATTTTTTTACATTTTCTTGCCAGCTTCCAGAATATTTCTCTACTCTTGTAGATAGTCTCGTTCAATTTATGTGTTTGTCCTTTACATTTTTACAAGCCTTTTGAGTTTTAATATTATTTAATTTGACGTATCTAATTCTAATATTAATATCTGTTCAGCTTGATTATTACTTTTCCTTCATAATCGTCTTATCTATAACTATAAAATTTCAATTTATCAGGTGGTATCGCTGTGCTGTAGTTTTTGTATGAAACATCTTTTTTGCAATCTTATTTTGCTATTATGTGACCCACAAACTTTGTTGTAAAAAATTTCTCATAAACTATTTCAACCAGATTGAATTGCAGTTAGCATTAGTCGTTTATTAGCAGATGTTTTATTTTGTTTGCACATAGAGTCTTATTTCATTGAAGAACTGATAGAAAAGTATACACTTCTCTATTTAGCCGATAAAAAGTATGACGACTCTAAAAACCTTATCAGGAAACAAGAACTTTTTAACCAATCTGCAAAACTTTGGCACAAACCTGCAAGCCAAACTGCAAGAGGATTAAGATTAATTGCTTTAGTAATTAATACGGTTATTGCTTGACTGAGAATTTTAAATAGATAAGAAGACGGAACAAATTTTTTTAACAGGCTCTTTGACTCGTATTTCTTTCTCATACCTCTGTGACCTGAAACCATTAGCAGATGTGAGCAAGTTTTTTGGCACTGACAGTGAAAGGAGTTTGGATGTTTATCTTTGCCGTCTGAGGGGAGCATATTACCACACAAAATTGATATTGACGTAATTGAAATGATCAAACTGATCCTACATATGTGTTTTTCTAAAATCTATGTTTCAGATGAATATTCAAAAGATTTTCTAATACAGAAGAAAGCGTAGCTCAGAAAAATGCAAATTTACTCAGTTGCCACCTTTTATGTTAGCACGCCTAGAATGACATAACCGGAACCAAACTAAGCGAGCGAGTATTGTATCAGTTGGATGATGAAGATCAAGTGATCGCTTTGATCGAAATTTGTTTGATTTTCTCATGACAAGATCCACTATATCCTTAAAAAGTTACAAATAGAATGCGTGTTGTAAACTGAAAAAACACTTGGTATGTATTTAGGCATCACTACTCCATTAATATAAATTCATATAAGAGAAACCCACACGTTTTTGCACTGCTTAGAAATGTCCAGTAATGAGTTTGTATAATGATCCTTAGCTAAATTTATTTTTAAAATTAAACTTGATGAGAATAAGTCAGTTTCCTAAATTAAGTATCTTCAAATTATTTTAACTCAATATGGAAACTAAAAACGTTTATAAGTTTCCAAAGAAAAGTAAAGAAAAAAGTATTTGACCCTTTTATAACTTATCTTTTGTCAGGTCAATGCTCATTTAGTCACCGAAGATGACCGGACTACCCCCATTTAGTCTAGTCAATAAACTGGGAGAATAAAAGAACACTCACTTCGAATTTGAAAACTCTTTTTTGCAATGAGTTCTATATGACCCCACGATAATTGATGACTATTGAAACCTTCCCCCCGGCCCCCCTTCTGCCCCAAATCGGGAAATCAACCCTTTTAACCACCCCCTTTCTAGAGATTTTTTTTATTTGTGAAAATGTATAAATTTTAACTCAAAAATGGCTTCTGGAAGGTTTTTTGGATCGCTGATCACGAATCCGGCATTAGTTTTCCGGAAAAATGCACCGGGCCGTGGAAAAACGGAAAACTTAGTCTAATTTCTCCAAAAATTTTTCTTGTTCGTGAAAATTTTGAATTTTAATTGGAAAATGGCTCCTAGGAGGTTTTTTTTGATCACTGATTACGAATTCAATATTACTTTTTTGGAAAAACCACCCTGGCCGTGTAAAATCGGAAAATTTTGTCCAATTTCGGAAAAACATTTTGGAATTTCAGCTCGAAAATGGGTTCTACATAGTTTTTTGGGTCGCTGATCACGAATCCGGCATTAATTTTCCGGAAAAGTAAACCTGACCGTGGAAAAACGGAAAATTTGGCCAAATTTCTATAAAAATTTCGCTTGTTTGTGAAAATTTTAAATTTTAACTCGAAAATGAGTCTTAGGGTTTTTTTTGGTCGCTGATCACGAATCCGATAAAAAAACCTCGTAGAAGCCATTTGTGAGCTAAAATTCACACATTTTCACAAATAAAAAAAAGAATTGATTTCGCGATTTGGGGCAGAAGGAGGGGCGGGGGGAAGTTCTCCTAGCCTATTAACGTTAAAAGGTTTCACTGGGGTCACATAGAACTCATTTAAAAAAAGTTTTTTCAAATTCGAGCTGAGTGTTTTTTTTTATTTATTCGGTCTTTTTCCCAGCTTATTGACTGGACTAATTTTAGTCGGAAGAATGAAATTGTTCTGTGGAACAGGGTATTACAGTACATACACGTGGTTTAGACTACGATGGATGTGGATATAGACTGGACTGAGACTAGTAGAACAAATAAAGCAAGCAGCATGTTTTTGTGAATGAGAAATCCACTGTTACTGATGGTCCCATCAGTTGCCTTGGTATCCATTATGGTTAGTTTAAAATGATCAAGAGAGTAAAAAAAAGCCAGGACAAGGTTGAGAAAAAACGATTTGTCTCAAAGTTGGTGGTCCTTTTGAAGCAATAAAAACAAAAAAGGCAGTAAGTTTTTATTTTAATATGTATGCAAAGGAAATTGGAATTTTTGAAAGTGGTTCATTTGAACTTTCTTTGTATTCTATTGTCGCTGAGTGGTGGTGCGATCCAAACCAAACATCTTCCTGCAGGCGACTGTCTCCTTCTTACATAGCCTATTAACGTTAAAAGGTTTCACTGAACAGAATAAGAAGATACAATAATCAGGATGAAAGATTTGTACTTATGCGTGAATTAGCATCCGAGGATGTAGCTTGGGATGTCCCTACGAATTACTAAGATAATTAAGACGCAGCTTTGGACAGTGTCTAGACACAACTTAGGTTCCATTAAAAAAAAGTGATCCTTAGGTAGGTCGTTATTGCAAACGTTGAGACGTGTACCCCAGAAGTGCAGACAGAATTTAATATATTGGATGAAATTAGGAAGACGAAATAAGGTGACTGATCAGTCTTATTGTTAGTAGAATAAGGCTTAATTCGCCGCAATTGGTATCAGGTCTACAGACGTACAAGACTCTTGTTTAGACATCGAAGATCAGTTTCGGTGGTCGACTTGACCTAAAGGACTATGTCGTTTGTATGTTGACAATGCTGACTGGGAGCCGCTTGATATTTGAATTTCGTGGCAGTAAAAGATGAATAAGTAATATGAGGAGTGACATGGAGCGCGGGACCTGAAAGGTGTTCTCAATGCAAAAAAGAAGCCCCACTCCCACAAGCTTGGTCATAAACACGCACTATGTCAAGAAAAATGTCTGTTAGGTAGTAGCCACAGTTGCAAATAACACTCAGTGTTCATACTTTCAAATGTCAATGATAAGATTATGGTGTTCATCTTAACCGGAGGTTGTGTGTATTATAAGATATGGTTTTTAAATTGGGTTTCATTGGAATACTGAATGAAGAAGCTTATTGAAACACAAAACACAGTTTGGTGTAGATGTTACCGGACAAACCCGAAATCCGGATATTCTAGTATTGACTAGGACAAACGCAAAGCTCCTGCACTCTCTAGGAACAACGCAAATTTCTTAGGCCAAACGCGGAGTGCCAGACTAATTCAGGAATAACTGATTTTAAAAAAGGAAATTCTAGTTTGGCCTAAAATTTTCAGGCAGAACTGAAAGTAACTTGAACTCAACAGGATAAACTAGTTTTAATTTTGATTATTGATTTATTTGGTGCCAGTAAGAAAAAGTTTACAAGATTATCAAAAATAACAAAACTAACGAATGATTTGAACATTAATTCTTCAAATAACGATAGCCAAAACAATCTTGGAATTTTACCTATGGATATTAAATATTATGAAATCCTTAAGAATAATTATGATTTTGATTTTTATCTGATACCAGTAAAAAAACTAACTAAATATATTGATGAAAATAACTAAACTAACAAATGTTTTACAATATGACAATTATAAAAAATAAAAAATAAAATAAACAATAATAGGTAGGTACTTACTAGAACTATTTCGAAAAGAAATCAAACATAATACTTAAAATTACTAATTATTGTGTTATAGCAAAATCCATCTCCATGATAATGTATAACAACAATTCTTTAAATTCAAAGTAAAACAAAACCAAGTTGCTGTAAGTCTGCTGTTTACTTATTTCTACAGGAATTCCTGTTATGGCATTTCAAATTGCAGAGGAGTTGTCGCCTTTTACACATGTATAAGTTTGTTCCACAATGTTTAGTACACTGACATCTAAAGTATCCCTGAGCTTTACCCGAACAAATTGTGGCTGCACTTTATGGAAATAAAATTATATTTGCAGATTTCAAATTTTGATCGCGCATACAGCTGTCTTAAACAACCGTCTTTAGTACCTAGCTTATATAAATTACCGTCTGTCACGTTTAAAACTACGGCCATGATATTACGTAAACTTTCTCTTGCTTTATCTACAGCTGGTGGATGTAGTTTGTCTCTTGATTGCTTCATTTTTTTGGCCTGCTTTCGTAGAGAAAGTGAAGCTCTCTTCCTAGCTGTTGCAATATTTCTGACGTAATTACAATATTGATCATTTTGTTGGTCATCCTCATCATGACTACCTACCTCTTCCCTTTCCATTTCCACTGCCACTTCTTTGCTTCTCTGATTTTGTCTCGCCCGAATTTGTCAATAATATGACTTTTTCTAAGTCTTCCTCGGTGTGTAAATCGAAAATAACTTTCTCGCTCAATTTAGTCGTAATCAGCCCAACTCTGGGCTCCATACCAAACATGGCCTTGTAGGGTGACATGCTGATGCCTGAGTGCAGCGCTCTGTTTTTCATAAATTGTACAAATTTAAGTCTTTCTGTCCATTTTAGAGTGTTGTTGTCCTTTAGCCACGTTGTCAACATGTTTTCTACATCTTGATTGGCTCTCTCAACGGAACCTTGGCTTTGGCTATGTTGAGGTTTGCCGTGCACTAACCTTAGTTCTGGCCACAGATCGGATACTCATTAATTATTTTGTTGACAAATTCGCGTCTATTATCGGAATACAGAATGCAAGGAGCACCAAAGAGCGTAAAAATATCAAGTAAGTGATATGCTACTTCTTCAGCTGTTTTAGTGCGAAGAGCTCTCAGAATAACAAATTTTGTTAGGTGATCCTGATACACCATTATGAATTTGTTACCTGCATCACTTTGTGGTTGCATATCTATTAGGTCGACCTGACAGCGACTATTCATTTGATTATGCAAAATTGGTCTAGAAACTAAACCCTTCCGTTTTTTGTTCGTTTCATATGACAACTTTCACACATGGATAAAAATAAGTTTATCATTTCTTTTGTTATGTTTGCATACTTTTTGCTCATTTCGGAGAATAATCTATTCCTTCCACCATGCCCAACTGCGCGATGTGCACTATCGATAGCACCAAACACCTCATCAATAGGCAAAAAATAACCTATATCGTTTTCTGATAATTTAGCAATTAGTTTTTTGTTTTCGTTTATTTTAATAACATCAAATCGTCTCAATCGACTATACTGCAAAGCCACCTTTTTCGCAGCTGGCTTTAGATTTTTTTTGATAGGTGTTTTATTTGTTTGATAATAATTATATAGCTTGGGAATTAATTAAACAACTAAAACTTATTAATACTACTTAATGCTACGAGTGGCACACTCCTCGGTTATAACCTCAAATCAATGGTCTGCATACCTCTTCTAATAAGCTGTTGTATTGAGCTTTTGTAAGCACAGTAAAATGTGTCGAAGACTTCGTATCTCGGTCTATCATGGTTTGAATAAATTTATCTTTTCATTTTAACTCTGACATAATGAATAATCGACAAAATCTATTATCACAGCACACAAGCTCGTCCAAGTCACACAATGACAGTGTACGATGCGCAAATGCGGTTTTCAAAATTCGAAACGGGTTTATCCTAAGTCGAGCAGGCATACCTAGTTTATCCTAGGTAACTTAAATAACTTCTAGTTCTGCCTGGAAATTTTAGGACAAATTAGAATTTCTTTCTCTAAAATCAGTTGTTCCTGAATTTGTCTGGCTCTCCTGGTTTAGCCTAGGAAATTTGCGTTGTTCCTAGAGAGTGCAGGAGCTTTGCGTTTGTCCTATTCAGTACTAGAATATCCGGATTTCGAGTTTGTCCGGTAACATAGATACACAGCTCCTGACTTTTTACAAAATTCTAGGAAGGATATCATTATTTATAAATAACAAAACAAAACAATTGAACAAAAGCTTTACATTTCGCTTTCGATATCTGAAGAAATCTGTGGATACTCTTTTATTGAGATCATCTCTATTAAGTGACAAATTCTACCTGTAAGCTATTTTCAATTATGAATTATATGCTAAGCTTGCTTTAGGTACTAAGTCGAATACTAAAAGTTTCAAATGTTAAAAATTTGTCATGATCAAACTATTTTACTAAATTCTTGAATAACCATGATGGAGAGACTATCCTTTTTAGTTTCTATCATTATGGCATTTAGCAATTACAGACTTGACAGTTGTAAAACTAATCGTGGCCACGCATAATGAACAATCACAATTTAAATTTACAAAGCAGTAATTGTGTGACAAAAGATATTCTAAGGGTTATTTTGGCCTATATGGAGAATTTCAAGAATTTTTATATTTCTAAAAAGTTGTTACATTGCACGTAAAATTCAATGAGAAGAAATACTTTCCAAAATGGTTACAGAAGCCATAAGAATTCTTCGTTTTATAAATGTTTTATAGTAAATTTACTGTGTTTACTAAAGCATTTTCTGAATATTTTCCTGCATGTCATAAACAAAAGTCTGTTATCTTTAAACTAATAACTGTGTTGATGTGAGACATAACTGTTCAGTTCGTTGCTATTCTTAAAAAAGTTATGTTTCTACATTCCTTAATTAAATTCTTTTAGAAAATATTCTGAATGCTACGCTTGTTTCGATTAAAGAAAATTTATATTATTCACCCATACTGTTACACATTTTCGAGGTTGTTTACCAAACTAATTTAGTTATTAATCTTTTATTATACCATAAATATTAAAAGAGGCTACTCTTTTCCAGCATCAGGTAAAAGAACAAAAGCAAATAAAGGGTGAAAATCTTGAAGAAAAAAATAATAAACTTAACAATAATCCTTTATGTTGCCGACTACGCTCTCATTACTACACAAGTGTCGGGTCGTTTATTATCATTTTTTCTTTACACAAAACATCCTTTTCTCTTTTTAACATATAAGTATTTCGAAGGAACTGTTTCGCGTCCGTGGCTGATTATTCGGGAGCGTTGACGGGTGCAGACGAATTATCGTTCCGACACCAGACGTGTAAACTTGGTTAGTTATTTTCTCGCCACCGCTTGGCAATGCCGATTGTTTTCTCGATTGACAGACAAGAAATAATGTTCTTAAAAAAAGTGAAAAAACCTAACTTTTTCGAAGTGAATGAATTTCGAGCTTTAAAGGTTTAAAACTACCCAAAGAAGTAAATTTCTAGGATAGTTTCGCTACTTGCCGTTTTAATTTTCAAATTTTAACAAGTTAATCAGCCGTGGGAACACCCACTACTTTAAACTATAAATTGAAAATTAGTGTATCAAAATAAAATATTTATCAGTAAGGTGATTTTTACAAGGAGAATATTTAAATTTATTTTAATTCGCTTCTGGGACAAATTTATAAATTCTTCTATAAAAGTATTTGTTCGCAGTAACGTGAAAACCACACGATTTACGTATTCCAGACAACAGCAAAGCGATTTGGTTAAGCAGGCGGTCTCTTTGAAGAAATTTTACAAGTCCACACCTTAGCTGTTAGTGTCTCACATCGTCACACCTATTTTTTGCTACTGGTTTCATTCCACTTTGCGAATAACTTGAAATTTTGCAATTTATTTTAAATTCATTCCTTTAGACGTATTATACGGTAGTTATAAATTACATTCTTTTATAAATAAGAGTAGTAACATCCCAAAATTAGAGAATTCATCAAAGAATTTGAATGTATGATTATTTTTATTGTTTTCCATTTTATTGCCTAGAAGAAGAATTATGTGAAAAATATTTCAATGCGGATCCAATCACATGAATAAAACATATTCCTCTAAATTTCGTTAGTACTAATTTGGATCACTTATGAGTATAACATACAAATAATACGCAATACACTAGGATAATTCTAAACCGGTTCAATAAATAAAAAGACACAACAGCAAACGAGGAATTACTTACATAACTAAAAAGTTTGGTCGAAATTTTATTGAATAGTGAAAAGATTGTGTTGTAATTTGAGTAACATAAAGACAGACGATGAACCATTTTATTTCTCATTCACTGTTATTGTTATGATTATTATTATTACATAAGACGCGGTTTTATAAAGGTTGTGCTGAAGTCTTCATGTTTATTTCTTCTTTACTAACACAAGAATGGAGAAAAGAGCTTCAATTTACTTCAAGGTTTCTAAATTTCTCATAATTTCTGATGCTTCACCTCCATGGGATCAGTATTGGTATATATTGTGCCCAACAGAGGAGAACTTCTGTGTAGTTTAACTTAAAAACACTGTAACCAACTCAGCTAAATTACCCGCAGTTTGAACATGAAAAATATCATATTCCCGATTCAGTTGCATCTCGAGAAGTAGCAAAACAACAAAACGTAATAGTTTGAGGTGTTAATTGGCTATTGCCACACCCAATTATGAGCAACATCTGCATGCAGGAGTTTGAGAAGGAGGTGATATCTCAGTCTCAAGCAAAGCCGAAATTGTAGCTACGGTATGTCGATGACACATTTGTGATATGACCACATGGGACTGGAGAACTTGACAACTTCCTACACTCCCTCGATAATCACGGTCCTTTGATCAAGTTCATAATGGAAGTGAAGTCTAAACAACAACTGCCATTCCTGAACGTTTTGTTCCAATGGAATGGGGGCAAGTTCACAACGAATGTATACAGGAATCCTATCCACACAGGTAGATACTCCAACCATCGCAGAAGTGTGAAAATGGGCATTGCAAGATGCCTATATGATAGAGCAAAGACAATATTTTCTAAAGAAGGAGACCTGAAGAAAGAGAAGGAAAGGATAGCTCAAACCTTTAGAGAGAATGAATACCCTGGTACTATAGCAGCTAATTTAATACCTGCAGCTAATCTAACGTCTGAGAACAACTAAGACACGGAGGACAGAACAGGCAGAAATAATAAGGCTGAAAGACAACGCACAGCTGTCATCCCGTATGTACCGGGCGTCTCCGATCAACTCCGAAAAATCGGAAAGAGGTACAACATACGCACGGCGTTCAAATACTCGCGGACGCTTAGCCCAGCAACGAAAACCAGCAGACGAAGAACTGTGTCTACAATGTTCCATGCGAGTGTATCAGGGCATACATAGGAGAAACGGGCAAGTCCTTACGGCTAAGACTTTAACAACACAAAAATAACATTAAGAAGGAAGAAACTGATAAATCAAGAATCGCGGAACACGTATGGGATGAAGACCACCATATCCAATGGGATAATACACAAATAGTGCCCAAAGAGCAGAGCAGAACTCCTAGAAAACTAAAGGACGCCACGTACATAGTCCCAGCTAAAGAACCGGTAAGCCAGGATAGCTTAGAAATAAAATCCATATGGATGCCAATACTGCGCGAATAACTACGGCGACGCCACTAATAAACAGCGCAATATGCACAGTAATCTACTGCGCATCCAGCCACGGAAATACAACTATATAATATACAATAAAACTATATAAGTAGACCGCCACTGTAGGTCAGTGGTTCAAGCACCCAGCGTAGTAATCAAATTAGTGATTATTGTCCTGGTGAGGTGGAAGATTTATAGAAAAAAAGTAAATTAAAAATGCAAAATAATAAACCAAACCTCCCTTCTCAGGGCGAACGCCTGAGGACGGAAGCAGAGTCAGCTTCCGAAACGTCCTGACAAAATAACTCAACAGAGTGTAGCAATAGCCCAATTAACACCTCAAATGAGAATCCACACTCGTCAACTTTTGAAGCGTTGTAGATCGTCAAAAATGCAGTTATTTATACATGACCAACTGGTGTACCTGAAAATCTAACTTATTATACAAACAAACTCTCAGTTGTAAAAGACTTGTTTGAAGTCATTGCGTAGTAATCATGAAATCTCTACTGGAAGAACCTTTAAACCAATTAGACAGTTAACTTTGACAAAACCAAAATTATAGCTCGTTATTACTTTTGATGACCGGAATTCGAAGAGCAAGTAGAAGGAACAAGGTGGTCAGAGACTGTAATATGTGCTTGGAATCTTGAGATAACCGACCGGCGCGGTGTGCGCTAAAAGAAAAATCTACTTTGCTGTGGTTAGTTAATGCATTTAGAAACAAGTTGGGTGAAGAAAAGAAAGTTTAAAACAGTAAGCGCACAGAAAACTTTGTTATTATGAACTTCCTAAAACTAATGTCTCAGATAACCACACAGTTTTTAGTTATGAAATTATGAAGAAACTTCCACAGAAAAATCATCTAATTAATTGTTAACTAAAGAGATATGTTCAAGCTACAAAGTTACTGACAGCAAAAAATGAGCCTTAAAGTAATATGGGTGAAACATCTCCAAGGCTGTTATTTAACTTGAGAATTACTGCCTTCTATGTCACTCGGAATGGAAGATCACCAGTAGAATTTGTTGATGGAACGCAAGCTTAGAAGCCATTTTTTATCATATCAACGTGAACATGCAAGTTACAAAGAAGTGTGAAATTCAGTAGATGATATCATTTAGAAAAAATAACCTTGGCAATGTTTAGAAATTTGTATGAACCAAAGTGGTTCCCAGGCATAATTAGAGAAGAAATAAGTACGTCATATTTATTTATTTGTTCAACAGGGATAGACCTCTTTTTTACAGAACAACATAATTCACTTTAATAATTACAAAAGCATTGAGATTAACTAATACGTAATTATCAAAAATAAATAAAAATTAGCATTATTACCGTCAACATTGCACACCAGTCTACAGCAACATTTAGTCGTCACTTAGGTACATAATAATCTGTCAAAACCTTTTTCTATGAGACAGCTAAATCTAGTTTTACAACATTGAACAATTCATCGAATAATCGTAACATAATAACTATGGAGGCACATAATATGATTCTATGTACTTGCATGGGAATGTGGAACATGACAAAAGAGTTAATGAGTCTAGCCAGAACATTTAATCAAAAGTTTGCAAGTAATTCAAAATTGTCTACAAGATTATTTCAAATTTTATAAAACAGTATAACAAGATTAATTTTTTGATGATTCTCTACGTTCAGCATTTTGAACTCAATTTTGAGTTCTAGACATCGAACTCTTCGAAAATCAGGATAACTATTATAATTTTAAAAATATAGAAATTCCGGAAACCTTTTTTGTACTTTTTTAATTTTTTCTATTTGGTATAGATATACAGAATTCCATATTGATGAAGCATATTCCAAGTGAGGCTGGACCAGTTTGATTAACTTCGCAATGAATTAAATGTTAGAAAATCTATTACAAATCCTAAGGTTTTTAAAGCTTTTGTAGTCACATTACCTACGTGTCGGTTATAATTTATTGTAGCGTCGTAAGTTACACCCAAGTTGCTAACATATTCGCCTGTTTTAACTACTCGTCTCCTAGAAGGTAATTGTGAATGGCCGGCAGACGTATGAAAGTTTGAAAGCTCATAACAAAACATTTCTCAAGCTTAAAGTAAAGATTATTATTAAGGCTCCAGTTATATGTATATGGCCTGATAATCAGCGGAAAGGGGAATCTTTGAGTGTCTACAGACTTGTGGCAAATCATTTATAAAAATTAAAAATAAGAGAGGTCCTAGATTTGAACCCTGAGGAACGCCAGAGTTAGCCTTCTACTTTCCAGACGTGTTACCTCCAAATTCAACCTTAAATTTTCTATTACACAAGTACGAACTAAAAGATGGTAATAGTGGCTCTAAACCATACATGTATAACTTTCTTAATAGTATATCGTGATCAACCATATCAAACGCCTTATCTTGAAGTTTAAAAATAATATTATTTATAAAATTTAAAAAAATAGTTGTACTTAGTTCATCTCTTAGGTACAAAACCGTGCTGATGATCCGAAATGTATGGCTTAACCTGCACGTATAATTTGTTGTTTGTTCGAATAGTTTCGCTGCAGCTCATAATGTAGCTATGGGTCTACAATTCTCAATTGCTTCTTCTGTAGCACCTGATTTATGTATAGGTGTTATCATAGATTCTTTCAACAAAGTACGAAACGTACTCGTTTTTACAGCTAAATTGAAAATAAATAATTAGAAAGGGTCTTTAACCATTTCTCAAAGACTTTTAAAATGTAAAGCGGTCGGTTATCTGTTTCAGCAATTTTTTTTTGGCTTTAATTTCTTAAGAGGATTGCTATAATCCGATTCCGATATTTCGGTAATTGTAATTAATTCATTACTAACAGTGGACTGGTTACTAAAATTCTGAGTGTGATATATATAGTAGACAACTGAACTGAGAATACGGACTGAAAGTAATAATTAGCAGAGCAATTTGTAACCTCTGACTCGTGCAACTGATTTTTTCTCTAGGTGTAACTTACGACACAATTGTTATTTTGCTTATTATATTTGATAAAATTCCAAAACTGATGTCACTTATAATGTATGATTTCATCTGCTTGGAGTGACTTCTGAGAATGGCATTCAGAAAATTCAGAATGTAGATAGCAAATATTAAAAAAAAAGAATAAATAGAAACGATTCCAAAATTCAAAGAGCTTCAATCAAGCAAGCAAGCAAACAAAAAGCGAGATTAAAGCTTCTAGGAACATACCTAGCCTGGGGAAACGGTAAGCGTATTTCCGTTGACATGTACAGTACACACCTCGCTTTGTTGTAGCACTCATGGTTTCGTAAAAACGATATGCAAAAGTAATTCTCTGTTTATCTGTCGATTACAACATTTGCTGAGCTTTGTAAGAATAAGGCATTTAACGCATCTCCAAAAACCAGCGCATTACAAGGCTGGACATGCTTTAAATAGAAGTTGCTACATAACAATGACAATGAATGTAGTGCAATATCAATGAACTTGTATTAAGTATAACTCCAAGCGTCAGATTTCTGCAACAACATAAAAGAAACAATAAATTTTTCACAGTGGTTGTCGTTCGATCAATATTAAAATTTATATTGCACATGCACAGCAATAATAACTCCTGATTCAAGAAAATGTAAAAGTACTACTAAGATCTAGCCGTAAAGAATAAAGACAGAAGATTAAACATAAATGTTGTATACATAATAATGGAATGTCATCTGATAGACTATGAAGATTATGAAATGAAAAACACTATATGCCATGTTGTTCATGGTCAGACTTAGGTATATACTGTTTTAGCGTATTCGACGAACTGCCCTAGGGTGCACCAAGAGTATCTTTGTCATTTTTCAATACTTCTTGCTAAAAAGTAACACATATACTCTCAGAGTACTCAAGAGTAGTCAGTCAAACTTGCTGTTTGCATCACATTAATTGTTGTGCTCTCCAAACACCATCGACCATGATTCTTTCCTATACTGTCAAATTTGTATTATCGAGGCTTTTTAGTACTACCATGTTCAATATTATGTTACAATCAATGTCATTATACAACACCTAGCAAACGTTGTAATGGACAAGTAAACGGAGAGCCATTTTTGCACACCGCTTTCACAAAACCATGAGTGGTACAACAAAGCAAAGATATAAAGGAATAAATACAATACAGGGTGGCCCAACAAAAATGAAACAGACTCAATAACTTCCACGGAAATAATCTTTTGAAAAACTCAGAAACACGTCGATTTGTATTGGAAGGGGGACATTTTTTGACGTACAGTTTGAACCCTAAACTTCAATTTCTTGGGGGGAGGGAGGCGTTAATCCTCAGAAATTTTTGATGAGAAGGGGGTTAGATTTAGAAAGGCCTCTCAATTCTCCATATTGTCTCGTTTGAATTTTCAAATGAAATTAAAAGTAATAGAACCAAAAGAAACTAGAGGATGCTGATAAAAGAAAAATTCAATTTAGAAACTTACCATAGTTAACAATCGCCTTTTGGGAAAGTTACTGGTACTACCATCTGTTAAAGTCAAATTAAAACGACTAAGCAATTCAATTAAAATCGTAACTGCTAATTTTGACGCCCTTCACCAAATTCAAAACAACCCTTTTTTTCTCTCTTGATCTCTAAACGAAGTTTTTCCTGAAGGCAAGACTACAATCTTCAATGGAAAAAACACTCAATGAAGCATTGGATTGTTTTTCTAATTTAAGTCTGAGATGATTTTAGAAACCTACCGTAACTTGCATAATATTATTTACTCTTTTGGCCTAATCAATTAAATAATAGTAAAATCTGGTGTGCAATTCATAAGTTGTTTTTCATGAAATGAATCTTCAAACTATGTGACTTTGAAGATTTCCAATTTCATGAAGTCGATTTTGTATTTAAATGCCCTTTTATTGAAATTATCTCATGTTAATACATGTTAAGAAAATGCTGATTTGCCTCTTATCGTAAACTCTAATAATTGAAGATTGGTATGATTTCATAATAAAAAAAATTATCCAAATTTCATGAATTATTTTTAATAGGAGTTGGTATTAGATATATCTGCATCTCGCCTGGTGTAAATCTAGCCTATTACCAATTCAAAGAGGGAATGAGACGCCAAATCCAAATATTATATTGATTTTTTGAAGCTCCTGGAATTATTCCGTTTATTATTAAGAGAAAATCCCGAATTTATGCAGGTTGGTAACCCTTTCACACCATCAGTAGAGATTTAAACCTCGTTATCTCCGGTCAGTGGGTTCTTGGATGGGTGACCTAATAGCTCCGTTAACACGGCGGCGCTTCTGTCCCTAGAAGGCCGATCACCATGGGAGAGTAGACCAAACACCCATCTCCTTCAGAAGGAATTGAAGTGCACATGTAAATAGCAGAATTAGGTAGAAAAAGAGATGGAGATCATTGCCTTATAAAAGAACAGGCGAATTAATAATAATTCTTAATATGATGACGTTGATTGTTTTGTTGTTTGGTCAAAACCGTCTAGATGCTCATCTGTAAAGAGACTGAGTTATTTCGAATCGATTCCTAAAGCCAACAAGACAAAAAAATCCTTAGTTTTGATGAAATTCTAATTGCTATCCTAAAGAACATGAGTCTAAGGCAGACTGCACAGTGTTTTAAAGCAAAATATGATATAAAGCGAACAGAAAATGATAATGATGAAAAATTGAAGAAAAACTAAAAATCGGAGTAGAAACGAGTTCAAGAAAAAGGGAATGATCTTTGTAGTATTTAGGTTAGTTTGGAACAAGCAAAGAATAAAAATATTTTGCAAAGAATTTTTTAAGTTTTGAACTACTTTCGAATAACCTTGCTGACTTTAGGTCTACATAAATAATAGCAATAGATAATTATAAAAAATGTTAAATAGAAGAAATAGCTCTGATTCAAAACATAAAAAATAATTTTATTGTTTCCTTTGTTATAAATTCCATTAACCATTATCACGTATCCTCATTATAAAATGATACGTTTGAAGCCACTTTGATAATTATTTAAATTTTAATAAAAATTTTAATGAGAAAGTATATACATATACGCAAATGCTATTTATATAATTACCTGGAATTTACAACAGTCTGCAAGCATTTCATGGGTACTAATCAGAGCAATCAAACAACACCATTAAAACATAACAAGAAGCGCGACCACCCGAGCCTACAAGATATTTCCAACTGTATCCATTTATCTTGAAGGATACGTCATTCTTCCTCATCATCTAACGTTCCTTTTGTATCATACAAAGTGAGGTAGAACAGGAGGACATCATACAATTCTTACTATACCACCACAAACGAGCTGAAATGCAGTCTCGCAACCGAAAATTCCACTGCATCAGAAATCAAAGAATCCAGTCACTCATGATCATGATAGACAGTTGATGAACGTTCAGACATCTGACCATCGTCTATTTACATTTTACTAACAAACCCACGTCAACCATCTGATCCGTTGCTTTTTATTATACGAACATGTGGGTCTAGTGGAAAGAGATAGCGACGTCGTTATTGATGGTAGATCGTCTTGTACACTTGTTAAAAATTTTTCGATCTGATCAAAATGGCCAGTTTTTGTTTTCAAAGCCGCCTGCGACAACTTGAGAGATAATATAAGAGCACGAACGTGTTAAAATTGCTATTATACAGTTTGTTTTCAGACGTGGTCGCCATATATTTAGAGATAGTTCACCTTTAGTTGATTTACTCCTTTAGTTAAAAAATTCCCTAAAATTCCACACAATTAACCATTTAATACCAAAAGGTATTATATGCAAGTGCAACGACCTCGTTTAAAATATTGATAGGATACTGATGTCTATAAACAATTAAAATTTATTTCAGGAAATTTCTACAATACCATAAACATAAAACGAATAAAATTTAAACAAAAATAAATGTAGCTATATGTTTGTTTGAAATACGATATCCGCATAATTATATTCAGCATCTATTTATTTTATATTCTCATTTAATTCAATAGGAAATAGGTAGAATTAAGGAATTCAAACGGTAGCCACATAGTTATGTCTTCTGCGAAATCAAGATATCCTGATTGATTATGCAAGATTCTAAGATTTCTACTAAAACCTGTCCAGTTCGCCGTTGCCTACTAAGAACGGGACCAAAGGAACAAAGATGTTGATTTACAAATTTATGTTACTCTTTAACATTCCTAATCATTTACTAGGCGACTGCTTAACTTCTTACAGGTATTAAAGAGAAAAAAGATCATTTTATTAATAATATATTGCGTCCATCTTTAAGGCAATTTGTTTAAGTCTTTATGATTTGTACATTTGAAATTATTATTTATCTCTAATGATTTCATCAAGATATAATATTCGAGTTTAATTAATCAAAGAAATATTTTTAGTCGTGTGTTTTTGCATTAATTAGTTTAGTTGAATGACATTCACTAAATGCAGGAATGTAAAATAATTGTTTTCTGATACGCATCCTGAGCACTTAAACTTAAGAATTAAGAAATCAAGAAAACTACAATAAGCAGCTGAAAAAGAGGCTCTCGATATTTATGTAGCACATGAAAAGAATAAAATATGCTTATGTCACTAATACGTTTATTTATTACATGTGGTACATCTGCAGTTCTGATAATTATTTAGTCATTTTCCGATCTTGCCGTAACAATGCTTCAAATTTTTAAAATTGCGGTATTCGATATACCTAAAAGAACCAAGAATAACTTAAGATATTTTAAAATGATTCATGATTAAACACAATCTCCAAAATGAAAGGTTTTCTTCCGATAGCATTAAAGTTCGTTCTAGTCAGCTTGGAACAATTGTGGATTGTAAAACAATAAGTGGCTTGAAATTTCATATAGCCTAGACATCCAGTTCTATCAGAATCGATGAAAAAATGTAATGATAATAGAATTAAAATTTAGATTTCCACTTATTCAGAATAGGTGCAGAAATTAGAATGAACGTTACTTACGCGGGTGGTCTGAAAAGTTTCCGACCTAACAAAGATACAAGACATTTTTTCTGAAATTTTTTTTTTATTTTTCAACATAGTCTCCTTGTAACTCTACACACTTCTCTTAGCGATGCTCCCATTTCTGTAACCCGTCCAAATAGTACTCGGCATTTTTCTCTGCAAAATAATTGTTCACGAAGGTGATTGCCTCTTCATTTGACGAAAATCTTTGTCCTCCGAGCGCAATTTTTAGATGAGGGAACAAAAAGAAGTCGCTTGGGGCTAGTTCTGGTGAGTAAGGCGAATGCTCAAGCAGTTCAAACCGTAATTCGTGGATATTCGCCATGGCAACCGCTGAGGTGTGAGGCGGTGCGTTGTCTTGGTGAAACAGGATTTTCTTTTTCTGCAAATGTGGCCGTTTTTTCGCAAGTTCTGCTTTCAGCTTGTCAAGTAATGATGCATAGTATGCTCCTGTAATGGTTTTTCCTTTTTGAAGATAATCGATTAAAATAACTCCATGACTATCCCAAAAAACAGTCGCCATCACTTTCCCAGCCGAAAAAACAGTTTTTGCTTTTTTTGGAGCCGGTTCCCCCTTTGCAGTCCACTGTTTGGACTGTATTTTTGTTTCGGGCGTATAACGGTGTATCCAAGTTTCATCTACAATAATTAATCGGCGCCAAAACTCGGATTTATTTCGCCTAAACTGCGCCAAAAGAGCGTTGGAAATATTCATTCGAACACTGTGGTAAATGATGGTGCAGAGTCCCCATACACAGAATCCAACTCATCTTTTATTTGCGAAGCCGTATTGCCTTTCAAAAACAAATATTTAATGACAGCTCGATACTCGATTTTGTCCATTTTCACAAAAAAAACTCACATCAACTCACTGTTACATAAAAACTGCGCATCCAAAATGGCTGAAACTTTGGTGAGTAACTGTCAACAGATGAACAACGAAATTCAGTAGCTTTTATTTACGAGTGCTGCCATCTTCACGTTGAGGTCGGAAACTTTTCAGACCACCCTCGTATATCAGGTTTTTAATTTGATTTTAACGGCGTTTTATTACAAATCCAAACCATTCAAACGTCAATCTTCAAGAATGAAGACCGTGCTCTTGGTTCCAGAATTGCAACAGACAGATTCAGTATTTTGCATGTGATTCAAACTACCACTAGTTAAATAGGTAAAATCGATCGTCAAACGGTATGACCTTGAAGACCTATTCCGATGTCAAAGATAAATTTACTGCTTAACGCACCGAATCAATTAGAAAATGACGGACTACCCTGATCTCCAAAGCACTTATGTTCCTGACAATTCTAAACAGAATACTGACAAAAAGGCGATCAAGCCTTTCGATTCAATATCTCCAAACGAAATTAACAAGCTTAAATGCTTGCCTCGCATATAATATTCCGCTTCACGAATTGCTAAAATCTTTAAGAGCCACAGATCACTACGCACTTACTCTAGATTTAAAACGAGAGCTCAAGTAAGTAGAAGAGCGTTAAAAAGATTCTACGCACTGCCATGAATGATCGTATACATTATGAATACCTACTGTAAGTGACACATGAAGAGACAGTGTCATGGAAAAACTTCGGACAAAATTAAGATCCAACGCAACATTAAACAAGGGGACGCCATGGCTTTAATTATTTTTAGTTTTAGCTAAACGAACTAAATAAGAACTAGGCCGGCGTCGACTTTAAAGGCACAAGAATTGCCGCAGACTCGGTTTCGCCGCGAGTCATTCACCGCAGGGACAGTTCGCCGCAAATAAGTTCCAACGTATTTACTTTGAGATATTTATCTGAACTAATGTGAGATTATACTTTATTTTTGCTAATTTGTCACATAATGGTAATAACTAATGTGAAATTTATAAAAGTAAGCCGACAGTGTGCTTATTTTTCTTTTGATCGGTAAAGCTCTTTTAAATTTTTTTACCTAAGTGGCAAACAAACTTCTGAATTAAAAATGTATTTAAAAGTAAAGTACATTTTCTTAAAATTCTTTACGTTCTTGGAAACAAATCTTAGAAAGGACGCACAAGTTCTAATAAGTGGACACAATCATATGGCGTATAAACACCTGATATTTCAAATAGCCTTTCCCGTAAAGATTAGTACAAAAATTTATTATACTTTACGTCTCTATTTAACCCATTACGGTCATGGATGCGAAAACGCAACATTAAAGTAATAATTTTTTTATCAAGTACAGTAAAATGGTATCAGATACATTAAAGTATCTGCTATAAGGTGATGTTTTGTAGTGTGTAAATATATTTTTCTCATTTCAAAAAATTATTATTCTTTTGTTAAAATTTGCATACGAATTTGATCAACTTCGCTAGTTAAGAGATGTCTTCCTACAATTTCTCATAACTACATTATAATATTGAAAAACCTAAATATTTTGTAATGTTATATTGACGAGATATAAATACACATGTTCTAATAGAAAAAAAATTTAAAAAAGTTTTTTTCCTGTAATTTTAGTGTTCAGAAAATAATGTTGCGTTATCGCATCAACGCAACGGCGTGATTCATTGTCCACTCCACTAGGGTAAATGTAATATAGTTAGACCGTAGTGTTAGACCGACAAAGGGGCTGCAAGTTCTGCAGATTTGTTTGGTTTGGCTGTAAATAACAGATTTTTAGCGAAAAAATAGGAAGCAAGAAATATTTTAAAATTTGTTAACGTACCTGCTACAAATAACACCATAAAGTAATTTAAATTTTAAGGGTTCGAATAGGATGTAGTGAAAATTCCACAGATGTGGAACGAATGCGACTTGCGTTATACTTTATGATTTCAAGAATGCAATTTTTAAGTAACAGACAAAACGCAATAAAAAAGAATGCCGACAAATTATACAATAAACATACAAATTCAAATAAATAAACGTGACCACACATAATAAAGATGTTGAAAAGCGTTAAAAGTGAATCTGAAAACGGCAGTAAAAATTTTGCTTATTCAGCTTATTGTCTGATTGATATTCCATAACCGTTGCATTATCTCTCCTAAAATCACATATTTGCAACAGGAACTATATGAGACAATCGCATTCAAAATTGTAGTCTGGAATCTAAAGAAATTATTATTACTTCAAATAGTCATTAACAATAAATTATAGAACATTACTAGCAATATATTAAACATGTTATCGTATACCATGGAGAAGAACAACTGTTTTACAAATTAAAATTTATTAAAATTAATCTTTGTAAAGATGGTGTCTAATGCAAAGTAAATGCGCAACGGAAATTTTTAAAGCAAAATTGTGCATTAGATACGTATATAACAAAAAATCGAAATATAGCGACTGTGTTAGATTTTGTTTTCTAGACGTTTTTAATAGATATGAATATGTGGTAAATTAAATACCATATTTGCTAAGAAGTTGAAATCGAGTCCGCATCTGCTTCGCTGCCCTCAACTAAAAATCTTCAAATGGAATTGTCAGTATGCTACACTTGTGAATGGTTACCGCGGCGAAAAAATCGGCGGCGAAAAGTGTCTGCGGCAAATGTGTACGCGGCCAAAAGCTCGCGGCGAAAGGTTCGCGGCGAATGAGTCGCGGCGAATTGTCCTAGACCGGAGCTATGTTGACGAAATTGCATTGATAGGGTCTGGAGCACAAGAAACATAGCTTTACTGCAAAAATATAACACATTTTTCAAGATAATTGATTAACAGCTAAACTCTAGGAGGAAGTAGTGTCAAAAAAACTCTTGTCATGGACAAGACTGTTATAACTCAAGCACAATTACAATATCAGTCTAAATGCATAAGACCAATTTAAATACTCATATTAAGAATACGATCCCATTGAAATTCAACATATCGACCTGACCAAAATCATTCAAGACCTACAGAAATTAGAAAGGACAAAAAGGAACTTATTTTTTGTAATCTGATCTCATCCAAAGAATCTTGGCAAATAAAAACACACACAGAAACCGCTAAATAAGCAAATACGTCTATATCCATAAAGAAGCTTTCACCTCCATATCACTTTAAAGATGATTACATCTTACTGGGATGCATTCCCAAAAAATTACAAGTAAAAGATTGCGGAAATTGTAACACTCGAAGCATCAAAGTAGTCATGGGACATATGACTCTTTTTACCGTGCCAGTTCAGTTCGTTCAACTCACTTTAAAGAGTCGTTCATTTGAACTGATTGTGTAAGCACGCGCGTTTCATACATACTACTGTAGAAATGTACGATAGGTGCGATATAATTCCCACCTAAATTATTGAATAATGTTTAGTCAATTCTCAAGATCTCTACTCTGTTAGACTTTTCAACTCCTTAGAAAATAGAAATGAAGTGTTTTTCTTAATTTATTTAATAATTATTAGAAAATATTATACTTCGATAATCATTAATAAATACACTAAACTTGTATTGCTCTCGGAAATTCAACATTCTTTTCTACTTTCCGAGCATGTATGGACTATCTTGTTCAAAAGAGAATCATCACGTTCTTGCATTGAACTATGTAAGTTCAAATACATATTCAGTTCACTGTTTCTTCGTTCGTTCATTCCCCACTCCTCAGTAGAGTCAGTACGAACTTAAAAATTTGCACTTGTGTTATACTGAACTGAATAAACAAATGAACGAACCGCTCAATGGAAAAGAGTCGTATGTTTACCGCTCATTTAAGTGAGTCGTTCATTGTGAACGACTCATTCATGCACGACCCATCTCTACATCAAAGGTCATGTTGGTTCTTCAGTCTCGTCTAAGCGAATCTAAACACAACTGGAAACCGGACCGTCTGATGCAAGACTAGAACATAATAGTAAAGCTTTATTCTGTCCCTTCGCGTACAGAAGCCTTGCATCGACGGTAGCTCAACGGCATCATCTCTATCCTCCCCTGTATTATTATATGATAAACAAAAATAGAAATATTTATGAAGATAGAAAATAGGCTAAAGAAATTGTTCATGTAGCAAAAAGAGGAAAATTGTGGTTACCACCCGTACGGAGAAAGCAAACGAACCAACAATCAGAAAAGTCTTAGTGGTTTGTGCTGATAAAGAATGAAAATAGTGTGCGGTTAATAAAGTGCAAAGTAAAATGTCAACTGAGTTTAAGAACTTAAACGCTATTTACAAATTTTAGAAACGCGACAAGTGCAGTGATTTAGTTTTAAAATTATGCAATTTTGAGCAAAATGTAATTTTTAAAAATATCCATCTAATTGAGATTTAGTAGGTTTTAAGCCATAAAATTAACTTGCAGCAATCAAAGAGATTCTTGTTGCACTTGAAGATTTGCTTTGTACTTGTACGTAGGTTAGATTTGAGGAAATGGAAAATGATGATGCCGATAACTTATTGGATACACAGAAAGAAAAATTGCAGAAATATAATTCGGCGTTTGCAAATACTTCAAATTAGCTGGAATCTTCACGCTTGTAACGTACCTGCAAGATTCAATGATTTTTTTAACCATCGAAGAAGTCTATTTCCTAATCTCAAGCTTAATAAATTATTGCCTACCGTAGTTTATACAACTACGCTACTTGTAATCACCGTATTTTTTAGTGCTTGTTTGTTCACGACATAATGCACACACTCTTTATGAAATATAAAACCTCTTATCATTTGTTCGTGTTGTATTAATGAAGACAGTATAGACTCCAAATATCTGCCCTTTAAGTTGTTTACATTTCAGGTTGATCGCTTTACGTAAATATGTACTTAACTAGTACGTGTACGGAAGAGGATCTTGCCGCGGCCGTGGTGGAAATGGGTATCAACCAGATAATTCGTACTTATGGTATTCCATCTCGGTTTTAAACTCTATGTAATTTTACTTTTTACTTTTATTTCATTGATAAAATTTTTTGCCAAACTAATACAATTTTATCTTTATAGTAAGGAAACAAACAGTATCGAATTTGAAAGCGTAAAGCGTCTGGTGTCTTACATACAAAAATTGGAGAAGGCATACACTATAGGTTTAATAAAAGAATTAAACTACTGAATCTCGACACTTACAGGCATGTCTTGAAAGACACCAAGAATGCACAGTAAGATAGGTGGAAGACCTTTCAGTGACCAAAATAATGACTTTAAATCACAAGAAAGTAAATGCGTTGTTTACTTATAAAAACTTTAACGGATCATGATCTTCTGAACAAATTAGATCGTCTTTTGAACATGGACGAAACAGTTATCTAAATGATAATAAAAAGACAAAAGTCGTCTGAAAAGAAGGAAGCGTTTATCACTGATTGCATGCCGTAATGTGGTTTTGGTAATTTTTTTCCGACTGCTACAATAAAAGAAGTAACAAATGGGAAACTTTTCTCACGATTAACCACCATCAGCGTTTAAAGTTGTTATAAATGAACGCTCAGCTGATGTCAAGACCTTTATAAATGACCTACAGAGCACCTTGCAGCTCTAGAAACCCAAGTCACAGGTTTATTGATTCTATACAAACACTCATCTCGTTTTATTTAGTGCCACAGACATGCCCAAAATAGCAAAACAAAATATGTTATTCTTTTTTGCTTGCCAAACCATACGAGACAAGCTTTACATTTTTTGCGACAGAAATCAACAATTATAATACAAAGATGTCCACAAAAACTACAATGCGTAGGTACTCTTAAAAATGCAATAGCTAGGCTTAAAGCTCCTAAAATGGAGTGATAGGAAAAAACATTAACCCGTATAAATATTTAAAGATTTTGATATTTGCCGAATTAAATAAAAATATTTGCATTAGAATCCGAATTTTGGTTTAAGTTGAAATTTACCCAACTTCTGAATTTCTTTAAGTGTAGCACGCTTCAGACTCCATATAACTATGGCTCGATAGGTTCGATAAACGCAGTCCAAATTCATGACTCGCATTGGAGCAAACAAAAAACTCCCATAAAAGTTCTTACAAGAATCGTTACCGATTCCTAGACTTCCAACACCTGTGTTTAAGAAAAGAAAGCAGTCTATTGCCATATTAAACTCTATAGAAAATATTGCCGAAAAGTCAAAGAAGAAAATGAAAGTTCCTATCAAAAGATCTAAAGGCATGGAAAATAAAGGCAATTCCTTACATTACTCGTAAGTCAATTAAGACTAGGTACTCAAGTTTCTAGATATCAGTAGGGTGATTTTCTCTTGAAAATGTTTGATACGCCAGTTTTAGAAACTTTGTAATTGTTCGCTCTTAATGATTAATTGAAGAATTTGGATACGCCGGGTCCGATTGACCTGAGGAACTAGAAGTGTGAATTCCAGGGCCAAACTAATTTGAGAACTAAATCCACAATTCCAACCACTTGCCAGACTACAAAATAAATAATTTTTATATTAAAATACCTATCTACTGTATATTTTTATCTACATTCGAGAAAAAACAACACTGCAATATTTCAAAATGTTTGAACTTTAACCATCAAATGACTACATAGGTAGATATGAAAACAAGAAACTCAAACTCCGTACGTCTTAAACGATATCATCACTATTGTTTACTTTTCGGGAAGTGCTTAAAACCTCAGTCTCACATAGAGAAACACAGACTTGTTCAAATTTAACGATAAATCGTTCTAGATTCTCCAAGATATCTGGTATGGCAGCATCTTAAAACTATGATAAGGTTTTTGACTGTAATTCTGGCGACAAGATAGAAAATTATAATTTAAATTGATCGTTTCTTACGGAAAAAGGCAATGACATTTGAAGACAGATTTAGCTCAACTTTTAGCAGATTAAAGCCTTTCACATCTTGTAAAATGGAGCTTCTAGAAAATTTTACCATCTCCATCATTTTCTAAAACTGTGGAAGGTCAAAGTTCCGCTTCTTCGGTTACCGTTAGGTGTCGAGGTAATGGGTGTTATTCCTTGTAGAAGTTCTTTCATGCTGTTCTGTTTCTCGTTATCCTTTTAGCTTCGGTCCATGTGGCATTTTTTGACTAAAGCAGCTTATCAATTGCTGTGTTTCATGTTGTCCTGGGTCTGCCTCTTCTTCTCTTCTTATCTGAACTTGACTCCCAAATCGTTCTCACTAGATTGTCCTTCTCCATTCTCACTAGATGCCCAAACGATCCTAACTGTCTCTGCTCTATAATTTTAACTAATGGTGTCACTTTTAGCTTTTCCAGTATGTCACTGCTGTTCACTCCCTCTATGCACCTCAACGCTCACATTTCCACTGCTTGAATCTTTGATTTCAGTTTCTCGTTCAGAACCCAGGATTCACTCCCATACACTAAAATTGTTACTAACACTGTCTTGTATATCTTTACTTTTGTGGCTTTGTTCACTTTTTTCTTCTTAAAAAAGGATGATCTCAGCGCATAGAACATTTTAGTTGCATTTTTCCGTCTGTTGTCTATATTATACTCAATATTTTCTTTACACTTGAACAGTGTTCCAAATATTTCAATAAACGTGTCTGCTTTGCCTTTTGTTCGTTAATATATACGTTTATGCTTTCGTATTCTCTTGAGATCACCATCATCTCCGTTTTCGTTGCGTTTTTTCATACTGTACTTTTCCATAATAACACTCCATTTCTGAATCGCCGTCTGTAGCTCATTGGCACTTGACGCAAACAGCAGCAGATCGTCTGCGTATTAAAATTCTTTTATTGTTATGTGATGTAGCTTTCTCACGCCCACCCGAAAACCCTTATTATTTTTGTTTGCCTTCTTTGCCATTTGGTCCAAGACCATTATGAAGAGTAGTAAGTCCAAGATTCCACCTTGCCTAATTCCATTTTTGGTAAAAAACTTCTTGGTATTTCCTGCTCTTTTCCTAACTATATTTGCCGTGTTTCTATATAAATCTTGGATAGCTTTCTGTAATCCTGCTGTAATACCGCAGTCTTCCATACAACTCCAAATCCGTTCTCTAGGCAGCGTATCAAAAGCTTTTCCCATGTCGATTGCACACATGTATCTCCTATCATTACTCTCTCGCTTATCCATCGTATACAGAATATCCAGTCTTGTGTTCCTTTCTTGAGGTTTGTGTTTGTTCTGCCGTAGTTTATATTGTGCACCGCACTTATGTTCTCTTGCTCTCCCAGCAATTCACAGATGTATTCAAATCATCTTTTTTTGATTTTTTCCTGGCTTGTTAATAGTTTTCCATCCTTATTCTTGATGAAATTGTGTCCTTCTTTGCTGTCTTGATTCTTCCTTAGGCTGCTCAGTGTTCTGTATAGCATTTTTGTGTTTTTCCCTGTTCTTGAGTTTCCATTCTATTTCCAAACTCGTCCTAGCTTTTCCGCTTGGCCTCCTTCACTTTTTCTTTTCCTCTCATTCTGTTTTCATTATATATTCCATAACTTCTGTTATTTTTTTTGTGCAGGTAAACTTTCCAACTTTTCTTTTTTTGTTTTACCATGTTTCTGATTTTTTCATTTCACCACGGTGTTAGTTTCTTTTTATTTGTATATCTAGTCGCCCACACACTTTGATAGCTTCTTCCATTATCGTTGTTCCTAGAATCTCTCTATATGTTTTCTACGTGTTCGCCCCCCCCTCCCAGCCTGCCTCTGTACAAACTTCAGGTCGCATTCTTCTTAATATTTTAGGCACGTTTCTTCGTTCTGAAATTATAGCTTCTTATATTGATAAACTCCTCGCACATAATCTCACATTTATTGTCTCTTTTCAAGTCTGTCTTTATTTTCATCTCAACAAGAAAGTGGTCCGATCCTATCTCTGCCCCCCCTTTCACTTTCACATCTTTTACATTTCTTAACGTGGTAGTTCTGATTAAAATCAGGTCGATGATCGACTTCTCATTTCTGTTCATCATCACTCTTGTGAATTTGTGGATCTCCTTATGTTGAAAAGGGTGTTTGCTACCACCAGACTGTTTAGGATGTAGAAATCAATTATTCTCTTTTCATTATTATTTAGTGCGTGTTTCACAAATCTTCCTACACTGCCACTGCTACTAATTGGGTCTATTTCCACCCTGCCATTCAAATCGCTTAGTATAATCAAATCTTCAGCTTCATCACCCTGTTGTTGCAATTCTTCTCAGAATTATTTCTGTTTTACTTCATTCTTTTGTTCTCATTTGGTTCATATGCTACTATTATCGTATATGTCTGCCCCTCGTGTAATTGCATTTGGATTAAGATTAGTCGCTATGAGATGGAGGTCTATGTTATCAGGTGATTTAGATATTCTCTGTTTACAATTACTGCTACACTTGCTCGTGCCCATTGTTATACACTAACTTTTTACTATAACATTAAATAGTCCTTTCCCATTTCTACCTGCCCTTTCCCCTCTTTTCTCGTTTCTGTCAGACCCAGCAGCATCATATTTGTTCTCTCAAACTCCTGTATTAACTTCACTTTCTTCCTTTGGAGCCCCCTCCCATTGATATGTCCGTTGCTTACGTTAGTTTTAGTTCCCATACTTTGCTTTCTCAAATCGTTATTCTTATGCATTGCCTTGCTCGTCATAGTTTTGGATCCCAGCTCAGTGTTCACCTTTAGTTTTTCGGGGTCCTTCCTTCGGTGTTTTCGGATTTTTGAGTCACATACCCTTTATCACTGTCCCATTTTCATTTTTCTCTATTAACACTCAGCCTCATGTAACCTATCTTTATTGTATTTTCCTTATCTCTTTCTTCCCTTGCTATTTTCCTGATTCTAGCCTGAACTTCCCTGCCTATTCTTGTCAAGTCAGACTCTATATAATATGTTATGTCCTGATATGTCTTTGAGCTTACCTTTGTTCTTTAGCACATTCACCTTATCCGCCACATCTTCCCTTTCAGCGATAATGTCTTATTTTTCTTATTTTTCCAGCCTCTCTCAGTTTAACTCGTAACTCAATATTCCTTTCTATAAAGTGTTTTAGTGTTTCTTTAATAGTCTTTTACATGATTATTAAAAAATCAGACAGCCAAGAATTTTTCCGTATGAAAAAACGATTGTTACATCTTCACGGAAGTGAAGAGTTAATATTCAGTAAGACAGCAAATGTCTACACGCTTATAAAAAAACGATATTGTACATTCAATGTATCATATGTGTAAAAAATGGCTACACGAAAGTTCTTGCTCCATTTATGGAAATTATTGCAACAAATTTTGCTTCAGAGAAATTGGACTGAAATGCTGTAATTGAATTTTTGTTTTTTATCACATGATTAAAATTTTTTCTATTAAACTACGTAGACAGTAACATTTACATTTTTATATTTACCAAAGAATTTAAAAAAACTGTTCCTAATTTTACCAAAACATACCACTTATCGTAAAAACTAGAGTTTTTATAAAATCGTTAATTTATTATTACTAATTAGTAGAAAGTTAGGAATTAATTAATTAATGTGAAATTAGTTATGTTTGCAATAATAAAGATAAATTTAGACAAAACTGTCTCCTTCCGCTAATAACATCTATCCCATACCTGGTATTTTGATATTTGGCGTGTCTATTCCACATATTAAGCATCTATCGTTCTAACGATAGATTTTCTATTCTATATAAGTGCCAAAGTCTATGTAGATTTAATTTTTTTTTAAGACAAACGTTTATTTTGGTTAATTTACAACTTCATAGTTAAACGCTACATTTACACTTGATGATTTAAATCTTCTAGGATCCGCACCACGAGAACAAAGTAAAATTAATAAACCTGCACTTTTGGTATATAAATTGAATCTATAGTTGTTGCGAGATAGTTACTACAAATAGAATATTTACAGTTATGTTTGTCACAATACCACATAATCTAATAACCATGCTATACGATGCCTAAGAATGTCAATACTTTGTTTGACAATCTAGAATTTGAAATACAGAGCTAACTATTGGAATTCGAATACTCGATCAGTACAACAACATAAAAGTGGAAAAGAGTGAATCTAAATATGCAAGTCCTTCTAAGTTTCCTGTAGTATTTTTTATAAAAATATATCGAAATCTAATATAGCTATCCAATCCCGACGATAATACTAAATTCTATTGTTGGTTTTCCTTTTTAATCTCTAATTGTAGTCTTGTCAGTTTTTCAGTTCTAAAATAATCACTTTTACAATAATATTTTTTGTATTATTACAAGGACGAGTATGTACTAAATATTTATCCATCAACCTACATCATCTTTTACATTCAAGTACTGAAACATATAAAATACCATAAAAAAAGAAAGAAGCAAGAATATGCAATTAAAAATGCGAAATGTGTTCCAGTATAATTTCGAAGCAGTAAAATTTTGTAAACCAAGAATAAGTTGTGAATTATAACAAGCTGATATTTTATATAATTTAAAACCTGTTATTCCAACTTGCTCTTAACAAGTGAGTTTACGGGAATGTCAGCTTATTATTGACATGTGCTTGCTTCTCGTGATTTCCATCTTATTTTATTATTAAGGCACTTATACACTGTCATAACATTTAGAAACGATCTTCACATCCTTTTCATTACAACCCAAATTTCTTGATAGTTCCTTAAAAGCCGTAATTTCGTATGGTATTTACCAAAAATGGACTCGATGATAAGAAAATTATGAAAACATTTATGTTTAAAATAAAATGGCCTCTTGTGTAAAGTAACCTTTAGTTTTCCGTATTTTATGGCATATTTTGTTGTTACCGCAATAACTACAAGAAATGGTTTTTAAGGATTGTATAATGAGATGAAATGTCTTTTATTAAAGTATTTTGTGGTAAGAAGTTTTTGTTGCATTTACAGAATTAATCTTTAATTAATGTTCAGGTTCTGGAAAATTAAGTAATTTTAGAATAAAAGAATTCTCTTATTAATAAATTCCGTCTCTTTTATTTAGTTTAAAGTGTTTGTTCGTTTATCTAATTAGGAGCATTTCTAGAATTCGCTTTGATGCCCTACCCGACAATTAATAATAGTATTATTCCTGATAAGGTTTTCGAAATTAACTGGTATTGTTCTCGGGAAAGCATAGAAAACTAGCTTTCTTTCACGTGTGTAGGGAGAATTAGAAAGGCAGGATAACTCGATCACTTTTTAATCAATCTGCCTCCTTAATGTGAACACATTAGAATTACATGTTATAGACGATTGGTGTGTCATAAATGTAAGTTCGAATCCCATGCGAAAACTACATTTTGTATAATTTACTACACTGTTTATCTTTTCCTGTATTTATTTAGCACAATCGTTTGTCAAGCTTTCTTTGCTTTGCTTATTTCTAGTTTCCTGCTGTTCCTATTTCTTTTATTATCTTTGTATAAGTATTACATCATTGGTAGGCAAAAAGGTTTGTGCTTTGGTTCACTTTAGATTGTGATAATTCACTATTAATTTTTCATGCGCTTTTCAAATGTTGCATCAATGTATGTTTTTAAAACAACAATTAAAGGCAAGTATAGAGCTATCTTATTCTGTCATACGTTGTCTTATTTTTCTCATTGCACTGGTATGGTCTCAAGTCTGCATACCGTTTCTGTTATTTTCTGCTCTTTCTTTGTAGCTGATGTCCTGAATCTTTAGAAATGTTAATGTTGAGCATGCGTGGCTTTCTATAGTTGTAAAGTCAAATAGTACAGACATAAGACGCAGGAACTAACGATTCTTCTTCTTCGTAGAAGAAGACGTACACGTTGAAAATAAGACACAATCTATCAATATTTAGTTACACAAAAAAAGAAGATAACAAGAGTAATAAGTGATGAGGAGTACATAAACATACAATAGATAGTGACTTTAACCCAATTGCATCTACGGTAGCACCAAAAGCAAAGAATGATGAAAACCCCAAAATGATCATACACCGAACAAATTTTGACCCAGAAACATTTCGATTGCGCGTTGAGGAAGTTGCAGCAAGTAAGAATAAGTCAAAATCGGACCAGGAAACAAAGAGAAAAACTGAAAACTGACGAACAGAGAAAGTACGTAGAAAATTATGGAAGAAATTCGACAAACAAAATGCCACAGAAAACCCATCTATCTACAAAATGGCCGCAATAGAACATAATATCACATGCCTACGAACATAAGATGGTCACAAAGACGAAACGCTTACAAACACTCTTCACTCTATATTCACTGCTGAGCATCTCAAAGTAAAACTTTTTCATCATCAAGAAGCCAGAGAAAACATCCGAAACGGCCGAGGTGACCCAACACTGTTACCCAAATGCTATACAGTGTATCCACATTTCGATGCTTTTTATTTAAAAAAAATAAGATAATTTCGTTTTTAGCAAATATCTAGGAAGCTGTGAACTTTTTTGAAAAAACAAATGCACAGGTAAACTGATCTCCAAAATAGCTAAATCTTTTCTAATTTAACCCTCTTCGTATCTCTTACAGTTTCCGAGATCTCAATAGTGAGCATCGAAATGTGGACACACTGTATAAACGGTGGGTTAAATAAAATCAAAGAAAGCTCCAGAGAAGAATGGAATCAACAGGTTAACACTAAGAGCTTTGGCAGCACATCTGCCAGAATACCTGCTGTGGAATGATTGTTACCGCTTGAGTATTTTGCTCAATTTCAGAAAGAACGTAACCTCTGATCCAAAGTTATTAAGACCTGTTACACTCCTCTTAGAATTTTGCGATATCGACTCACAAAAGCTCTCTAAAATAGTTCCCTCAAAGAACCTTACATCACTCAAATCAGTACGCATTCGCAAAAGGAAAGAGTTGCAATTAGGTTATCCATAAACTAGCAACTAATATGTAAATGCCTACAAGAACAGAATTCTATGGCGGCCTTTGTCGATACCAGTAAAATAAGCTACCTTAACATTAGGCACATCAAGATTACAATAAGCTACCTTGAAGAAACATAACCAAAGCAAACCATAAATGGGAACACAAACAAAAGATGGGCAGACGTTGAACAATGAACAACTGAGGAGAAACTTACCATTTTAATCACTATAACAGTCTACAACTCTACATGATAATCAAAGGCAAACTGTAAAAAAGCCCGACCGTGAAGATAACTAACAGAAATACTAAGAAAATAAAAAGTATCAAATACTTGGACATTTATTTAGATTCCTGGCTAAGAAGATATGACCTCCATATTAAACAAGTAAACCTAAAGATGACAAGTATCGTGCAGCACCTTTACAAATAAATCCAACACATCATAGTGGAAGTGAAAAACATTCCGCTGATCATGCGGGTGAGACAACTCGATTCACTTTACTATCGATTGCACTGGTCTCTTAGAACCCCGCCAAACGGGCAAGACTCGTCAGGGTTGAAGCAACCATTACAGACGTACCTGTCAAAATCCTTTCATCCAACAGAAAAGTCACGTATTAAATAGCCACAATGGAAGCATATGTAAAAGTGATGAAAATAAAATGCAGAAATCAAGTAAACCAAACTAAGTCAGTTCAAGAGAAAGGAAAGGTGCCTGATCAGTGCAATATCACTCTAAAAATGAAAGACGCACATTCTAATAAAGCCAAAGCCAGATAGGTTAAGTACATCATTCAAAAATTTACTTTGGTTGACATTTTACTTCTCTAAATCTTCCTCTTACCCCCAGATACGATGCTAGGGTAATTATGGCAAATAGGGTGGTGTGTTTAATGTCAACTTCAATTGCTTTAACACCCAATCACCGCGACGCGGCACCTATTGCACATCTTTTCGCCAACCCTGGCAAGAAGTTCTTTACTTTTAGAGGATTACCAGGTCGTAAAACGCAAAAGGTAAGCTTATCTAAATTTGCCGAAGACAATTCTGTCTTTCAAGATGAGCGGTAAGACTTAACAAACGAAAGTTACATTTATACAGGAACTTTATTCAATTCGGAAGTACAATGTAAAGAACAACTTGGAACCAGAACGTCTTCTGCTCAGGAAATAGTTATCTTGAACTTTTCTAAAGGGTTTAAGAAGTATTTCAAACGTAATAAGATGTCTTCTGTGTGTCCTAAATCAAAGGCCAAACGGTCTTACTACAGCTGTGGAAAATTCTATGTTACCAAGACTTCTTGTTTTAAGTTCTCATGTCCGTCTCTTTTGGGAAATCAGCAATAGGACCATCAAGGAGTCGAGTGATGCCTTCCAGCCTCTCTGAAAATCTAGCCCAATAGGTCTCCGAAAGTAGACGTCAGTCTGTCCGTATTAGTAGGAATATTCTTAACTATGTTTTCGAACATGCCAAGGATGTTGAAAAATCAAACGTCACCTTTGGAATTATGGGGAAACGGATTTTTACTCTACTAGATTCAGAATCTTTGTCTTCTTTGGAATGGGCTATAAACAAAGAAAGCAATTCAATTTGGGTACACATGCTATGATAATAGAAATTGAATTCTAGTAAGCTAGTTATTTTTTACTATCTAGTGAAACTTTGATTTAGAATAAAACAAGAATCTATAACTAAACATTAACCTGTTCATTTGAATATAACTCTTTGGCCCGAATATGATCCATTAATAGCTGCCGAATCAGCTTTGACATTTAGATAGAATGAGCTTTATGGATGTTTGTTTGTACTACAAACGATCTTCATCGTCATCAATGAAATTTTCTATGGTAATTTAGAAATCACAAATCGAAGTTTTAAAATCTTGATCTCTCGCAAAAAGTCAAAATGCCTTAAGATGAGCAACAACCTACTGAAGTAGGTCAAAGGTCACACTTTTTTGAATTGCAGAATCATAATTGGAGCACGATCTAAGCCTATATCTGTGAAACTATTATGGATGACAGCCGCTAAGAAATGTTTGAGTAAAAGTGAAAACCTAAATGTTTTTTACTATTTTCATTACGGTATAACCATGAAGAGCGTGACGTCAATGTCGATCTAGACAAAAATCTTAAGAGTCGGAAACAAATTGAAGAGTGCTAAAAACAGGGCCGGTACCAGAGTGTTTGGCGTCTATAGCAGTATTTCTTAAGGTGACTTTCTACGGTAAACAATTCTAGTTGTCTTATTGGACACGTCACAGCGCTTTGTCAACTAGGCCTACGGCAACTTGCCTAGCTTGTTGGTTTATTAGTAACTGTTAAAGTAAATTATGGTCAGGGGTAGAACAATGTAAAAGAGTTGCAGCAGGTGTAAGCTTGTTAATACATAAGAAGCATAAAAAACATATTCAGAAATTTTAATGTAAGAATGAAAGAATTATATTGCTCAATATAAGAATGTATGGTCACGAGACAACAGGAACAGAAACATGTGCACAAACAGACGACTCGCCGAGACAAGTAAAGGAAGAGTTTACCAACAGCTGAACGCTGTTATGGATACAATTCCTGAACACATAAAAATAATGGTGACAGGAAAATTTAATGGACGCATTGGGTTCAAACAAAATGACGACGTGGTATCTTAGTAGTAGTAAAGTAAATGGTAAAACCAGAGAGAGAAAGGGCCTATATTTGTTAGGTTGTACCCCTCTCCGACTACAACTACTGCTACTACAACATTGTGACAGATAGCCGGTAATTCTGCTGCTCGATAGCTTTTAACAATTTCCATCTCACTCGGTTATTCTATTTCAGCTGAGAACTCTATAGGATTTCAGATATTACTTCAACAAATTACTTTTTTCACCGACTCTTCGCTGTTGCATCAATCTTACACAAGTATTACAATCATAAGCTAATACACAGATATACTCGTACCTGGAAACGACTAACATTGAATCAAAAGTCCGTAACTGACTATTTTATCACAAAACAAAGGCCCAAATGTAGATATGGGAGTCAAGTCAAACGAGGTGCAAATTGTGGATCTGACCATTATATAACACAAAAAATAAACAAGAAACTGAAAGGAAGAATGAGAACAGTAGAAATGATAAGGAAAAGATAGAAGAACGAAGATATAAGCTATATCTATAACAGAACCCAAGTACAAGGACCCTTTATGAGAATAGACTAACACAGGTGTTAAATGGAAAGGAAGAAAATAAAAATATCGAAAATGAATATGCTACAATTAAAAAAGTACTATATCAAGCTACAAATGAAGCCCCGGAATAATAGACAAGAGAAAGTCTTATAACAAGAAAACAAGAAAAAAAGTCTTATATAACAAATGGTTAACAAAGAGAAATGATGAAAGAAGAGTACAATATAAAGACAAGAACAAACAGTTAAGACAGAAAATTAATAAAGCAAAGAATCAATGCTGGGGCACTAAACGCGCAGAAACAGAAAGCTACATAGGAGGCGCTCAGTCCAAAGACGTATGGAAAACGATGAAACAAATAGGAAAAACTGTATATCAGTATAACACCGGCTATATGATAGGATTATCAGAATGGAAAAAACACTACATATACTCGTAGCAAATTACTAACAGCTCAAACATCTGATAAAGACGGAGAAGAAAATGAACCACATGGCACAAATATAACTATTTCTCGAGAAGAGGTAGAACACAATGTTGAACAGATGAAGAATAGTCGGTCACCAGGACCAGGAAACATACCAATAAAATTATTAAAATACGGAAGAGAAAGATCATGAATAGAATATGCTCATCTCTTCAAATCCCGGTAGAATAGAAAAAGGCCTATATAAGATCAATATTTAAGAAAGGTAAGAAAAATGACCCAAACTGCTATAGAGGAATGATCATAATAAGTAGAATTAGCAAACGTTTTGGAAAAATTTTCCAAAAAAAGAGTGAGAGAGAATATTGAAGACTAAATCGGTAAAGACCAGAGTGGTTTTATGCCTGGAAAATCCTGCACGGATAGCCTCTACGTCTTACAACAAACATCTGAGAAAATAAGAGCGAATTACCCTAAATTATATTTGGCATTTATAGACTTACATAAGGCATATGATACTATTGTAGGAAGCACTAGAACAACTTGACTTAGATAACCAGCTATTGAAAATAATTAAAAAACTTTATAAAGGGAACGAAGCGGACATACGTGAAAACAAACAAATTTCTAATCCTATTATAACAACCAAGGGCTTACGTCAAGGTTGCAGTCTGTTCCAAATCCTATTTAATGCATACATCGAAATAGCACTAAAAGAATGGAAAACGAAATGTAAGGAAAGTTTATGATAAGAAGACTATATACGAAATGCAAAAAATGGAGAATGGAAATAAACTTGAAAAAGACCGAATATCTGGTAATAAACAGCAAAGCAAAATTTGACGTTTTAATAGACGAAGACAGTAGAGTTCAACAGGTAGAGGAATCCAAATATCTCAGATGCATCTTGGATAAACACGGCCTCGCAGGGAAAAAAATTAGATACAGAAGACAAAGGAGGAAGATAATCGGTCGTCTAAAATTTGGCGGGATTAAACATATAAGCCGGAGAAACAAAAAGATACTTGGACGAGCCTTTGTGGAATCGACAATGTGCTATGGCAGCGACCTGTAGACAATTAATGCCGATTTGGGTAGACAAGTAACAGTGGTAGAAATGGATTACCTCCGCAGAAGCACTAGGATCGAGACTCAAAAGAATACCGAACACTGAAATATGCAATGTGATGAAGGCGAAAGAATCGATCCTAGATAGGTTAGAACGTAAGGGATTAAAATGGTTTGGACATACGTCGAGGATGGATGAAAAAAAATGGCCAAAACGATTTTCACATGGATATCCCCTGGTAGGAGAAAAAGGAGCCGCTCCAAACGATTGTCGAACGAAGGCATTCGTAGAGCGATGCAAGTTAGACAACTAGAAGAAGAAACGGCAGAAAGCCGAGGGGCGTGGAGGAGGGGATTAGATAAACAGTTTTAACTGTAGTTGAAATATTACATAAAATGTATTTTCAAGTCCAATAATAATAATAATAAATAAAGTAAATTATGGCTTGACGCGGTACCTCACTGTTCAGGATTAGTGATTACTAACTATAGATAGAAATATTAATTTGGATTGAGAAAAGGGCTGCTTCTTTGGTTAAAGCACTGGTCTCGAATCGCATGTTTGTGAGAGCGAATTCCAATTTTCTATATGTACAAAATAAAATCATAATTTACTTTAATAATAATTATGAGGAAACTACCAGAATTTTTTTTATCTATGTAGTGGTGCATTATTCCTCTTTCCGTTGTATGATTGACAAGGCCGGAGGAACATAATTTTCTGAGGTATGAAGGGCAAAAAAGAGGTCGTTATACATCGATTGGTTAGAGCACGCAGGTGTTGAATGATTTTCTAACAGAGTTAATTACATTAGGTAATGAAGAAAACTAGAGTTTCGTATGCACAAGGGTGATAAGTGATAAGTATAAAAGTAATAAATGCAAGGCGTGTTTTTTAAGTAAGTACCGTTTTTAAATATGACCGCTGCAGCGCTGCGGTCGACGATCCGCGCATGGGCGTTGAGTACCTCCATCAATTGGCTACCCACAGATGCCATAACGGAAGCATTCGTCCGTGTTTACGTTTGTTTGTGCTTATTAAAATGCCTCAGTTAATTGAAAATCCTACCGAATGTGAAATGCGCGCAATGACTCGTCTTCTGTGTGCAAAAGACGCCAAAGCGGTCGGAATTCATTGGCAGATTAGTGAAGTTTATGGAGAAAACACTAGGAGCGATGGAATAGTAACAAAATGGGTTAGAGCGTTTAAAGACGGCTGTACTAATGTTCATGATGATGGGCAAAGACTCAAAGATGTATTATTTAACAGACAATAGAGGGCATAGTCTGCCTCAAGTTTTTTTCCTCTACTTTTGTTGTAGCTCATAAAGTCATCGAGAAGTGTATCGAAGGAAAGAGAGAAACGGGAATTTTCGTGAGCTATGATAAAAGGAAGAAAGCAAACCCCACAATGCAATATCTGATATAGACAGGCAGTGAGTTAAGGATCATATCAATTCCTTTCCAAGGATAGAGTCACATTAATGCAGGCGTAATTTAACTAAAACCTATCTAGATACAGATTTAAATATCTCCACTATGTACCAATTATATCAAGACTTTTGGGCTTCTAGAAATGTAATAGCGGTTTCACAGTTTGTGTACCAAAGTATTTCTCACGATTTTGAACCAGTTCTGGTCTTTTATCGTCCAAAAAGGTATCAGTGTTTGGTGTGTAACGCATTCAAAGAGGCCAAGGAAGAAGATCCTTTCAGAGAAGAGTAATGAAAGCATAAAAGGGACGAAAAACAGTCCATGGATGTGAAAGAAAAAGACAAAAAGATGGCATCAGTAGAGTTGTCTAATTTTTAAGAATTTAATGTTTCATATGCCACTTGTTAGTGCTGCTGAAGAGTAGTTATTACCCAAAAGGTTTTAGGGTTCCAGCTTACGGTGGCCGAGATACGCCAGTTGGAGATATGAATTTTTAGTCAAATCGAATGGGTCAAGGAACACAAAAATTAAAATCGCGGGTGTGGTTGGAGCAAATGGGTTTAAACTTGGCATGTGTAGTTACAGGCTTGAGTCACATCTACGGTGTTTATTCTGAATTGATTCTTCCATTTTTGCACCAGTTGCAAATTTTCATTTACCGTATCTCCCCAAAATTTCCAAAATTAAGTACACAAGAACAGCATGGTTAGGTATGGTTCTGTGTAGTTTATCGTAATTTTTGAATTTTACGAATTTCTACCCAAAATTTAACTTTGGGTGACGTATTTCGGCCACTGCAAGCTGGAGCCCTAAAACCTTTTGGGCAGTAACTACTTTCCAGCAGCAGTAACGAATGGTATATGAAAGATTAAATTCTGGGTGGGACAGGTAGAGTCCTATTCCTCGTTACTATCTTTGTTGAATTGAAAATTAAAATACGAAATCTTGAGCTATGAAACTCCATACTCAAAAAATCTCAAGTACGGAGTGCTCCATATTCACCGTATGCCATCCGCCAGTCCTGGTGATCGACAAAGTTAAATAGTGGTTTATAAAATGATAATAATTGTAGTTTTTATTTTGTATGAAACGGTTTAATTAAAACAATAGCTGAGAAATGGATTTTCTCGTTAAGTTCTTTCTAAATAAAAAGTAAAATTCTTCCCAAAAAGAAACAGGTACATAGGAATACATATATATCTGTTTCATTTTCCGCAATCTTGATAATGTATTGACGTACGATGTATAATATTTCTACATAAATAAAAATAACGTTTTTAGATTGCTTTAGACATGTATATTTTTGGTTTTTATTTGAATTTTTCCTGTTAAAACAGATAGAATTTGGTAATATAAAATAATATTTATTCGTATTTGATGATCGTCTTTTAGTAAATTTATAGAAAATCAATAAATTAATAAAACAAATAATCCGTTCTCATAAAATTTGTCATTTTGATAGCGAACATGAAATAATCCCCCTAAAACACAGCGCTTTATAGATCATGAGAAAGAAGCGGAGTGCCGTAACAAGCGATTTTCTCCCCAACTCTCTATGTAAATGTGGTCCTATCCATTTATTGTATTGTTATGTCACATATAGTTTATCATATGTTAAATTGCCTGTAACTGTGTTGAGGTTATATTCTTACGGTCTCAAAATATAAGGATCATATTTGTACCACTACACCAGGATGCAATAAAATAATGTTCTGCTTCAGCGGGCTGAAGAGCCTTCGGTTATTTTAATAAAGCTAATACTCCTGTCAGAGTCCTTTTATGTTGTTGTTGCTTGCAAATGTACAAAAATAGCTACAGTGTTTCTTTTAGTGTGTATCTCTGATGATTTTTCTTATATTAAAGAATAAACGTAATAAAAAGGTTCCTTTGTATAATTTCTAAAAAACACCCGAGCCTTATTAAATTTAAGTGGGAGTGAACATTTTAAAAAAATCTGGACCTAATTATACCTTAAACAATTTGCAAGAAATAAAGGTTGGCGCCAATTTTTCAATCAGTAGACCGAAAAGGATTAAAATACTTTTTATAAAAACAAAGTCATGTTGTTAAAATAAAGCGTAATTATTAAGAGGAGTTAATTGCAAAAAAAGTCTTTCAATTTTTAGCTTCCCATTTCTTTCCTTTATAATTATTAAGCTAGTTGTTTTTCATTTTGCTTGTAATGGAAAAATATTTTTCATTATTTTTTCTCATTTTTACACCATTACATTCTTTCGTAACATTTGTAAAGGTTACGTTAAAGTGTTGTATTCAACAAAGATATCATCAGCAGAATAGTTATAAGGCGACAAAGGAAAAAGAAACTAAAACAGTAATTTATATTCCAGACTCTTCTAAAGGTTTGCCACATATATTTGTTTTTTCTGATTTTAAAGATAGATTTAGGTTTTTATTTCTGAGTAGAAGAGCAGGAATAATGTGAATAATGTATGTGTATAGAAAGACTTTTTTGAATTGCCCATAGTTTTATAACTTAAGTAACCTTAACGTTAATTACAATCCAGAACAGAAACATTATAATTGTGCGTGTCATTTCCTATATTTAGGGTATAACATTTGGGAATCCGAGAACGTAAATTAAAGCCATTTAGGCCGTTAAAAAATATATCAGAAATAAGGTGTATATGGGCGCGAGGTAATGCTGACACACAAATTACCTGTGTGACAGAATGATTGTATTCTAATACCTCGGCAACCAGCCGTATCGTAACGCATTAGTTCCGCCCATTCAACGCTGACATGCCCTTCTAACACAACTGGCGGGTGTCGACAGATGATTTACTTACAATTTTTTCATTCAATTACATAGATCAGATCCAGAATGATAAATCAAACTCCAACACTTTACTGTCGGACTATTTTTGAAACTGGATAGTAAAAGAAATTTAGCTATGGTTATACGTAAACGGATGTTTAATGTGTCTAACTAAGAACTTGAATATTAAGATTAATGAAGCTGTACGTGCTGAAACTGCTTAGGTATCAAATTTAGTTGTACATATTTGGTTTGGCAAAACAGTAAGTATTAATTATTTTGTAGATTGCCATTTAAACGTTGTTGGTTATAATTATTAAATTGGGAGAGGGATAGGATATTAACGGCATTTACGAGTAAATGCACAAGAAGTTTTTAAACGAACCTGAAGAATGTAGTTAACTTTTATCTTGTTATCAAGTTTACAATACAGAATTTATTTTTCTGTTTTGCACTGCGATTTAACACTTTAGCAATAAGAAGTACAACTGCAAAAAAAATCAGCAAGACAAGCTGTGCTGGGTTAATGACCACCTGGCAGATTCAAAATTTTCGATGCCATCGATTGCGATCAATGTTCTGCCGTTTAGAACCACGACCATAGTGATGAGCCTAAGACTTATCATCATCTTCAATGACAACAGAACAACAGAACTATCAAAAAGACTGGAAATTTTTCCACACCAGACGAAAGTACCTACCGTATGATAACAGAATTCAGTGTGTAACACAAATCGAATAGCATAACCTAGTAATCTTTCCTGAAGGAGAAGATTATCCAGTTGTAAAATGGACCATTTACAATAGTCTTGGGAAATTACTTAAGGGAAGATAGGTGCCACTGCGCCAATAGTAATGCATCAAATATTGTCTTGAATAAAACTGTTTTCAAGATCTCACCGTGTAATAAATTTAAACCAACGAACCTGAAAGATATTCTGTATTATGTAGAGTTTTATTCATAACAAAACCAAAACGCTAGCAATGCGTTTCATACAAACATATATCAGTTACAGTTACAGATGGTATCAGTTACAAATTATTTGTACCTCGTGGAACAGTAGGTACTAGGATCGACTACTTAAGAAGCTCAAATAACGAAAGAAAGTAAAAAAAATTTTTTATGTATTCTTTAATTTTATCTACTGCTGACTCTTTAACTAAAACTCATTACTCATCGAAGTGACGTAGATTTACATATGAAAGCAATTAAGTTGTCAAAAAGCAAGACGGCAACTACTTTTTTACCTGTAAAGTAAACCAAATACATTCTAAGTTCTTGCAGGTTCCTGAACTAAGATCAAAGGTGCAAAGGTAGAATGTGCTCTTTGCCAGTATCCTGCTCGTAGCCATCTTAAGGAATTTCTTATCTAGAATGGTCAACACTACGCCATACACTGGTCCAAAGTGAAAACTGGCTATTTCTTCTTAGTCAATAAAGACACAATTATTTGGGGACTTGCAGGCTCCAATAGTACAATGCTACAACATCCCTCTTTTTAGGATGATTAAGTTAAATAAAAAGCTACCTCTAAAATAAACTTAAATGGTCCCTGCCAACACGGCTCTTATCGGTGACAATTAGGTGTATGGTCAGTGGAGGTTTAGGAGGTTTAGATTCTTTTTTACTCTATAGGAACTTTATTAATTTTGAGTAATCCACTAGCATCTGTTTTTGTTGTTCGCGGCAAATATTCATTTCACAAAAAAACGCAGCTGTATGTACGAGGCTGGACTGAAAAGTTTCCGGAATCGCTCAAAGAAGGCGGCTGTATTTCAATTTATTCTGCATCATCTAGTAAGGTGGTTATTGTTCATAAAAAACAAATCAAATTGATCTGTCATTTAGTTCACTTTCTATAACCGTTGATGCACTTGTATCTCGTGATTTTTCAATTATAGAGGAAAATAAAATAAGAGCTGCCATTAAATCTTTTTATTTGAAAGACAGAATAGCAAGGGAGTTAAAGCCTGATTGGATTTTGTTTTTGGCGACTCTTCACCATCGTTTTCCACCCTAAGTTTTTGGATGTCTGAATTCAAACGTGAACGTACCTACACAATTGATGAACTTCGTTCAGGGCGCCCGAAATCTACGACTACGCCAGAAACCATTGACAGGATTCATGATATGGCGTTAGACAATCGTCGAATAAAAGTTCGTGAAATAGTTGAGGCTGTGGGCATCTCGTATGAACGGTTTGTCAATATATTGCAACAAGAGTTGGAATTAAAAAAAGTTTCAGCAAGATGGGTGCCACGTCCGCTCACTCTAAAACAGAAACGCATTCGTGCTCGAACTTCAGCTGAGTATTTGTTTGCAGTTGTTTAGAAAAAATCCAGTTGATTTCATTGAGAGATGTGTGACTATGGACGAAACTCGGATTCACTCAACAACCAGTGGATTGGCCAGGGAGAATCCGTCCCGAAGAAGGCAAAAGCAGTTTAGTCGGCTGGAAAAGTAATGACTTCTGTTTTTTGGGATTCCTAGGGCATTTTACTTATTGACTATCTGGAGAAAGAAAATACCATAACAGGCCAATACTACTCGGCACTTTTAGAACAACTAAATGCAGTAGAAAAAACAGAATGTCAAAGAAAAAGATCTTGTTTCACGAAGACAGTGCACCAGTGCAGCAAGTGCAATATTGCTCAACAAAAAAAAGCCGAGTTGAAGTTCGAAATTGTTCGCCATCCTCCCTACTCACACGATTTGGCTCCGTCCAATTTTCATCTATTTCCCACACTGAAGAAATTTCTATCTGGAAAGAAATTCAGGTTCAATGAAGAAGTCATTGACGCTTCGAATGCATATTTTGCAGACCTCAAAGAAAAAACCACTTCTGTCAAGATATTAAAAAGTTGGAGATGCGTTGGTCCAAGTATGTTGAATTTACAGGGTGATTAAATATGTAGAAAAATAAAATATATCTTATGTTGAATTTCATTTGTTTTTACTTTCATTTCTGAAGCTTTCCAATCCGGCCTCGTATCAGTATGTAATTTGGGACCTTTGGTTTATAAATAAGTAAATTTTAGCTTCTCTCAGTTTCTTAACTTTCAGACCGAAAAGAATATCGAGAAATCAGTCATCATTAATGTTATCTCTCGTCTACTTAATTTGTGTTACGGTTAGTCGCGCGTCTGTGGATCATTACTCATGGCCTCTGTCATGCCAAAGTCTGGTTATCACGTACTTCAAACTCAGAATTGATATTACTAATACAATAGGACAAGGAATTTCCATGGTGTTTAGTAATTTATTCTATAAGTCTTTTTCAATCTTTCAAAAACGAAGTTGTAACTTTTTTGCATAACTTTCATTATAAATGTATGTAGGGTAGTCACAATATTCTAAACATTTATTTGATTGGTGCCATTAGTAGAGATGGAGGAATGCTATTGTAACATTTTTATGATACGATGTAGCGTTTTCGAGTAAAATCCGATTATCCTGAAATTCGTTTACTAATTTTTCTTACCGGAAGTTGACAATCAATAAGGCAATTTGTTTTTTTTTGATGTTGTTGACTTTCCATAGCAGTTTCTAAAATTTTTTTAACCATGATGTTTTGCATCTATCTGAACCTCTTCGATCTTCTGTTCTTCCTTGCATAATTGTTTGTAGAATTTCATATTTCTTTCTCCTCCTTATGTGATTAAGGTATTCCAGTTTCTTCTTCTTGATTGTTAGCATTAGTTTTATCGATGTATTCATTCCGTTCAATACTTCTTTATTTTTTACTCTTTCTACCTATGAAACACGTAAGACATTTACAACTTTGTACTTGTCCTATATCTTTATTGTTGATTTGTACGTTTGTGTTTAGTATTTCTTCGTTATTACCATACGTATATTTGGTTTTCTTCAGATTAACTTCTAAGCCATAATCTGCACTTGTATTGTAAATGTAGTTGAGCAAATTCTGGAGATCCTCTTCACTATCTGCAAGTAAAATGGAATTGTCGAAATAGCGTAAGTTGTTTATAACTTTTCCGTTGGTGTTTATATCTCCTCTTTTATCTTGTAATGCGCCCTGAAGTATTTGTTCTCAATACATGTTCAAAATTAGAAATGATAATACGCATCCCTGCCTTATTCCTTTTTTTATTTCAATCTCTTTCGTAACGTCTTACTATTACCCCTTAGCTATAAGACGTATACCTTGTTGATCTACATTTAATTGTAATATTTTATCGTGTTCGACTCCATCGAAAGCTTTCTTGTAATCGATAATTTCTATGAAAATGTCTTTATTTACATTCAAGCATCTTTGTGACAAAATTTTCAAAACAAATACAGTTTCCCTCGTACTGTGACAGTTTATGAAGCCAAATTGTGTATTTGAGAGAACCTAATCGTATTTTCTTTATATTCTGCAGTGTATTATTTTCAGAAATATTTTTAACATATAACTCATTAAACTGATTGTACGATACTCTTTACATTTTTAGGAATTTTTTGTTTTGGGCAGTAGGTATAACGAAGGCAAATTTCAACCAGCCACTAGAAATCCTACCTAATTTGTAAATTGTATTAGAAAAAGTCTAACAGTAAGTTAATATTATCATTTGTTACTGTTTTGATTATCTCAGCTGAAACTTCATCAGAACTAGTTGCTTTATTATTATTCGATAACTTAATAGCTTACACTATTTCATCTTTAGAAATATCTGAGGCTACTTTATTACTTTTTATATCTGGTACAGTACTTCTTTCATCTTCAAACAGGTTTTCTACATATCGTCTAGGTATTTAGTTTTTCTTCGACGGAGATCGTAATTCTACCATTTTCATCTAATAATATTCCAAAGTATTTTCTTTTTGATATATTACATACTTCCTTTATTAATTTATGCATGTTTCTAGTTTCTTATTTTCTTTTCAATTTGATTTTTGAGTTTTTGTATTTATTTGTGTCTGTATTCTTATATTCTCTTCTTTTATCCTTGAACTCCAGTATTTTATTTGTCACCCGCCTTTTCTTTTTTGTGTAGCTTGTTGTTAAAATTGATGATTTATACTTGTATTTATTATTTCCATTATTTCTTTCCATCTACTGTCTATTTCAGTTATTTGCTTTTCGTTTGGTTTTAAATTTCTTAGTTTAGACTTAATTTCTTCTGTTTCTTGTACTAGTTCTGGTGGATTTAGTATATCTCTTATTTGCTTTCGTTTTTCTTCTTACTTTCTATTTTTGTTAACTTTATGTCTAATGAGGCCAGCAATGGGTTGTGGTCAGAGCGTATATCAGCACCCAGGTATGTCTTTATGTTCTCTATACTGTTTTTGTATTTTCTGTTAACCAATATAAAATCAATTTGATTTTGTATTACTCTTTGATTATTATCATTTGGTGCAGTTCAAGTATATCACCTTCTAGGATGTTGCTGAAAGAACGTGTTTCCTATTATGTTTTTTTTTTCTTCGCAAAAGAAAATTAGTCTTCTTTTTTGATTGTTTTTAATGGTATGTTTATTTGCTCATAGAGTTCTTCAATCACTTGATTTTCTTTTTCTGCCGTTAATGCACATACGTGAATTATGTTATATGTATCTTGGAGAGCTAAATAACTATATCCTGGTTATAATTTAGGAAATAACCAACTTTATGGTATGGTAGAATTCTTTACGGCATCTTATTACTGTCAAATTTGCATTGCTGATAAAAGAAGCTCACAGTGCAGCATCTCAAAACAATCTCTTGTTATGAACTAATACTTTATATGAAAACATTCCAGGTAATTTAAAGAATGTACTACCTTCTCATATATCTTACCCCAAATGTAAAAGTGCTTTTAATTTTAAATTATGTGATAAACCTTCAGTTGACATCGTGCATGACTTGCTAGAGGGAATCATTTAGATGGAAATGAAATTATTTTTAAATTCTTAGTGTCTGAGGGAATCTTAGCCGAATCTAATGTAAATCACCAAATTACTTTTTTTAATTTTGGTATTAACAAACCAAGCCCTGTTTGTTTAGACATACTTGGCTATCTTATTGGTCAAAGTGCAGCCGAAACTTTGTCTTGTCCGATGTAATAATTTCTTTGTTCAACTAATATAAAAGAAAATATATTACAGTTGCTTCTTAAAATACTCAACATTGTATTTAGTCATATTGTGACATTATCAATTGGCTCACATTTGAAAGTTTTAATACAAAAATATCATGAAATATTTTTACATACAGACACCAAGAACGTATATGGCTGAATGGCAAAGTGTAGACTTTATTAATTCATTTGAATATGTGAAACGCAGTTTATTAAATTTTAATCAGAAACCTTACGAAACTACACTGAGGCCACATTTTGCACACTATTGTTCAATGAAATGAAGTAATGTTAATCAATTCAGTAACTTTTAATGGTACTTTATTCCAAAAGTGCATGCTTGTTACTTTTAAACGCAATAAATTCTGTATGTTTTTGTAATAACTGTGCTGTTTAATCTAGTATTAGATTTCAAATATTTTGTTGTTAGAATCCTTAAATAATATAATTATGTTACTAAAAGTTATTGTACTTGCTTATGGTATAAAAGACGATACTAAATTACTCATATTATACCAGATAAAGTCTTAACACATTGTTGAAGATTTTAACCCATAGATACGCATTACATTGAGTAATTGATAATAAGCGTTTATTGTTCAAAAATATTAAGAAACATTGTCGTTTTAAGTACAAATAATATAACTTTTGCAATTTAATAATATGTGCTTTTTGTTTGATTATACCAGCACATTTCGATGAACTACCTATTTAAATAGAGCAAGTATCTAATATTCAAAAAGTATTTCAATTCTGTAGCTAGTTGCGAGTGCTTAAATCGAAGTTTCTGCTCTAGTTTGCAGCTGTCATTTCTTAAGTATGTTAGCTTTTTAATGTTACTTGAAAATTTAACACTTGAAAAATGACAGACAGTGGTATACCGTTTGTGTTACCTCAAAACAGGTTCAGTTTAAAGTTTTCCACAGCTAGTTAAGACTACAGTTAACTTTGATCTTTATATTATCTGTACACATTAATACTGCAATGTATTATGTACAGATCGAACCATGTTTGTTATTCTATTCTGCTAATGCTGTTTGAGTTACTATTGCTACATATAACTGCAATAGCAGCGTTAAGCAGATCATTAAAAATAAATTGAAACTTGATGTTTGCGAATTAAGATTGCTGTAGTAATTATACGTAGCAAGGATATCTCAAACAATTCATTTCGTATTGCATTGGCAAATTAGTAGAGATTGTACCATATTGATATAGGGTAAATCCTAAGTACGTCCAGCTCCAGCTGCCCACCACCGAATCAATTATTGTTTTATAAATAAATTATCGCACCATAAATAACGGAGATTTTTAGCTTTGTGTTATCTACCATCCTTCGTTCTAAGGATTATGTTACATTCATAACATAACATAACATAAAAGTTTTATGTTAATTATTAGCATTTATTTACTGCCAGTACGTGATTGTGTTTACTACGACTACCATTGAGTGCGTTGTTATTAACGAGAAACGGTTGCATTCTAGGTAAGATTTGCGAATTTTTGTGGACATCTTCGTAAACATTTGTGTTTGGTAAATTAAAGTAATGGTCTTTCTTAATATTTAATACAAGAAATCCTGGATTTTAATTAAACAAATGTCGAAAATAAGGTAGGCAGAGCACCGGTATTCACAAATTCGTCTAGTCACCCGCTCGCCGCCTTCCACTGTCGTTCAGTAGATATTCCACAATACTGAGATTCTAAATATATTATTGTTGCTCTACTTTTTAATTTAATTTTGTTGATTAGCACCCACATTTATTAATCTTTCCATCATTTATTGGATGGTTATTATTTTCTTTAAAAAAAATCTAATTTTAGGAAGTCAGCATGTCCAAACTACCAACTTAAGTGAAAAATTAACTTTTAAAGAGTATCATGTAGAAAGTAGGAATTAAATTCATTTGTTTATTAATTATTACTTATTTTGTATTTGCATGTATTTTTTTTAATAAATTCTTTTCGTTTCAATAAATCGTTTATGAGCAAATGCAAGAAAGGCATAAAATTGTTAAATTATTTTATGCTTATGGCGAGTAACGAAGATATCGCTAAAACAGATTTAATTTGTCAAACAGGTGATCCGAATAAAACTTCCAAGAACTCGTATGTAATTATTTAAGAAATAATCATTCCTCACGTTTATACGATGTTTATAACTTTGTTTCTTAAAGGGCGGCTACTAAGACCTTCACGGCGGATTTTTAGTAATTAGCGGCGGATTACGGGGCCAAAGTGTCGGTTTTAATGAATTATTTTTCTTCTCATATAAAACTAAACGTTTAATGACTTTTGACGATTGAGTATGTATATCATTTAAATATGCATAACTATACAGAAAGTTTCATGGATAAATATTATTTCGTTTTAAATTTAAACGAATTTGAACTTCATATATGCTTTAGGTGGCGGAGAATTGGTGCTTTTACCCTATTCCACCAATGTAATGTACGTAACACAAAATAAATTGTTTGAGTTATTATTGCTCCTGCAATTACTACAGCAGTGTTAATTTGCAAATGTCAGGTTTATGATTTTTGACTTACAAATTAATGTTTCTATAGTAATTATATATAGCAGTAATAACTTAAACAATCCATTTTTTTGTTGACCTTATTACAAAGTAGGCTTTTCGATTCTCACTTTGTGGCTGAAAGTTAGCGATTGTATCTAAGCGGAAGACAAAGTAATTTTTCCTCCCTTTGGTTCAATTTTTATTTGGTTTTTCTAGATACGTTAGGGATACCAAAGGTATCTTACGCTTTCTTGCAAAAGTAAATTCTTAATTTAGATATTTGATACATTTTTTAACATCGACAAAAAAATCATATGTGAAACTCTGAAAAAAGTATCACTTCCTTCCCTCGTAACACAAATGACGTAACTAGTGTATTACATTGAAAGAATATGTAAATACGGTGGGTACAATTTAATAATAAATCTGGTTCAGTCTGCACATAATATTACAATTGATGCGTATAATTAATATCGAGGGTTTCATAACATAGGGGTGTATGAACCAAAATTACGAAATTTTGATTAGTAATACATTTAATTTACTATAAATCCGTGTAAGGATGTAGCCACTGATCGAAAATCAAAGTAAAACTAGTAACAGTAATGCCAACAAAAACTTCAAATCTTTTCCTGCTTCCCTGGTTGTAGATGTAGAAAGGAATCAAAGTACAACAAACCGATCTCAGGTTCTAGTCAATATGGCTTTAGAAAAGGTATGATGTAATTCAGAAATACCCTATGCTATGCGATAATTAGATTATAATTAATTATAAATCTGTATTAGGCAGTGCTAACGATACTGAGGATAAATGTGCATAAAACGAGAACAATGAAGACGTAAACGAAATTGTTGATTCTTTCCATTCTTTTGATTATGTGTTATCTAAGAGTGAAGGCAACACTTCTATCGACTTTGATCAAGTTACCAATGTAGTACTGAGAGACAGAAAATTTATCGGATGTTGTGGAAAATTAAACCAGTCTGCAAAACCTTATATAAGGAGATTCTGATTAACAAAATATAGAATTGTATCAGCTAAGAAAGGATCAGCGCTGGTGGTATAAATATGATCTGAAAAAGCCAGAGAATCGAGCAAAAAAGCTAGAAGAATATGAGGTTCATAAGAAAAGATGCTCCAAATTTAGCCAAAAAGGAAGATGGCGAAAAAGCCAAAAATGACAAGACCTTTGTAACTGCTAGTTTTGATTTAGAGGCAACACTATACTGTTTTTTATTTTTTGCCAAGCCCATATTTTATAAAAGAAACTTGGCATTATATAACTTACCATGTATGAAGTGGCAACGAAACAGGGTCGTTGTTCCTTATGGGACTAAACTTCAGGCATGAGGGAAGCAAACGAAATCACATGTTTATCAATATTTATAGATGACTAAGCAGGCAGTGTAAAATATTTGATACTATACAGTGATAACTGTCCTGGACAAAACAGGAACTCCATAGTAGCTTCTATTGTATCCTATTATCTAAGTAAAAGTGTTCTAAAAAGCGCTGAAATTAAGTTCTTAGAAGCTGACTATACGCACATGAAGTGCGACCCAATGCACGCCACTATTCAGGCAGCTTCTAAAAATTAAAAAATTATGTTGCCAAGTGATTGGTATAACGTTGTAAAACTTGCAAAAAAAGAGGCAAACCTTATACAGTCCATGAGCTAAAACACACAAACTTCAAAGATTTCAAGCAGTACAAAGAATCAGCATTGCCAAGTTTCCATACTGTCATAGATATAAAAGCAATCTTAATTGGAAAAATGTGCGCTGTATTAAGTTTTTAAAACAAACTCCCAATATTCTATATTACAAAAACGAGTATTGGGATATTAGTTACATAGAACTTGACAAGCAACATCGGGCAAGAAGAGGGCGTCCAAGTCAAACAATGATTGAAGTTCGTCCTCTATACGAACGACATAGAAATAGATCCCAAAAAATATATAAATTTAATAGAACTCAGTCAAACCGACATTATATCACGGCAACTGTTCTAAAAACTTAAATATGAGTGAAGAATCTGAACAATACTCTTTAGAAGACGAAATAGGCAAGGTTTCAGACAATGAGAAAGAGACTCAAGAAAAAGTAATTTATCAAATACAGTTTTCTGTCTTATGTTACGATTATTATTTTAAATTTATTTTGTATTTTGCTTTCTGTATTTTTTTTTGTAATAGAATTGTTTGGGGCAATTACTTCATACGCCTTCTCAAGAGTGATATGTAGTAACAGAACAAATGGACGTATTAACCGGATATATACTAGATTTTAAAATGATTATTTTGTATTTTATGAATTATTTCAAATTTAAGATCATTTAGACGCCCTTTAGTAACTTTATTTTAACCTAACTATCGAAATGATTTTTTAAATCGTTTTTATCGTTTGCTATAAAATTCATAATTTGGTTTATAAGCGCCATTGTTATAAAGTCCTCGATATAAAAAATCATACCATTTTCCACTGCTACAACAACAATACTGCACTAAATATGCTTGATTATTTAGTAAAAGTGACAACTTCTTATAAACACGGTACACATATTGTCTTAAATACGAGGGTGGTCTGAAAAGTTTCCGACCTAACAAAGATACAAGACATTTTTTCTGAAATTTTTTTTTTATTTTTCAACACAGTCTCCTTGTAACTCTACACACTTCTCCCAGCGATGCTCCCATCTCTGTAACCCGTCCAAATAGTACTCGGCATTTTTCTCTGCAAAATAATTGTTCGCGAAGGTGATTGCCTCTTCATTTGACGAAAATCTTGGTCCTCCGAGCGCAATTTTTAGATGAGGGAACAAAAAGAAGTCGCTTGGGGCTAGATCTGGTGAGTAAGGCGGATGGTCAAGCAGTTCAAACCGTAATTCGTGGATTTTCGCCATGGCAACCTCTGAGGTGAAACAGGATTTTCTTTTTCTGCAAATGTGGCCGTTTTTTCGCAAGTTCTGCCTTCAGCTTGTCAAGTAATGATGCATAGTATGCTCCTGTAATGGTTTTTCCTTTTTGAAGATAATCGATTAAAATAACTCCATGATTATCCCAAAAAACAGTCGCCATCACTTTCCCAGCCGAAAAAACAGTTTTTGCTTTTTTTGGAGCCGGTTCCCCCTTTGCAGTCCACTGTTTGAACCGTATTTTTGTTTCGGGCGCATAATGGTGTATCCAAGTTTCATCTACAGTAATTAATCGGCGCCAAAACTCGGATTTATTTCCCCTAAACTGCGCCAAAAGAGCGTTGGAAATATTCATTCGAACACGTTTTTGGTCTAACGTGAGCAAACGCGGCACCCAACGCGCGGACAGCTTTCTCATGCCTAAATACTGATTTAATATGTGACAAACACGTTCTTTTGACATGTTGATAACCTCTGCTATCTCTCTCACTTTAATTCGGTGGTCGTCTAGCACCATTTGGTGAACTTTGGCGATGTTTTCGTCGGTAGTTGCAGTTTTTGGACGTCCCGAACGTTCATCGTCTCCCAAGTTCTTACGGCCACGTTTAAATTCAGCAGCCCAAAATTTCACTGTGGTAAATGATGGTGCAGAGTCCCCATACACAGAATCCAATTCATCTTTTATTTGCGAAGGCGTATTGCCTTTCAAAAACAAATATTTAATGACAGCTCGATACTCGATTATGTCCATTTTCACAAAAAACTCACATCAACTCACTCAAACGACGGTTACATAAAAACTGCGCGTCCAAAATGGCTGAAACTTTGGTGAGTAACTGTCAACAATTGAACAACGAAATTCAGTAGCTTTTATTTACAAGTGCTGCCATCTTCACGTTGAGGTTGGAAACTTTTCAGACCACCCTCGTATATGTTGTGAATTTAAGAATCCGCTACCTGTCCATTCCAAATATTCTTCATAGTGTTGTTATCCTAACGAGACTTTATTTTAAGTTTACATTGTCGAAATGTAGAATAAACTACCTGTTTCTATCAAACAGATCAATTTTGTGCATCACAGTTAATCACTGAATACTCAATGTAGCTTAAAAGATTGTGAAGAATACTCAACAATTTTAGTACATTTTCGACCGAAAAAAGCATTTGCTATAAATAGTGGTGGAAGCTGACACAATTTAAAATCTCAAAAGTGACTCATATCGTACAACTGTTATAAAATTTACTAAAACCTTGAATTGACCTGTGGAAACTAAACTTTTTGTTAGTTTGATAATATTTTTACTGTGTATCCCCTTGTGGAATGTCTGTCTTGATTTTCTTGTCGATTAGATAAGAACAAGTTCCATTTGTACGATCACTTATCAATCTAGGAAGACAGAATGTTTGCAAATTTTCCTTTTCAAAAATAATTCTTCCTATCGTTAAAATCATACCTAGCAAAAATAATAAAACAGCAGTGTTTTACTACAGAAAAATAGCTGTATGCAAGTTGAGAAAAAATACCATACGTCTGCGCAAGAAATTACAAAGAAAATTAGAAGTAAAGGAAGAGATGGAAAGATTATGTTAGAAAGCAGTAGTAAAACAGCGTCTTTAAAATACAAGATGGGCGAAGAGAGAGAGAATTATTGCTGTAACCCCACATACTTTATCATTGAAGCATTAATCAATTATTGTAATTTTTCAAAGCCATAATTTACTTATTTTTACTTATGATGAAGTATTAATTAACGACTTAGGTGTTTGAAAAATGTAACTAAATTCTCGAAATGGCTATTACACCTGTTTACTTCCCTGTTCCTGTAGAATTTTGCTTCATCACTAACCTAGACGCACTTGACAAAGTCTGGGTTTAATTAATTCTGAGTTTATAAAAACTTTTCCAAAATCATTTTCATTTAAATCTAGGGCCATATGAATTTGGTTCAGATAAAATATACTTGGTTTTATAATTTCTTTGCAAAAGTTCTGCTAATTGTCGAATCTATAGCCAAAATTCATTAACTCACATGCGGTTTTCTTCGCCTTTCTTTAATAACATTTTTTATCTTCCTCATTCTCTCATTTCATGCACACATTAAATTTGACAGTTTGAAATTATGATAAATATTTATGTCACAAGTACATAATGTAGGACTTTATTGGACGAGCCTACTTTATGTCCAAGCGAACAAAGCGAGGTTAATGTAGACTTTCTTGCTTTCTCATCGTGATTGAATCATTATTCCTTAAAATGAGACAGAAAACGCAACAGTGCGTTAAAAGCTAAAATACTAGAGTGTTTTGGTTCGATCTCGTTTAGATCAAGAGCTGAAAGCTGTTAAGTCGAAATAGTTTCATATAGAAGAATTTCCTGTTTTGCAATATTTGAACAGTATCACGCCAATTTATTAAAAGCGAGTTTGACTGGTTTCCGGTAAGGCACAGCCAGGCAGTGATGTGCAAATGAAGCAACTACCATGTTTACCATACAAAAAGCATCTTAAGAAATTCTGCTATAGGCACCATATACACTTGCGCTAAGAGCGAGTTTACCGACAGTACTTTGCCAAATTAAAAAGAACCTTACATTACGTCAAAACAACATAAAAAACTAAATCTTTTTCCTTAGGCAAAAAATAAAATTTCTGTTTACATAGAGATGCAATCCAAAAGAGATCAATTGATCCAACATCTCAACTATCCCAAAAAACAGGAAAACTGTAAAGGCTAGACAGAAGATCTAACTTGTGCACAACACTCGATTGGCCTGAAAAGACAGTAACACCCAGTCGAGTCGAAAAACTTCATTGTCTGATAATACAGCAGTTAGGGTTGAATAAACTGAGCAATCTCGTGTAAGTTCTGTTGCCCGTAAAATTTATTCATTACCTCCATGTTAATTTCCTAAAGTTGTTAAAATCGAAAACAGAGCATTGCAAGCTCCCGGAAAAAAAGCAAAATGTTGATAAAGAGAATTTTGCTAGAAAAACCTAGATAACAAGAAAACTCGGCTGGTCTAAAAAAATGATAATTTGGCCCAAAAGTCTGACTGACCCGCAAAAACGACCCGCCTAGCATTTAAGCCCTATAGAATTCTAAGAAGCTTGATGTATTGCCGTGGTAAAATCAAAATCAGATTTGTTAACAGGACTGTTCAGAAGAATGGGCGCCAAATCTTTACACTTCAGACCCTATTGCGTTTCCTTGTGTCTTTTATGTTGAAAGTTCTGCTTCTATAAAGAATCTAGAAATTTCTCCAGTGACAGTTCTTTGTATTCTACCAGTTTTAACGTTTGTAAAAGTCGATAACTCAATCTTCAAAAGACGAAACGCTTACTTAAGCCGTGATAGGATTTTTTCGTCTTTACTGCATCTTATACCGCCTACACAGTGTTGTTGAGGAAGCGTTTATACTATGAAGGTATTTGTATAGATAGTTTTGCTGTCTTATTAGTCCAACTATCTATTTTAGATTTCTCTGCTTCTGAAGTTCTTCAGATAGTAATCCTAAACAAAAACAACTTGAAGTGCTTCATCCTTAAATATTCTTTATGGTTAGTCTTTACATTTAAATCGTTTTTGGTCCAAAGCTCAGCAGTAATGTAAAGAATTTTCCAGTGGTTTTCAATTCTAACATTCAACTTGAACGAACTCACTCCTTTTAAAAAGAGTTGGAGGAAGTAACTTAAAACCATGCCAAAAATTTATTTTAACTAAAACAAACGTTATTGGTTACGATATTCGAGTTAAACGTCAAATAAATTTTCCAGGTGCTTGGTGGTTTAGGTTATAAGCTGCTGAACGAGGAATCAGTGAGAACATCATCCTCTAGCTCCAGATACAGGTGTGAAAGATAAAAAATTTCCGAGTTGGAATTTAAGCCTGCGGGATCAGTCCTACTTGATTAGAAACTATTTTACGCCATATTTTTATTTTTGAAAAATCAAGCAGGCTTTGATAGGTATCAAAAACTTATTTTTGGTGTAGGTAAAGTACCTTTTCCGTAAGACAAATTAAGAGATTTTATAAGCAACAGTTGTTCAGAATGCGAATTTATGCCCACATACCAAATTTGAAAACAATCGGCACAATTTGATTTTTCCCTTGGTTTTTAAATTTTACAAAACAGTGAATTTAAAAAAATAAATTTCATTAGTGTTATTAATTACAGATTGCAGGAAAGTTTACTCTATGTAACTGCTACCTGGTTGAACACATTTTTCAAGACGAACTTTAAAGTCGTGGCAGTTACATAAGGAAAACCTTCCTGGAATTGAAAAAAACCAAATTGTGCCGATTTCTTCAAACTTGGTATATGGGCATAGGTTTGCGTTCTGAACAACTTTTGCTTATAAGATTCTTCGATATGTCTCACGGAAAAGATACTTTACCTACACCGAAAATAAGTTTTTGATACCTATCAAAACCTACTTGATTTTTCCAAAACAAAAACTTAGCGCAAGTTAGTTTCTAATAAAGCAGGGCTGATCCTCACAGGCTCAGATCTCAACTTCAAAATATTTTGTCTTTCACACCTATTGTTAAGTCGATCTGGGGACACCCTGTATGTGTTTTCGCTGCTGCTTCTTCAGCACAATTTCTGTTGAATGTATTACTATTTAGAGTGGAATTCTCCTCTCCTGGAAACCAAACACGGTTTTCAAAATAGTGTCTTTCATTTGATTTGGAATTATAGCTTACCTTTACGTTTAAGTAAGTTGTCACCTAAAGAGCATGTTGAGTTCCTTAATGATTGTGATGTTTTCCAAGCGTTACAGAAAGCACGTCATCACAGTAGCATGTTAGTTATTTAAATCATTCATTTGATAGTTTTCAACTTTTACACTTTGATAATAAGATTAAAATAATGAGCCCAGAGGATATCCAAATAAGAATTGAAGATCAAATAATACTAGAAAATGCGCCTGAATAAATAAGATAAGAAGAAAACCGAACTTAGAAATCTTCAGACAAGTGTGACTATATTGCGCAATTAGGTAAACCTTGAGAAATCTCTATTAACCTAAAAAACAAAGTGTATCAATAGTTGTTACTGCTACTTCTTACTTACTGTTTAAACACAATGTCAGTAACATGAAAATTTGCCATCAATCTGCTCTAAACTACACTAGAGCCATTTCTAAATGACAAAGTTCGAAGAAGAAGTACTAAAAAGAGTAGTACAACTCAAACCGTTCTGTAGCACGACTGGACCCAGCAGATGCGTCGATAGCTTGACAGCACCTAAGTGAGACTAAAAGAAGCATTGGCAGGCTTCAGAAAAGGTAGCAAGACGATTTTCAAGAAAGAGTAAGATAAAACTAGGTTCAAATGGTGCTGGAAAGAAACCAACAGAAAAGTTTGGAAGAGGATGAAAATCCGAAATCTTAGCTATATTTATCTTAAAAACTCTGAATGACCTGAAAGGTCGGACGGGTCAAAAAAGTGCGACCCAACCAGTCGAAAAGTCGCGATCTACCTAAAAAGTTTGACCCACAAGGTCTGATACTGTAGGTTCAAATAGCCTGAGACTTAACTTAAAGAATAATTTTGCGCAAGTCTGTTATCCACCCGTTTCATGTTAATTATGTAAAGCTATTCGAGTCATACATAAGGTTTCGCAATGTATCTAATAGTCAAAGCTTTTCAAAAGAAAGGTATTGTTGATAAAAAAAATTTTGCCTGTTTGATAAATTAGAAAATTCGGTTGTGACAAAGAAAACAAAAATAGTATAAGTAAAAACACTCTAACTTGTACATCTGGCATTGACAGTAGAGTCCAATTTACTTTATTTTTATGGACTAGTACAATAAATCATAGCTTTGTGGACTGAAAACACTCTTATAAATCAAGCATTTATGATGCAGTAGCATATAAAATAATTTTACAATGTACCTACTGTGAACTGTTCGTGTTATAACAAAATAAACTCTGTCTGGGTTGTCATGATATTTTTTGTAAGTTGAATTGTAGTACAATATATTCAGGGCATCTGAGTTTCGTGGCCACCCGGTATAGCAATTCTTACTAATTACGCTGCTAACAAATAAAACATGAATTAGAAAATCATATCTAAATAGCATGCAAATGTAATTCACATTTCTAATTCCTCAGAATTATTTATGATGAAATCAAATCCATAAATTCAACGAAAAGTAGGTAACTGAGCAAAACGTTTAATATAAATTACTGTAAAATTGAATAAAAATTAGTTCATTCAAACAGATGTATCTCTAAATTACTCTATGGTCAAATAATTTCTTAAAGAAATCAGTATAATAAAAATTCATTCTAATTAATTAGTTAAGGAAGTATAATAACTTTAAACTTCACCTGCTATGCATAAATATGCGGACCACCCTAGTTGTAATAAAACCTAAACAATAATAATTTAACATTTAAGAAAGAATTTCATTTAGAAACTTATAACAACTATGTTATTTTCATAAATTAAAAATAAATTGTAAGTATGGGTTTTTATTCTTTTTTTGTGATTACTACTATATAGGGTCCGACAACTAACAGTCGTTACTAAACGCAGAGAAGTGATGCGATGCGGGAACAATCATGACATTTTCACGGCCTACTGAGCCCGTCTGCAGGAGACATCAACACCCCCTAGATATCTACTGAACTTGTGCCCTGCTGCACTTAATTTGTATCCACTGTCTTTTACTTGGCTGATCTTGAAATTTTCTATTTCAAGGAACAGCCGCCTTTGATGTGCGTATGTGTATATGCATTTAGCCTCGGAAAGAAAAAGACTATGAAAATTTTTCCTTTTGAGAAAGAAAAAGAGTTATAAATAGATATATTATTTATTCATCAATGATAAAATTTAATAATAGCCAGTAACCACGTTTAAATAAATGTAATTTAACACGTCAGTTACACGCGATTTGTTTTCTCAATTAGAAAGACATATTTGGGCACGCGAGCAATCTCTTCTAACCTTCCTTGTTATTGTCCGTTTCATATAATTAAATGTTACAGACAAGTATGGGTAAACTTAAAAGGCACATAACGTTTTAACAGCGACAATTTAAATGCCCACGCACAATGCATTATGTTATAACATAATGCGGGTGACAGAAAATTATTCTAATGAAAGCAGCGCTTTTCGCTTGGCGACACAAAAATAAAAGAAACCATTTATATATATAAAAAAAAAGCAGAACGCTATCATATCAATTACAATGTAACATGTGTAGTTAGAAACAATGCAGTTAAACGCCATGACACATCTAGATGGATAATACTGATAATTATGCAGTGGCGTAGGTAGAAAGATTTACATGTGAGATGCAATGCAACGCACGTTTTTCAGTGGTTTTTGTTTATTTTATAATAAAAGGTAGACAAATAAATGACAAAAGGAAGTTTACAAGCAACTGAATCTTGGAATGTTCTAAAATCTTATTTCATAGAAAAAAAACTTGAAAAACATATCAATTGCATTTAAATTAAAATGATATTCCCTGAGAAGTAATATTAAAGTTGAAAGAAATGAAAAGATTATATTTTTTACTACGTCACTGTAAAATAATGGCAAAGGTAGAAAGAAGCAATATCAAACAAGCGTTTAAACGGAACAGGAAGTGAGCATTAGAATAGTTGTTTATGACCTCTAATTGGAATCATTTAACATATGAATAGAGCTAGTCTATAGCAGGTGTGAAGCGGATACTGAATATATTAACAACCCTTGCTTAAATCAACAATGTTATTCTCTACATTTTATCTCTTTCCTATTATAAACAATGCTAAACTATAAATTTAGTAGAAAAATAGAATGCAAATTTTATTCTTCTGCATAATGTTGTATAAACGAATGATATATCCGATACAAACGAAAGTAAAAACAAAAAATACGTTGTTGCTCAGTTCATTTCTGAAAATCTACTATTTAACTTTGTTGGCATACGATAATACTGAAAACTATTTCGTTGTGATTTGCATTTTTGTATGTGATCATAATTTAACGAATGGAATTTCTGATATTATCAAACGCCTTTCTAGTAAATTTGTAGTTAAAATATTTTTTCCTTTACCTTTGTTCTACGAAAGGTGGTCAATACTTGTACTCATTGTTTAATGCCTCAAGTGCCAACCTGGATATAAACGAGTTCTAATGGGCGCAAGTTTTTTTCTTCACGAAGTTGCTTTTATGCAGATTTACTATGAACACGGCACACATATAAAAAAGATATTTTGCTTATTTTCAGAATTATCATCCGTTTGATGCAGGCCACGGTAGATAATTGTTGTTTACCAAGCCCGTACTAGCCTGTCATTTGGAAAGCGACTTACACTAATCCACGGACTGGTTTTTACTAACCACCACTTAGATTCAGAAAACCAGAGTGTCAAAGAATCAAAAAGGGCATACCTACTTTTTACAACTAGAAGAATATTTACACGATTTCGATGATTCGTGTATATATAATCTCCCTGGGGCCTAAAAGCGACCTTATCTGTCTCTTCTTCTCGGCAGAAGAGAGACGCAAGGGGGCTATTTTTGGAGATAGCCACCATTGTTCTAAGCTTCATAAGAGTGCATAAGCGGTGACTGAGGTAGGGACTTTGCGAAACATCGAAGATATTTGTCCCCGTCGTAGTCCTGGGTTTAATAACTTCCAAGAACATTCCCCTATCCAGTGGCGGCACTATGGAGATTTTAAACTGAACAAAAAAAATTGTAGAGCAAAAGCGAGAAGAGTTAAGATGAAACTGGGTTGAATTCTTACAAAGTAGAAAGGCTGAAGCTAAGCGAAAGGTACGCAACACTAAATTTCAAGGCAACATTTCATTTCTGCAGCTAGTTGGCAAAATTACCTGTTGGGATATTAAGAATAACTAAACCGTTTCATTGGATTTTTGTACGTGTCATTTTTACTAAGGCTTGTTCACAATAAAATACGTTTTTAGAGCTCTGTCTGTGATTTTGGTTGCATTATTCACAATTTTGTTTAGAAATATCTACCGCTACAAAAGTTGAAACGAAAAACGATGCCCAGCTTGTGTGCACTGCATGCAGAGGACAAGCATAGCAAAAGTGCTGAGAACCATGTGTTGTCCATCGCGGTTATAAAGTGCCGATTTTTCTTTATACCCACCCCGATACTTTACGTGTTAAATAGCAGCTATTACTTTTCCTACAAGAATATGTACAGAAAACGCAAGAAGAAATCACACCTAACATAATGTAAACATAAGTAGGTAATAATCACGAAAATTACAAACTGAGTTTTGTTCAAAGATTTTCTCAGTAAAATTTGTAAGTTAGAGAGTTTGTATACATCATTTACTTCTAACTTCTATTTTTCTGGTTGTAAATGGTTGCCTAAATCTTCTGCTGTTATAGTTCGTGCTGGTCCTATTTGGAACTGACTTTTTACGCTCCATTGACCAATAATGGGATAACAACAAACTCAAGTGTTATTCTAGAAACTGCTCGATGATGCAAGTGAGTTTCAAAAACGACCGACATACACTTAATGTGCCAGCTGACCTTCTGTATATTATTGTGAAAAGGAGTCAGAAAGGATTTCACACTGTATATGGTGAAATGGATGGTACTTAGGTTTAAGGGACGTAAGGCAGACACCCTCAGATCCTCCAAATTCTCTCTGGTACTGAACCGCCATCGCTTTCTGACCGTTTTGAATGATTATAACTGGGCATTTTGATTGCTAAAGCAAGTCTTTTCAAAAAGAATTTATAAAAACGGCTTATCGTAGAATTGTTTGATTTGAACAAATGAGACCAATACCCTTCTGAAAGGTTGTGTTAACAACCAAAACTGAACATATTAGGTAGCTGTAGTAGTACAAAGTAGAAATATTGTCGATAGCTGCACTAAAGCAATAGCTAACGTCAGACCTGTATCAAGAATAACAATAGAAGAGTTTCCTAAAAATAGTAATGAATTAGATCATTTTTCCATCTTTGTTCCTTTTTAGAAATATTCATACGATGCTAACATTAATATTTTTATTTAATTTATTGCTGGGTACCGAATAGTAAGGCTTAATAAACCCATACAAGGACGTTCAAGTGGCTTGGTTTCTGCACTTTCAATCTGCGAAACGAAATGATTTACAATAAAATTTCGAAACAGATTGCAAAAATTGCAGAGAATTCAAATGCCAAAATTGTTCACGCCCTGTATAATCCTTATCAGTATTTTTAGATACGGTAAGAGTCGACATAAATCACTCGATATGCCATTTGCCATTAATCACTGATAAACAATCATGCAATGGGCCATCGTAGATTCGACAGTAATAAATGGATACGAAATACTTCACGATTAATTTTCGCAATCTTTCTTTCAGGATGTCCAAAACTATCCATAGATACCTTTACAACACTTGAGTTTCTCCGGTTCTGTTTCAGATTTAACAATCAAGTTAGCCGTTTGCCAAGCATAGTCACGGAAGAAAAAGACAGATATTATAGCCATCGAGAGTGGCCAAAAATTTGATCTCTCAAAACATCTTGACAAAAACTAAACGAGAATCATCCGTATTCCGCTTAAGTGTAGTGTGACTGAGCATCACTCACGTTAAAAAAGTCCTATCTCAATGGGACGTTTCGTTCTTAAAATATATTGAAAAAAACACCCCTCCTGGATTGCAGGAGTGAAGATGAAAAAAGAAACAAGGATCTAACTGCACTTGCATCAACCTCTCTACAAGTAGGAGGTCTCGTCTTGATACATATCCGAATTTCGCGGTGATCATTGCAGATTTGATTTTCTTTTCGAAGTTGATCATAACTGGCGATCGCTTTAATTTCTTAAAGGAGAAGTTTTGTATAAAAAAGTTGTATTAAGTCTATTTTTAAATTTGCAAATGTGACTCGCTTATATCTTACCGTTATCGAAAAAGTATCTTAGAAATTTTAGATTTTGACAATTTTTTCGTGAATCCTAGAGACAAAACCTTGATAGATAAAAATAGTCATTCCGTTGGGATTGTGGACAAATACTAAAGAAGAACAGAACCCTTCCGTTCCATTTCGATATCTTTAGAAAATCCAATTTTGATGCCTACCGACGGACTCTTATGTATAGGAGTTTGATCAAGCTGGGTAAATAGCTTTGTGGTCCTTAAAGTCCTCAATCTCACAACTTATATTTGAGAACGAACTGCAAAAAATTAAATGTAATTTGAAAAATTGAAATCGAAAATGAAACAAAACATTATTAAAAGAAAATTTAAAGTTTTGAAAAATAAGTCAAATAAAATTAAAATGCGAAAATGACACTACTTGAGCAACTTTCAATCAGAAAAATGTTAACCTCGCATTTCCTTCCAAAAAACTTATTTTAGTATAATTAGTTCATTCAATGAAACTCTGAAATGATGCAGAAAAACAAATTTTGTTTAATTAGAGAGACAGATTAGTTGAAATTCAAGTTACCTTACTTAATTTTATTATTATACGTAAATTCTTTGAACTTTTAGAAAAACATAAACAAAACTATCGAAAATACTGAATGAGATCACTATTATACTAAATGGATGCAAATCAGCGTATGTTAAACATATATAAGGTTTTGACTTCTTGAATGCACCCTGTGATCGATGAGAAAGAGGCAAACAAACGAGAGTCGCGAATGTCGCTGGCAAGTGACCAACGTCCAAATACTGTAATTCCCCACATGATAGATACCAGGCGATTGAAGTAAACCAATTCGATCGTCACGTCCCTTTTCGTTGGATTGTGAGTTGGTGATTTTCCATTACTGAAATGACTTCTTGTAAAAGCTGGGCATTAGTTAGATGGACCGGAACTGTAGGAATTGCAGAATTTCTAACATAAATTGAATTTTCACTAGAATGACTTCTGGTTTAGACACTTCCACTTTCTTAATATCTTCATTTGTTTATTGTAAAACATTAATTTAAATTCAGTTTAGGACTTTCATAATAAATCCGCAACGTGAAGTACTTTGCATTTACATCGGAAGAATAACAAGAAGTAAAATTTTATGTATTGGAAATAGACGAGGGAGCACATAAAGACTTGGGACACATTTGGTTTCGACAAGTTAACACCAGTAAATTGATTTCCTAACAAGATTAAATGTGATAGTTTCTAAAATTGGGTGCAAATGGTGTCTATAACGATGCTTTTAGGTGTTGTGTAGCACTTAAGCTTCTTTGTACACCTGATCATATGTAATAAATACTGCCCTTCACATTCGAGAATTCCCAATAATAGAAATGATACAAATAAATGTTAACTGTATGATTAAAGAAAAATCACACAAATCAAGTTAAGCTAGTAAAACACCCATACACACCAATTTTTCTGATCTAATCAAAATTCAGGAAGCGTTCTTTTGAGGTCCCTAATGATGGATAAATGGTATTTTTACTATAAATGTACTGCATAAAATGACTTTAGGGTAAGGGCAATTTTTATTTGGGTGCATCCGAGATATTTTACTGGCTTACACGCTGGACGCTCGTTTTATATTTTTGACAAATTGGAAAAACTTAAAATTCATAACCCGCTGGATGTTCAGAGTAGTTTTCAAGCCAACTTTAAAAATGGGAATAACACTAAAATACAATAATATACTACTGGCCAAAAGTAAAGAGAGAAAATGTTTTCTTGTTTGTAAAAATCCGTAGAAGTTAATCCTTTTTATAGCATTACATTTTCAGATTTTCTCTCTAGGTTACAAATTAAAAAAAAAGGAGTTTTGTATGGTGGAATTGTACCTATTTATAACAAAAAATGCCACAATCAGATTTTAAACAACGCAAAATGTTAATGTAATTATCTACAAGTAACAGAATTAAGAAATTTGATAACATACTTATAACAAGAGTAACCTGAGATGTGAAACGCTTCGCAAAGATTTGTTTAAAAAAAATAGCAGACCTTAATTCGCTACAGATCACTTGAATTGAACAGCCCACAAATTAAAAGTTGTATCATTGTCTGATGAAACATGTAAATTTAGACAAAATTAGTTGGGTTAGTTATGTTATTTTAATACTTTTCGAACTTAAATTATTAAAGAATATAAATTTATATGACTTTTTAAAAGTGAAAGAACTAATTGATTTAAGCTGCGAATCTAACGCTCGAAACAGAAATAGAAATGCTCATGACGTACTATTATGATCGTATTTTTAATAGAAAGAAGTCTATAAGAAAAGCAGCAGTATGGACAAGAGAAAAACTCATGTGGAATTAAATTTAACTTCAGACTTTTGAACGGCAAGTCTACAAACTACTTTCGATTAAGTCGAAGGCCAGTTTGAAGAAGTGCATACAATGAGAGAAAGTTCCATTTACCCAAAAGGATATAAACGCGCAAAGAGAAATTGGAAGTAAAGAAAGACGCTCTGTATTCTTGAAGTAGATAATTTATTCATGTCTTACTTCTCACCAAATGACAAAAGTGATGTCGATAAGTAGGGTGTAAGAACAGAGGAGTTTAATGAAAATGAAGGTTGACTGATAGTTAGCGTGGAAGGATTTTCTCTCCATGGACTGCCTGTATAGATACGGTTGAGATGGATAATATTAAAACTAAAAAGAGGTAAAAGTATAGTAATATTCAAAGAAAAAAGAAAAGACAGTACGGTTTGCCTGAGCAATATTTATACTATTAGTCCAGTTAATGAATGCCCAAAAAAGGGTTGCAGAGAACATGGAATGGGGAAGAATCTTTCTCTTGAGAAATTTGTTGGGGCTAGTTAGGAGGCAAAGATACTAAAAGTCCTCGCCCATAGCTGTGCCGTTTCAGGGGGAGTGGTGTGAACATTTCTCTGTTTTTAGTTTTTCGCTTGTAACTCGGAAACGCTGCGTCATACGGTAGAAAGTATTCCTTATAACATTAAAGATAATGAAATTTCCTACAAGAATGTGTATATTTATTTTTTCTTATGTGTTATAGTTTCCAAGATATTTGCCATCGAAAATGATAATTTCCAAAAAACCTTTTTTGCCTCACATTTTTCGTCAAAGTTCGACAAGTTTGACGAAAAATGCGAGGCAAAAAAAGATTTTTTGAGAATTATTGATTTTTACTGGCGAATATCTCGGAAACTATAACAGCTAAGAAGAAAATAAATATGTACATTTTTGTAGGAAATTTAATTATTGTCTATTTTGTAAAGAATACTTTTTACCGTACAACGCAGCGTTGGGACTTCTTCCACCCCCCTTTCCCTCTGAAGCGACAGGGCTAGGGGCGGGGACTTTTAGTATTTTTTCCTTCTAACTACCCCCAATACATTCCTCAAGAAAAAAATTCTTCCCCATTCCATGTCCTGTACAACCCCTTCATTGACTGGACTATATTCGAAAGATCAGTCTCTCCTTGTGAAACTGCTTCGAAAATTTTAACTCTGTTGCAGATGCTGCAATGGTCGTGCCCGGTTTTTGCTATTTGATACATGAACATAAAACAACGGTAAAAATCATCTTTTGGGTATTTTTGTTCTTACCTCTTTCTTCTGAGTTCTTTATCTTTAGACACGCTGTTCCTGTCGTTCTAAGCGACTTTTAGTATATCACCTATGTTGCTTGTCTTCAATTTCTTTGTTTTTCTTTGTTCGTTTTCTTTTCTTGTGGGAGTGGAAGTTTGAAATTTAGACTTGGGTGGAGTATATTTCCAACACAACAGGTTCCTCTATGTCATGTATAGCATCATTTGTAAGCATGTGCTTATTCCGTGCAGTTTCAGGCTTTGCATTTACAGTCTGCAAATCTTAAACTTCAGGTTCTACATTTCCATTAAATATATTGCTTTTACAAGCCTTTTTGACGTGTAAGGTCCTACAAATTTCAAATGCAATTGGAATTTCCACTTCCTTACAGCTGATGCAAGCACTCAACTTTTGAAACATCGCGTTTACCTTAATTTCTAATTATAAATTATTTTATTTATTACAACTACATTAGATCTGCATATATAGTATTTGCTTTATCATTTCCTTTCTATTTAATTCTTTGCATAGTTTTCCAGGTCGTGTCCATTACCTCTTTTCCATTACTTTTGGAAACTTCTCCTAAAATTGTTTTGAACACTTTTCCAAATCTAGCAAAAGTTTTTGGCGTAACAGCACGTTTGAATTATTTCTTTTTGCATAGGACCTAAAAACTTTAAGAACATCAGGAGCATATTCAAATTTTGATATACAAGTAACTTCTTATTGTTGCAAATAATCCGTAACTTTCTTGGCCGATTCATATTCTTCGATATAAAAGGAAGAAAGGTCTTTAACACGTTTTTCCAAATGCCCATCATCAGTCATGGCTCCACCAAAAGTGGTTTTTGAAAACTTTCTCAATTTTACTAGCGATGCTCACTAACAATGGCTTTAACAAAAGTTTTAAACTTATTGCAAATTGCAATATTTTTGTAGATTTTGATAATGGATTTCGACAGCGTTCCCCTTTCTTTCACAACATTTTGACAATTGCTGATTAGTAAGTCAATTATACTACTAGTACACAGCTTGTTTAGAAAATAACACAATGTAACTGTATTGTATATCTTAAACTGATTAATAATGTTAGCAGAAAGTTAGTATCTCTATTCCTTGGACAATTCCTTATTTATTTGAAGAAAAAAAGAAGTTTTATTATTATTATATTATTGTTAAATTAAAATAAAACGCGCAAAAAGTTGAGTTCTTTAGAAATTCTGTTTCAAATCTCATCCTTAAGTTTCATTCTCATTCACTTAGAATTGGCGGGTTTCTAAAGCTTCAATTAGTTCTTCTGCCGTTGTGCTGTCAAGTCATAACTACGCTACTCTTGGACAGCCAGCTGTGTCTCGAATACTATGCACCTCAGATCCTGTTTGTGCCTGACCTGTCTTGTCCTGTTCTGTGCAACAATTAACGCGCCTACGTGTTTACCTATTAATACAGTTTCCTGTATTGTGCTGCGCTGTAGCACACGCGTTTAGGCTGGCCTAAAATATTAAGGAGTCAAAATATATAAATTGTATTTTTACAAAATATATGTTACTAATACAATATTTCATTATAAAAAAATAATAATGATAAAATAATCTTTATAGACAATTCAAGAATTTTAGGAATTTCTATTTTATGTCCAGTGGTTATCAGAACTAACACTGCCAACAAAATATGGATAGCTTTATCTATCTATCTATCTTTCATTATCTTGGCGATAAGCTTGCCATAAACACTCTTTACGTATAACCCATTGTTGGTTTTTACTATAGTCACAAGTTCGTAACAAAAGTAAGTTCATATCACCAGGATCTCGTTTCTGCAAGCAACTACCTGTATTGACGTATCCTCATCTCTATACTCCCAAGCTTAGTGGCAACGTACTAATTTAACAGAGTCATATTTATGATTAGCATCCAAACAGTTATCATCAGACATGATTTGTTGACGTTTTATATAGGCACATACGAGTCACATCAGAAATAGTGATGTATTCAAACGTTTCGACAGAAATGACGTCAATAATAGGACACACAACAGTCTTACGATCTTGTACTACTCTTAATAATAGTGGTTTAAGTCAACCTCCAGTATTCGCAATGAGCATCAAGGAAAGTGATAACTTGTCTTTTTACATGTTTTGCGCCAAGCAGGCGTGCCCGAACAAGGCTTGAGTATTTCTCATTTTTAAATATATGTACACAAACAGATAGTTTCTTTGCATATTCTTCTAATTTACGTCCAAAGTGTTCTCTTTCACTAGCATCATCCACAAGAATAATTTTTTTGAGAAGTGGCCGTGGAGATCTATTAATCACCCTCCACACTGTCTTAAGAAGTTTTGACCAATCTTTATTGTAACAAACTATGACTATGAAAGTGGTTGGAAAAAGTTTTGAATATGTCTTGTCTAGACATCCATCTAATCGAATATCAGTTAAAGATCTGTTTAATGGAATCATGAAATTGTGTACCTACAGCTTTTTCTAATTCTTCTGGATATCCAGGTACAGTTCTGATGGTTTATAAGTTCCATAAACACTCGAACTGCTGAATTCTTCTTTTTCTGCATTATTATTTTATCACTTTTCAATTCTTTTGTCCTCTTAATGTTCTGCAACTAAAGGATCAGCAATTTCTGTTTCGTATTCACTACTTTTTTTACACGTACAAGATTTTCACCTTGAATGTGGGTTTTTCTTATCACAGATTTCTATCAAATGAGACTTTTAATTGACATGCAGAAACTGTATTAGGTTACTTAAAAAATTTTCAGAAAGGACCGTTTTTATAGTAACGCTGCGTGATTGAAAATATAGCAAAGTCTATAATTAGGGTACTCCTGTTTTAGTCAAGACGCATATTGTAGACGGTTCGTGTATCTGTGCTCTTTCTATATTGTGTTAGTTTACATACCCCTCTTATGGTATTCTTGCTATAGTCCAGTAAAACACAAGCAAAATTATAATATACCACCAAGCTACAGAAGTCAGAAACCTAAAGTATGTACTTGCTACGCTATAAAGCAGTTACTGCTTGACCCGGCGATATAAAACGTGAAACAGACACAAAATTCTATAAACGGTGTCTTCTGTGATCCTCAATGTGATAATTAAGACTAAGGTTTGGATAAAAATTAAATGTTTTTATACTTTTGATCAGTAGTGAATATTAGGACTTTATATTGAATAAATGATTTGTCATCATTCTGAGTTATTAGAAACAACACAGTCGAGTATAAATACAGTGCTTTCGTAAAGTAGTGCATAGATTCTTTAAAAATAAAAAAACGAACTTTTAGAAAAAAGTGCCGAGAGATTTTTTCTGCCTCCTCTCTTTATTTTTCCAAAGGCTAAGATGAATTATAGGCTAATGATGAATGCTCCAGTAGAATCATTCAGCGCAACGGAATCAAATGTTTGGATGACAGGTGAGATTTTCTTGAAGTGAAATATTCCAATCCAAGTGAAGTAAGACCGGTTTTACCGATCGTAGATGGTCATTACAGCCATAAAAATATGCAAGTCGTTAAATAAGCATTCCTCCACACACAAGCCATCGGCTCCAGCCGCTTGACTGTTTTATCATGAAGCTTTTTAAATCTGCCTACAACGATGCATGTCAAATTTGGATGCGACAAAATCCAGGAATGCGCATTAATCAGTATGACATCACAGAATTAGTGTCTGTGGCGTTTACAAAAATCAGCCGATTTGATATTGCGAAAATAAAATTTGAATGTACGGACATTTATCCCTACAATAAACATGTCTTCTCTGACATCGACTTTCTTCCATCAGTGATAACCAATATCCTTGAAGCTGCTGACGAAACACAAACTCTTCCTGAAACTGCTGTAATGGTACCAGATCGGTCAACACTGAGTCTTCTAGAAGAACTCCAACCTTACTTGATATAACTGAAAAGTCACCGCAACCTTCTACGTCAAGCAATGTTGGACAAGAGAATTCTTCGAAGTCTATGTCAACTTCTTCTTCAAATGTCGCCATCTCAGCTATGGTCGTTTCTACTAGAACGTTCCTTTAAACGTCGATTCGTACTACATCAGAAAGTAGTGCGGAATTTGCAATGACTATAAAAAAACTGAGTCCAATGCCTCACGATAATAAAAGAAGTGAAGTTCGTAAGGGCAAAAGAGAAAAAACCAAGTTCTCACGTTAACGCCTTATAAAGAGGCTATAGAGGGAAAGGAAAATGATAATATACACAAGAAATTTTAGTCAAAAAGAAGGAACAGCAGTTCAAAGCAAACCGAAGCGCGCAATAACCAATAGCAAAGGTGGGGGATGCAAGATTGTGTAACCAACAATTGTGCTAAAAGTGATAAGGAAAATTTGACAGAATGCTTAATTTGTGGTGAAAACTTTGATGGGAACTGGATTCAATGTGGAAAATGTAGAATAATTTAATAAAAATATAATTTCTCATAAAATAGCTCCATCTTTGTTTACATGTTTTAGTTTTTAAGAGTCTGGGACTACCCGCCAGTTGTTTAGAGAAGGAAATTTTTACAAATTTCCAACTTTATTTATTTTCCTTTAATTTAATTAATTTATACTGCCACCGGTTTCATACCGTTTGTTAACCTTTAACGAAATTATGTCCAAAAAAGTTGTCAAAGAAAACAAATTAACTGCCTGATAATTAAGAAACAGCTTAGGTGTCCAAAGCTATACACCTCTCTCATACTAAGGTAGCTTTTGAAAAGCTGGTTTGCAATACCTTATACACCCAATCTGTTTAGTTTTTCGAGCAGTAGTTCATGGCTTGCGGTATCGAACGCCTTTCTATAGACATCCTATTTTGAAAACCAAACTGATTGGGTGATAGTATTGAACCATCTTCCAGAAATTTGACCAACCGTACTTTAATAATTTTTTCTATGATTTTTGTCATATTACTTAATAAAGCTTTACGTCTACAATTTGTCACGATATCTTGCTTTCCAAATTTGAGAAAAGGAATTATAAATCCGGAAACTCACCCTTACTGTAAATTAGATTGCAAATGTGCAGTAAGAGTTTAACTATGTAATCTTTAGTACTCTTTGTAAATCTGAAGCAGTGATATTGTCAAAACCAGTTGAGTTTGTCTTTTTAAATAAATTTATGCAATTAATAACTTCAGATTCATCTTCTACAGTATACAAAAACAATGATTTGGAATTTACATTGGGTTGTATTATAGAATGTTCTGTTAATTATTTTCGGAGCCAAACGCTCACCTATGCTACAGTAATAAGCATTAAAATTGTTTGCTACAACACGTGGCTCTTCTAATGTATGGTATTATCAAGAGCAATCACTTTTTTATGTTTTTTTTTACAGTATTAATGTAGCAATAAATATTTCTTACAATTGAATTTTTATGGCATATTCTAGTGCATATATGCACTTTCTTTACGGCATACCTGCCTAGTTTTAGTTACTATTTCCTTACCGACAGCTTGTAAAATATTTGCAGTATGGTACGTACTAAAACGACGTGTAATTATTTCATCCAATACCAGTTTCATTAATCTAATCTACTTCACCGACTGCTACTTTGAGTCGCCCATAATGCAAAAATTTTCTAGAAATAATAAATTTGATAAAACGTTCGAAATAATTTTTATCTACTCCGCAAATATATAAATTTATTAAAATGAATTTCTCGTCCATAAGCATCCATATAAAATATGTACGTTTAGAACTTAATTTTCTTTCTTAAATGTTCGGTGAGGGCACTTACATCTGCATTGTACTCAAGATTATTATTTTTATCTACTAGTTCACCCATAGAAGAACCTCCTTAAGTTCCCTTAATTACTTTTACGTTCCATTTATAAAGTAAATTTCTTTTAATAACAGTTTTATTTACTATTTAAAAAGTAACGATTATTATTTATATAACATTTCCCAGGTGTTACGTATTTACTTACTTCATATTTAATATTTTCTTAAATATTACATTTCACTTAGATTATCGACATAACGTCCTTGATGACGCTAGCATTATATATTATACATACTAAAGTATGTCGTCGACATCATCAACAAGTTTATTTACCACGCTTTTTAATTAATATTGCATCACATCACAAAGAAAGTAAGTAGTTTTAAAGATAATTAGCTCTGAAATGCCCAAATATTACATGCAAATACAAATACGTTGCATCTTGCTGTATTTAGTAGCCGATTTTCTTGATTTAGATTTAAAACCGTTTTTGTGCATTTAATTCAAAATAATTAAGTATTTGCGAAGACACGTGACGTGAACGTAAAGTTATTTTTTTGTACAAAAATGATTTAAATGTGTCAAATGTGTAACTGCTTACAGAAAAAATTCGAGGAACGCACGGAATCATTCATTGTCAATAAACAAGCAGCATGAATGTATAAGATAAGAAAAGATTAGTCTCACAGGTAGCTACAGATTCTGGAGATTTTAATGTGTATATTTGTACGAATTATTACTAAAAAGACAAATTAGAGTTTCCGGAAGAATCTCTGCATACCTTAATTCAGAATCAGCCGATTACAGGAACCATCCTAGAATAAAGCTAAAGTATCAGTTAATTAAGTTCTACCTCTCGTACAGCCAGGCAGTTGCTCGTTCAAATCGAGTAAAAAAGAATATTTTGTACATTCATTGGTCCTAAATAAGCAATTTAAATTAGTATCAAACTCTCTCTCTTTTTGTTCTTTCTCTCTTTCTATAGGTGTCTTCTCATAATGTGAGTTTGGCTAACAGCACGACATCTTGCAATGAGTATCAGATGTTTCCTGTTTAGATTCATCCAGTTGCGTATACTGCTCATTAGCTCATCCAAGACGTTCTTCTTCTTCCTCTGGCTTGTCTTCCTTCGATCTTCCCTTCTATGATGTATTGTATTAATTCATAATTAGTATGCCTCATAACATGACCGAAATGTGCCTAATTTTCGTCGTTTTATAAAGGGTTTTCCAATAAGAGGTGTTATTTTGATATTCAAAGAAAAGTGCCATTTTTTAATATAAATGATCGGATGTTTATTTCATTATAAAGAGGAAGGTATGCCGTTAATAGTGGAAAATAACATCAGGCAAATGACCACCACGACCACGCTTACAGGACAATATCCTTTTCATGAAATTTTCCATAACCAAATCGCAAAGTGGCTGCCCTATGTCCTCGATAGCCTCACGAATTCCATCTTTGAGGTCTTGAATCGACGCTGGGCTGTTGGCGTAGACCTTCTCTTTCACGTGGCCCCAAAGAAAGAAGTCGCAAGGTGTTAAATCACAAGATCTCGGTGGCCAATTGTGATCACCTCTTCGAGAGATAACACGGTCCGGAAACTTTTTCCGTAAAAGATCAATGGTTTCGTTGCTTGTGTGGCACGTAGCGCCGTCTTGTTGAAAGTAAACGTTGTCCAGATCAATACCATCCAATTCCGGCCATAAAAAATCGTTAATCATCTCTCGATAGCGCAATCCAGTCACCGTAACTGTTGCTCCAGCCTCATTTTCGAAAAAGTAAGGTCCAATGACTCCGCCGGACCATAAACCGCACCAAACAGTCACACGTTGAGGATAGAGAGACTTTTCAACAATAACTCTTGGATTTTCTGAGCCCCAGATCCGACAATTTTGCTTGTTGACGAAGCCACCGAGGTGGAAATGGGCCTCATCACTCAAGATGATTTTTCGATGGAATTCTGGATCATTTTCATGCATTTCAACGACCCAATCAGCAAAGACACGACGTTGTTGATGATCGGCCGGCTTGAGTTCTTGTGTTAACTGGACTTTATAAGCCTTAAGACCCAAATCTTTATGCAAAATACGGTGTAATGACGTTTGTGGAATGGCTAATTCCAAAGAACGACGAGGAATGGACAAACCTGGGTTTTCTTTAACACTTTCGGCTACAACAGCAATATTCTCGGCTGTTCTTGAGCGACGTGCACGGGTTTTATTCTTCACATCACTAACTTGTCCCAAGAGCTCGAATTTTTTCACCAATTTCTGTATTGCGGTCCGACAAGGTGCTTCACGGTGACCCAAAAATGTTCGAGTTTTACGAACCGTCTCTGCCAAATTTTCACCATTTTTATAGTGAATTTTAATAATTTCAATGCGTTGTTGAAGCGTGTATCGTTCCATATTTATTAATGGCGTAGTTTCTACTTGTCAAATGTCAAAAAATGATAGCTTCAAAAGTGACATCTACCGAAATAGCGGGCTATTCAAAATAACACCTCTTATTGGAAAACCCTTTAGTTGTTTCCAATTCTAGATATGTAGCCAGTCTCTGGGGGACCTCTTCGTTTCTTATTCAGTCTGTCCATGGAATTCGTAACATCCTCACAAGCTATTCTTTTCATTGTCTGTTGTTTCAAATCATGCCTTGCATCCGTGTAACAAAATGGGCAAGACGTAGCATTTAATCATCCAGAGTCGGAGTTGTTGATTTATTTGGTGGTTACATAAGAATTTATTAAGTTTGTTGAAGCTGGCTTTTGCTTGTCCTATCCTGGTTTTTTACTTTGGTGTTGGCTTTTATGTTCCTATCTATTGTTCTTCCTAGGTATTTATATTTGTCTACATGTTTGATGATTTTTCCCCTCAGATTGGTATGTGCACTCTTATATTATCCCATCGCTTTTGTTTTCTCTGTGTTGATACTCAGCCCCATGTTCTTACTCTCTTCCGCTACTGTTTCCAACAATGCTTGCAGATCTTTTTTACTATTAGCTATTAAGGCTGTATCGTCGGCGTATCAAAGATTGTTAAACAATGCGCCGTTAATTCTTATTCCTTTTTGTCTGTTTTCGGTTACATATCTTATTATTTCCTCTGAATATAAATTAAAGAGCAACGGAGAGAGTATACAACCTTACCTTACACCTCTTTCTATTCTTTATTTCTTTTGTATTTTTGTTGTCTATTCTTATTAGTCCTTTTTCTTGCCAGTATAAGTTCTTCACTATTTGTATCTCTCTTCCATTTAGTCCTACTCGTTTTAAAATGTTCATAAGATGTAAGTGTTGCCCTCTATCGAACGCCTTTTCGAAGTCTATGTAACAGATATAGATCTTACCTCATATTCAAGCTTTTTCTGCAAGAGCTGTCAAACTGATGAGGGCCAGACTGTGTTTGACTAATATTACACGAGACTTAGCCATTGGTTTGGTATTTCTCCACTGCGGTATATAGGATTAAAAAGTCTTGTCATCAGTAATATGCCTTAATGGTCAAGAAGCGTCAAATATTCTAATCTGATATTAACAGGTCTCAGTGTTTTTCCTTGTCTGCATTTTCCGCTTCCTTTGGTAAAATATCTGGCCTTTCTAAATCTTTTTGTAATTCGTATTCTTAAGGCCGGTTTTCAGAAACAAAATCTTTTATGTAGTCCTGCCAAGTGGACTATTTCTCTGCTAGTGACAGTAGAACTTTGTTCGTATCGTCTATTAAAAATGTTTGTTATGTTTTCTTGTATGTGCTTGTCATTTCTTTAATTCGTTTATATAGATTGTAGTTATCATGTAAGTTTTTTAAATATTCAATTTCTGTAGACTTTTTGGATCGCCATTTTTCTTTCGCCTCTATTATTTTCTTGCGTATTTTGTTGTTTGTTTTTATATATTGTTGTTTATTCTTATGTTTGTGCAGTCTTCTTTCTTCCATCATTTCTAGGATTTCAATAGTTATCCACTCTTTCTTTGCCTTCTTCTGTGTTTTCTTGTTTAATGTTCCTTCTGCTGTCAAAATTTTATGCTCTACTTTATGCCAGAATGATTTGGTATTTTCGGGTGCTTAATATTTGTCATACCTTCCGACGTTTAGTTTGTAATCTCTTTTTTAATTGTTTGGTCTTTTAGAAGTCTTATGTCAGTTTTTTTGTAAGGGGTTTTTTATTTTTTTTAGTTTAAGGTTGATTCGTGATACCACAGAGTTGTGGTCAGAGTTGAGGTCTACACCCGGTTTTTTTCTGCAGTTAACGGTTAACGATGATAAAGTCGATTTGATTTCTAGTTATTCTCTCGTTGCAATGTTGTGGCGATGTCCAAGTATAAGTCTTCGAGGAGGTAGTGCAAAGCAGGTATTAGCTAGGACTATATCTGTTTTTTGAAAGAATTACACGAGTCTATCACCATCGGCAATAATCGCCGATGATTCCTTTGGTTCTTCCTTTGTCTGCCTTTATATTAAAGTCACCAATTATTAAATAACTTATGTGAAGTTTCTTTGTGCATTTTAATAAGCTGTTTATTGTTTCGTATAAGTCGTCGATTTCTTGATCCGTTTTGTCTGCACTTAGTGCATAGACCTGTATTATGTTTACATCAGTGGGATATCCTTGTAACTCTTTTAGATAAAGGGAAAAAGTTTTTAACGTTCTTGTTGATCTTCCTTGTGACTTACACGTATAGCTACGCCATACTCTGTGATATTGTCATTTCTGGAGCGGTAGATTACTGTGTTGCGTAGAGATTTCACCTTTTCCTTGCTTGTCTATTCGACATTGCTAATATCAATTATCCCTATGTCTAGTATGCCTTAACTTGGGCTTGATGGTCGCTGCTGCCCTCCACCAGGAATGTTTACGGACCTTCTGGTCTAGATCCGTACTGTTTTGCTTCAACAAGGTTACCTCGGGTAGGATGTGGCTCTTTACCACGCAGTATGGTCTTGACCGAAGGGAGGCTAAAGTTTTTTTTGAGAAACTAACATCGCGTCATCCAGTTCTGATGATTGTGAGGACCAGTGTCCTGTCAACTCGAAGCAAAAGTGCTAGCTCTTGTAGTTTGGAACATTACAAGTCATAGTAAGAGCAATACAGAAAGAAACTATACAAAAGCCGCAATGCATACTAGTTTTAAAAGAAATGAATGTGAGTGCCAAATATATCTGCTCAAACCACTGTCCTTGACGACCACTGCTCAAAATGCATGACCTTAGTTCTGCAGAATATAAAAATTAGTTGTAAACCTTTTGTTATTGACTTGACAAACGATTCATGTGGCAGATACATCACAGTAAGTCTAATGTTGAGAGTTTTTCTGAAAACAGCTCTACTAAGCCAACAAATAGGTTGCAGTTTTTAAATTTTGTACAAGAAGGTTGACACAATTTATTTTTGCTGGAATCTATTGCTTTAGAGAAAATTGTCTTGATGCTTTTCAGGTCAAGACGACTTTTTTCTACCAATCAATTCACAGTGTATGATTCTCGCAGCATTAGACATAAATAGTCACAGACAAGATTAGAAATCAGGCTGCTTAGATCAATGTAATAAATACAGTAATAAATACAGAAAAGCATTAGAGGAAAGTTCCACAGTATCGGTCGGCCCGCAGTATCAGTCAGCGGTTGTTATAGCCTGCGAATAACAGATATCCTCACTGTAATAATTTTTCTCTGTGCAGTTTACTTAAACAATCAGCTGTTTCAATTTGTGTCAACCTGTCACTACGTGTTTTTGCACAGTGTCTGTATGTGTTGTTGACAAAGTATTTTCGGTGCAAAGTTAAAATTGAACTAGTGATTCTAAACATGGCTGATAACGAAGAAAAAAGGAGAGAGGAATCTGGGATCCAGACAATATGCATAAGGCGATGACGTAGGTATTAAACAAAGAGATAAGTACGCAACAAGCAGAAAAGCGCTATCAGGTACCAAGAACAACCCTAAATGATATACTCGATGCCATTAGAAATAAAAAAGAAGTACACTTCAAGCCTATGATGGGTTGGTCTCGAAAGACATAAATAGACAAAAATTTTCTTGCCTTGCTTTCCAGCTTGCTGAAAAACTGGACTTATCACATCAATTTAACAAGAGTCAAAAATCTGCTGGTAAACACTCATACTATGATTTCATGCGAAGAGACAGCGATGTATCTATGAGAACTGTCGAATCCACTAGTTTAATGAGAGCTGTAGGTCTCAATAAACCTTAGGTGGAAAATTCTTTCAATATCTTCAGATTTTGTTAGAAAAATTTGCATTTGCGGCCTATAGCATATAGAATTGTGATGAAGCCGGTGTTAGTACCGTTCAAAAACATGCCAAAGTTCTAGCTACAAACAACCAAAGACAACTTGAAAAGTCTACCTCTACAGAGCGCGGCAAGAACGTGACAATTTTATTTGCTATGAATGTTGGAGGACGGTTTATACCGCCATTCTTTGTTTTTTTCACGAAAACAAATAAACGACAGACTTATGATGAATGCTCCTGCTGAAAGCGTGGCTGAAGTGCATGCAAGTGGATGGATAAATGCTGAAATACTTTTGAAATGGCTGAAGCACTTTGCCAAAACACGAATCGAATTGAGCAAAGCCCAATTTTGTTGATTCTTGATAGACACGGCAGTCATAAGGACTTGAAAGTCATCGAATTTGCCAGGAACCATCATATTCGCAGTTCGCATGTTAAGTACGCCGCCCTACATTATTTCAAAATATCTACAACGTTGCCTGTGATTTGTAGATGAGAGCTAACCCTGGTCTTCGAATTAGCGAATATGAGATCGCAGGACTTGTTGTTTCAGCGTTGAAGCGTTTCTTTCGAACATATATTGCTGTTAATGGTTTTCGCTGTATTGGCATTCATTCTTCTAATAGAAATGTTTTTGACGACCTAGATTTTCTTTTATCGGCTAGAACTGATATAGAAGAGAATACGCCGCCATCTAAAACAGATTTTATAGAATCTCAGCCTTCAAGTTCTCATCTACTGGAACATCAGTTTTTAACTTCCCGCCAATCAGAACCTGAATCTTCAACTTCCCGTCAATTAATAGATAGCTATAAGGAGATTATCATAGAACTATCGCCAGTCCCTGACGCATCAAAAGGCAGAGCACCAGCACGATGCCGTAAACTGGAGCAAAGTAAAGTTTTTACAGGTTCGTCATATAGAAATAGGTTAAAAGAGAAGAAAATTGATCGATCAAGGGTAGGTACATTCAAAAGGGGGTTACTATTTGGAAAAGATGCTAAGAAAAACAGCACGAAACGGAAGAATAGAAATGAAAGCAAAAATAAAAAAGCTGCTAAGGACCAAACCACTTATACTTTATGCCTGGAAAGATACGCCAATTGTCGTGTCAGATCGTTTCTCGCTCGACCCATTACTTTCACACTTCGGCTCTAGCGCAAGCGTAGACCGAGCAGCTTTACGTAGCAGCAACAAGAAACGAACAACGTGCATGTGGTTGTGTTGATTTTATTGCGTGTTATTTTGAAGTTTTTATAGTGTTCAATGTGGTACTACTTTTCTCGTTAGAGGTAAGTAAATACATGTGCATACATTTATAAAATCTCAAGGTGTTGACAGTACATGCCGACGATCTGTTAAATTTAACGTGAAAACAAAAAGATGGTCACTAATATGGCGGCTTGGGGATTGATATCTCAGGTACATATACCTTGTCTCATTTCTATAATTCCAATCCATTTTATATGTTTAGAGTTTTAGTTGCATGCACTGTTATACCCCAAACTTATTTACATATGTTAGTGTCACTATTCCTAGTTACACATCTCCGACTAGAAAATCTTCTGTCAAACGAATGTCATATGTCGAAATAGGGCTAAAATGCAGTAAATGCGTTTTTATGTGCAAATCAGTTTGATTACAATTAATATTGAAGCAATAAACACAAAAAATAAATTTTTATTCCAAATAATAAACAAACAACAAAAGGTAACTTAACGAAATGCAAACATTTATTTACCTTTTCTGAGTGACAATCTAACCTCTGATTTTAAATAAAAACAAATAACAATATTGTCGACATTTCTCAACGAAGAATTCTAGTGTTTCAAAGGTTTTGTTATCAACACAATAAAAATTTAACAAGAATTATAGAAATGAGATAAACTATAGGTTTTGTTTCTTTATTATAAATATTGTGTTTGTTTAGGTTCACATATTATCATAAATATTGTAAAATTGAAAAATGATGTCATCACAATATTGTATTTCTACTAGGGCGTTAAATAATAAATTTTTTTTACAGAAGGAAATTTCACCAGGATGCAAATTTTATATGGATGAATCCAATATAGCAGTAATTAATTTAACAGCCAGACAACCTCAGACTTCGACTGATTCATCATCTAAATACGACTGGGAAACTATCGTCTAAGAAACGTTGATTGAAATATTTTTTTTTATGCAGTCAATAATATTAATGATTAATTTTCAATTTAAGGTTGGGTAAATCAGGCTGCTGGAAAAATCATCTCCAAGAAAGATTTCACGCTATTTGTTAATAAATGTACAAATAACAAAAGAAATTATGGGAAAAAAATTAAACACATAATAGATCATGTAAAAGCACTTTAAACTTTTTTCTGTTTTAGTGGTATCTTCGTTGCACTTGCACAATTTAAAAAGATAGATAAAACTTGAGTTATAATAATAATTGTAGTAATAATCCTTTATAAATTTTTTTATTTATACCAAGAAAAAAAATCGATTGCAGAAATAACTTAAAAATTACAAAACTAAATTAAAAATTACAATAATTTAAAATTAAAATTTCTTTTTTCCGCTTCCTTCTTCCAATCAATGTAAAATATTTATTTTAACTATACAAAATTAAGTACTAAGTAAGATCTTAATAAGTTCTAAAATAGAGTCTAAATAAGCTCTATGAGGTACTGCGAGAGTTTTTAACGAGAACCTAAATAAGTACTAATAAGTGCTAAAACTGGAAAAAAACAAAACTTACCAGATCCTAAATAGAACATAATTTCTATGTTATTTAGGATCTAAGTAAGTACTTTTATGCTCTGCAGCGAATAGATCTTAGCAGAGCCTAACTAGGACTTAAATTTCGACTCGGGTTTTCATAAACTTATTGTTGTTTTATTTGTCGCTCTTGTAGATAAGAAGCTTTAATATGTGTTACAAATATCACCTTGATAATTACTTGGGATATTTGCGGGTATAATTTCAATATATTGTTAAGGTGACGGTACTGTGGGACTTTTCCCCACCTGAAATTTCTTTGACAAGCAGGATGTACTTATTAAATGAGGAACATGGCTAAAAGCGGCTTTGTTTTATTCAAGACATTTTAGTGAAGATTTATAAAAAGAATAATAAGCTATTGTTTTCACTGTTGATGTTTAGCAAATTAGGAATGAAAAGAATGAATTGATTAATTAACTTAAATTGTGTAGAATATTGTTTTAGTACATTTTCTAAATTTTTCTTACATCTGCACATTTAGAAAAACAAGACTTAGTAAAGGATTCCCAAAAGATCCTAGAGACGATTTAAAAAGAAAAAATAGTATTACCAAAAAGTCTAACAATGCTTTGATTGAAAATAAAAGCTTCCAGATTTCGTTAGAAGTTTTTAGAACATTAAATGAAAATTTTACAGAAAATTGGACTATAGCACCGGATATTATTTCAGCATTATCTAACGCTTTGTTATCATCGATTGATGAACGCAGCTTTTCAGCTTATGGATTAATTTTAAGCGACGAAGATACTTTTTTTTTGGTTGTTAATGTTGAAAAATATTTTGATGGTAACAATCCTATCAAATAGATTAACTCAATTCTAAAAAAGTTTACACAATTCTTTCTAAGACCATTTAGCGTGTTTATACTACTTAATCTTAATGATATACTCCCAGAAAGTTGTTAAATTTACCAAATAGCTAATTCAGTTAATTTATCAGAATTAACCTAGCACATAATCTTCTTAATTCGTATTAATAGAAAGAAAATTGCTTACAGACAGCTATTTATTAGATACGGATTTCTTTAAAAATCTCATAGACAGAATTCAAAGATCTTAAAAACGAGAACGCAATGTCAACAAATAAATTGAAAAGAAGGTTAAACTCCACAACAAACTTTTCATTTTATAAAGAAAAACTTCCATCAAGAAGAAAAAGTTTTCATTAAAGATTTATTTTTACAGAGTGGAATTATAGTAGGTAACCATGAAGTTTAGCCATCGAAAAAGAAACGACTAATGGTTGTTGTTTATTCACTTAAAATTTTTTATAGCCTGACAAAACATAATGGTGCCATCTAAACACGCATCCCTATTAGTTTGTTAAATATCGTCTTTTATCGTACCACTGCTGCAGCTCTTTTTCGCTCCCACTTACGGCATTATAACGAAAATAGAGTGAGTTTTGGCATGTATAAGACGGTTATAATATTTCAGAACAATTTATAAATCATGATTTGACAATCAGACGCCATTATAGGCCGCGATGTCACCCGATGGTCCGCGTTATCTGTATCTAATTCCAAATATATTTAAATGTCAGTTTGTAATGTATTATATGATTTCGTGCAGGGATTCTCAATAGGTGGAAATATTTTCGAATCATTAAACTCTTGCATACTTAAGAGTTTATCGATTATTATTATTTTCAATTTAATGCGAGACAAATCAATTTCTTAGTTTTTCTTATTCTAGAACTAATTATTTACACTCTAATGATAATGATCACGTACAGAAACTCTCATGTCGGATTATTATTTACGTTAGGAGAATGAATTTGTGTTAGATGTTCCCGCCAAAACTAAATCTTGATTAATTTTTTTGTGTAATCCAGTACACAACAACCGGTAGGTATATTAATGCTAACTAATTAAAAATTCACATCGATTAGTGGAGCTATTCGGTTTTTGGATCAACGCTTCAGTTTGAATTAATATTAAACCAAGCAAACATGACCTGACTGTTTGCATAAATTTCTAATGTCTTAGTTCTTTTAAATGGGTCTTCTTGCAGGTACTCTTTCTATTTATGTCAGAACTAGAAGTATGCGGGTGTTTGCATTCAATCAGGAATTTCAGGTCAAAAAATTTCAAAAAGTAAACTTTTTGTATGGTATGACTTTGAAGCCTATCAGTGACATCTAGATCAGGGTGTTAATTAAACTTTAACAGTTGGTGGGATATCACAAGAATGCATACATCAGCTTATTGTCAAACCAATGAAACTGCCATTGTGTTCGGATTCTTTCAAAATATTCAGATATTTGATGTTATTATTTAATACTAATTATTGTTGTTTCTCTAGAAATGCTGGAATTTAAAAAAGATGCAGCTTTTGAGATTGAACGACAAATAATTGCAAAAATTGTTGCCACAAAATCATAAATTTAACAAAACGTGGTAGATTTTAGAAAGGTGGGAAAAAGGAATGGCGAGATACACTCGTACGATAAAGAAGTTTATATTAATACATATGTACCTTACGTTAAATTTAGAAAACACTGCCAAAATACAGCGTGCACGTTGCTTGTAAACTTCAGAGCTCTATGACCAAGAATTGTTATCAAGACTTTGAACCCTTTTCTCCAGTATGTGTAAAATGTGAATCGTATCGAATAAATGCTTTTTTCGCTGAATTTTGTTTTCAAAGTACCTAAAAATGCACCAGTTGCTTTCAAAGTTTTCTTATCCTCTGAAAAGTTTGGAAAACTTTGCAAAATTAACCGTGCACGTTGCTTGTAAATTTCAGAGGCCAAGAATTATTTTTAAAATTTTGAAAGCTTTTCTCCAGTATGTGTAAACCAAAATGATATTGAATACATGCATTTATCTTTAAATCCTTTTCTTTAAAAACGTTTAAGAATTCAGTTGCTGTTAATGTTCTTCTATCCTTTAACTTCATAAATATTTACAAAGTAATAAAAATTTTTATATTTTTTACATGCAATGGTGCAAGGCCTTCAAAACTCTAGCTATTTCTTACTCCTACAACTCTATAATTTAAGCCGAGTGTAAGTGACTCTAGCACTTAAGGACACAGCGCATCTGTTTGTATGGAGATTACAATATTATATGATATTGGTGTATGAGTCGTCCATATGCAAGACTATATTGGACGCCACTTTCTATTTTTTAAATATCAGTCGTTAATGCATGTCCCAAAAGTTTTGACACAATCTTCGATATTTAATCTTTAGGTGCTATATTCATCTAATTTGAATCATCGGTATAAATTTTATTTAACAGACTTATTGAGCACAGAAATATTAATTTAAATTAATGCTAACGATCCATTCTCCTTAATGACGCTCTCCATCAGCTCTTAGACAGTGGCTTTTAAAGAGTTCTACGCCTTGATTGCTTTTTATTTTGAAGGTTATTGTTTTTAGGCACAAATGTTGTTCACTGACTTAAGTTTGGCATATACGATCAAAAACTCTCAACTGTTGAAATTGCATACGACACTAATACTTTATCATAAAATTTAGCGTCTCCTTTAAATTTCACATCATTTGAGCAATCATCAATGTTGTCAGAGTAGTAGTAACAGCTAGGAAGGCTCGCTATTCTTTCAACCACTCCTACGATCATCTACTATTCGTTCCTCTGTTTTCTGCCTGAACCTACCCGACTCCCGTGCAAAAGTGAAAATGTTGTCCAGAGCTCAACTCCTCCCTTGTTAGCCTGGAAGGTCTTAAACCTCAGCCTTTCATAATCCTAACATTCTCCCAAAAAGTAGAATGACGTGTTTCATTGCCATTTCCAAAATTAGGGCATGTTGGAACTTTCTCTACATGCGGTGCCTTTTCAAAATGCAATAGCCTGTAGAGATCCCAATTAAAAGACTTAGGACACTCCGGCTTGCCAATATAACTTTGACAAGACAACTGACTATATATCTTTTGACTGACGGCTGAATCTGTTGCCTTGATATTCCTAGAGAAGGTTCTGATCCTAAGTGGGTATCTTTGGCTTCGAGTCTGACGAGTTCATCCACGTTCTCGTTGCCATAGATTCTGTTGTGCCCAGCAACCCAGACAAGGTTAACCTCCATTGTTGTGGTGAAGTTCTTCCAAAGAGTCCGCACACTTCTGCATAAAAAATTTTTATGCGTATCTTTTGCTCCGTCATCTTCGCATCTTCCCTACACGCCGCCAATAGAATGGCATAAGTTTCAGCCTGGAAGATCATGGTGTGTGTGCTCTCTCTTTGCTTTCCTGCACGAGTGGGTTTTTCTGCTCCTGAGAATTGCTTGTCATCTATACTTATAGAAAACTAGCGAGTTTTGTTGAAAATTTACCTTACTGCTCTCCAACTGTCCCTTAGTTGGGATTATAGGAAAGTACTTCCTATACAACTTTAACCGATCGTCCGCCTGTGTTACACTGTAATGGAACTAATTTTTTCACTAACTGGGCTATGCTGGCGTGGTCTGTGTTAAACCCATTTCCAAGTCATAACGCTGCGTCCCGCATTTTAAGGTGGACCGCCATTGCTTCCTTTTTTATTCAAGTTGGCAGGTCCGGCAGCCCTAATAGAACCTCAAGTGTAGCCGAGGGATCATCCACATTTCATTGGTTGTACACACACAGCCTAGGCTTTGGGAGATAGTGGTGCGCTCTACACTAGACCACTGGAGCAATAAACTATCTAGTACTCTAGGTCTCATAATTTCCGTGTAGATGCAGTAGGCTATTTGAGAATTGATTTCCCAGAGCCTAGTCAGAATGTTGCTGTCGACTTGGTTATCAGTTTGCGGACATGTGATATTCAGCTTAGTCTCCTTTCCATGGTCACCTTCAAGTACTGGACCGTCTGCGTCTACCGTACAATATGATTTCTTTTAAACTATCCGTTTTCTTTCTCTTGGTGAAGAGAATTATCTCAGGCTTAAATGGATTGATCGAAAGCCATTCTCATTACAAATCTTTCTATGATCCCGCAGGCCACTTGCATTAGGTTGTAGATGACTTTGAGAAAGCGACCAGTGACTAATACTAGCTTGTCGTCTGCGTATGTCTGAGCAAAAAGAGCCGTCCGCTGTTAAGCGCTCCAAAAGAGCACTCATTATTAAACACCAAAGATAGGCTGAGAAGTAGCTGCCCTGAGGATAGCCTTCCTAACTTCACCCAGCTAATTAATGTGGGTATTACTCCCCTGGTTCATCAGACTTTGATATTTTAGTGTAAAAATGGTTTCCCTTAGAGTTTTCTAACACAGTATTCATAAATATTCGCAAAATACCAAACAACAAGCAATCGCCCAACTAGATTGCAGATGCTTTTGCGAATTTTCTCTTTATAAGAGATATGATGATGCAATTGATTTCGGAAATCCCACTTGCATTAGAAGTCAGGGTACTGAAAGTAATCTTGTGTCAAACATCAACTTCAAAATTTGCTATTTATGATAAATTGTTTCAAAACTTTCGAGACATAACACTGTTAATCACCTAGTGTACTTTCTTTGTCAATCTTGACAAATATTTGTCGAAATTTGCCACCCGTGTGCTGCGCACACCCTGTACACGCACTTGGAACGGTTTTAGCTTTGCGAACTCGCGGTATTGCAATATGCTATAACATTCTTACGACTAACGACAGTCTCTTCCCTTCTCTTATTGTTGAAACAAACAGAAGATCGTAAAACACAGAAAAGCTTAATAAGAATAATCAGTCCTGGGGTTTGTTAATCCCACAAAAATTGTTTAACTTTAAATTTCCTCAGTTTTAAATTGTTTTAGATTTTAAATAATGTTATTTAAAAAAAGGTCTGGAAAGATATCTTACACTGTACTGCTAAAATAATGAACAACAATATTGATAATTTCTTAAACTATCAACCTACTAATTAGGGAGAAAGACGTAGTTACAACCTTTGACGAGAAAAATCCTTACAAATAAGTGTTGTACGTATACTTTCACACAAAAGCGTTTGTCTGCATTTTTGCGACTTGATAATATACAGGGTGTAAATAAATAACACCGACAAACTGCTACAGTAAATTTCTAGTCACTATAAGTATTTCTTATCATCGAAACATAGGCGTTTTTCAAGACATATCCAAGATGTCAAGTCAACATGGCATTTAAACTCACGATTTTAATGCCCGCGTTTAACATTTAAAAGTATCCTATTCATAACTTATATTCGCCACAAGATCTGACAGAATCGTAGATAAAAGTTTTCCAAGGACATTTCGAATAGTGACAACTTGAATTAAGATATTGTTAAAGCCACCTTTCAGTATTAATATTATTCACCAAATAATAGTTTGTACAATGTTAGTATATTAAGAATTATTAATGCTACGTTCAATAGCTAACACTACCTTGAACACTTTATTTAGAATAAAATAGCTGTCTATTTTAAGAACAATAAATGAAACACCTCACAATGGTTATGAAACCTGATGTTTTCAAACAGAAGCTTGAAAGTCTTTTATTTCGTCTACAAGTTAAACGAAAGCGATTGTTTTGAAATTGAGATTTCTCAGTGCGTTGTTTTTAAAGTGGAATTGTTTACCGAGTCTTAATGAAAAATCTTAAAACAATTCAATGCTGTCTAGACACCTAAACAGCTAAAACTAACATACTCTAAGTTTTCTGAGAAAGGTTTAAATAGTGATGATAATTATTTTATTATTATTTTTATTAGCTGCAACTATACTTTCAACAATTTGTTGATGATACGTATCTGAGCTTGCTAAATGTAAAAACCGCCAAGCCCAAAAAGTAAAGAATTCAGTTTTGCGTGTCATCACACTTTATACATATAGAAAGAAGGTTATAAGTCATTTTGCGCTATTCCGCCATATTTGAAGCTCCGACCTTGACAAAATGATGACTTAACCTTCCCTCTACTTTAATCTTAATTGGGATTCTCGTAATTTTTATTATGTTTAATTTGATTGTTGAGCCTATCAGATTCAAAAGCCACTATATACTCCCACAAATGAGTAATCAAGCCCCTAAGTTCAGGTTAGTTTGACTGCAAATCGGTTTTCGCCATTTACTAAAAATGACTTATATGTAACTAAGCGGTTCTTATATCTAATAGGCTCCATATGTTCCCACAACTTGCCATTAAAATAGTGGTAAAATGGAAAAAAGTATTACGTTAATTCTTTAGTTTGTATTAGACGTGCCCTTTTTAATTACTAAAACCTTCTGCTCTTTTCCTAATCAAGATTAGATGATAGACAGACTACTTACTCTCAGTTTTACAGAAGAGTTAAAATAATATTTATGATAGTCTATCAAATTCGTCCCTAAATCACTCTTTTCAAACCCATTCACAAAATATATGGAGGCTTTTCTGTAGATTATTCAATAAGATAGAAACATAAAAGAAATTAAGTGATATTTCGGTAAGTACTTGATCACTGGCTGGTTGGCTTGTTTTACGGTATTTCATAGGCAAAGGTAAGGAAGTTGTTTTGAATTAATGGAAGTAAAATCTAATTAATTTATAAAGAAAATCTAATGGATTTCCAACCACCTTACAAAATAGAAGAATTACCATTTTCAAGTAAATAGTGAACACATATAATGTCACCATTGATCAGCAGTTGATCTTATCTCGTCAGGCAGCCCTGCCGGCTCTACTGATCACCTCATCCTGAGTGTAATGTTGCAAGACATGCGTAACTGTAAGGCATACATTCTGCTTTTGAGTCTCCCTTTCCGATTGCGCCAGTACAAAGCTTTATCTCTAGGTTTGTTTTCTTTTGCCTTTATATCAAAACCCTACATCAGGTGGTAGGCAATTAAAAATTGTTAAGGGCAAGGTCGGAGCTTTCAGGCTGTGTTATGGGCCACAAGATGCTTTGTATAGTTTTTTTTATAGTATTTTAATTTATATTCATCAGAATCATTCGAGTTTAGGTGTTCATATTTTTTT
>VTPC01089973.1:212381-233266 GCA_011009095.1 Ignelater luminosus
AAAAAGTTTATAGAGACAACTAAAGAAGAGGTAGAGGTATTCATTGAGTTCTCTCTTTTAAGAGCACAGTCAGAAGTCCTAACACTGAAAAAGTCGTTTTCTTTCGATCCACTATATTATTAGCCAGTTTTTGTTGCAGACATGTCTGGTAGACGATATGAAATATTATTTTGTTGTTTTAACTGTACAACTGATCGAGACAGTAAAGACAGCCTTAGCAAAGTTCATCCGTTGTTGGATAGGTTGTTGCAGATTTTTCGGGAAACGTATTACCCGGGTGAGCATTTATCTTTTGATGAGTATTGCTGCTTCATCATGGAAGTCTCAGCTTTCGCCAATAAATATATAAAAAATAAGAAGACAAAATACAGCATCAAGTTCTATGAACTGAGTGTATTGAACAATGAAGTTTACAAGGGGAAACGAAAGGAAAATACAGCTTTTGCGAAGATTAATGGCCTGGTTTTAAGACCGATGAGTCCTTACTTTGATAAAGGGCACCACTTGGTGCAGGATGATTATTGCAGTAGCCTGCCCTTATCAAACATTCTATTAGATCATAAAACAAATTCCATCGGCACTTTGCGTTCAAATCAGAAGAGTAATCCAAAACCGGTAACCACCAAAAAGCTTGCAAAAAGTGAACATATTTGGAAGCGTAATAGAAAAGTCTACGTGACGAGATGGCAAGATAGGAGGGACGTGTTATGCGTAACTACAAGGTATCACCCTCAGATTGTCGATGTTTCAAATAGATACGGCCAGAAGAAACAGAAACCGATAGAATTCGCGGAATACAATAAGTATATGTCAGGTATAGATCGATTCGATCAATTCATTTCTTACTATTCATGCTCTCGAAAATCAATAAGATGGTACAAGGAGGTGATGTTCCATTTATTGAATGAAGCGGTCGTAAGTTCCTATATTAGGAGCTCGCCAAAGACCTACCGCTACTGTTGTATTATCTTTAACCGAGACAGCCAAATGACCGCCATTTCTTGAAACAAATTCCTGTGCCAGATAACTGCAAATGTAAGAGCTATTTCCTCGCTGTAGATGGTGCTCCAAAAAATGGCAAAAAAACTAACCCTTTTTGGAGATGTAATAATTACTCAAATAACCCACTTTTATGTGTAGGAAAATGCTTTAAAAATCTTTATAGTGAATAGAGAATCTGTTTTTGTGTGTATAGATATTTAGAATAAATGTGTATTCAAGTTACATTTTGTTTTATTGCCAAGATAGCATAAAATAACCTTAACTGCATTTGCAGACGTGTCGCATTGAACAGAGAATTTTATAAAGGTTTAGTAGCAACTCCCAAAATATGAAAGTGTGTCAATCCCTTACAACAATATAAAAGTGTGCCATGGAAAATCTACTTATCAAAAGACTTAACCAGGACTATAAGTGAAGCTTAACTAGCTTTCTTCTTTCCAACTCTAACAGAAGACTTAAATGTTGTCCGTAAATCAGTAGAACTAAGATTCTATGTAAAGCTGTTCTCATCGTAATCTATCAGAAATCCAAACAAGTAGTATCCTAGAGAATATAGTGTACCTTCTACATGTTTGTTTTTAGGATGGAATTATCATATTTAAACTTCATAGTGACAATCTTAGGTTATGCTAAAGATCCAGCATACTTTCGTTACATTCGCAGCAATAACTAGCTATAAAATACATATGCAGAATTCAGAGCAGCATAAATATAAGAATAAGCTCAAAATGTAGTTTTAGTTTAAATATTTACCGATTACTTACTTTTTCACTTGCTAAATCCGTAGGTTAAGGTTATTCTGGGCCACCGGAACATACACTAGCATGTCTGTGAGATACGGTTTCACGAACTGCTCCTGTATCCATAGAAGGAAATCGTTAAAAGGAATCCTTTTTCTCTTGTTTCTTCATAAGTAAATTGATAAGATTCTGTATATCTGTATTATTACCAAAACTGTTCCAAAATATAACAAAATTACTATTGCTGGAGACTAATGTACAATTATTTATTTCAGGAGTAAGAATTGTTTATGGTAGTTTACTCTTTTAGGTTAGAGACATTCTACAAACCATCACATGTACCACGGTCGCTCCAGATGCCATGTGGAACGGTGTTTTACGCCGTTCAAGATATTTACTATCCCAACTGGTCTCGTTCCACCACTGACATTTATCACCAAGTGATGAGCAGAACTCCATTCATACTACATCAAAAGACCTCAGTGTACGCAAATATTTCCAGTTGACTAGTGTCATGTGTCATCCATCACCACTGGGTCCAATTTCTCACTCTGATTGGAATTATGAGGCCTCCGGTACTGTGAGTTGGTCCCGCAATCTTTCTCATCAATACTTTGTCCAGATGTCCGACTGCACTGTCTGAAATATTGTTCAGGTCTAAGGGTCTAGGCTGCCACCACCTACTTTGCTGACCTACCAATCTGCGCCTTCGACTATTTTACATTATCAGCCGGCGATCGATTGCCGAGAGAGAAGCCCGCTCCCGTCCACTTGTGGTTCTCCACTTTATCATAAAATTTTCTTCCACTGATTGAAGAAATGAGGATTCTTTAACATCCTAGCCACCTCTGGTCGCTAAATGTCAATCTATACATCAAACTTCATATTGCATCAAGCATTTTCTAATATTAGGTTTGAAACTAAATGTATAAAAAGTAAGTTTTGTAACATTTCTTGGATTTTCCTCCCCCTTTCTACTCTGATTTTGCTTCTCTTACGACTTACGAACTTCTTCAATGAACTGATTAAAAAAACAGTCTTGACTACATTGAGTTTACAACACTTGTTGGCGAAAGATTGTCCAGTCCAGCTTTATGCGTCATTTAATACCAATAATTTGGTATAAATCTGATCTGTTATGTGGATTCAATCGATTCATACTTAACATAGCTGAGTAATTACAAAAACGTTACAAAATACGATACAAAGAATTGAGCTTTTGTTGAAAAGAAGGGATAGTGACCTCAGGTATTCAATATAGGTAACATCATGATTCTGCTGTGGTACTATAAAGTCATAAGGCGTGAAAAGCTTAAATCTTATAACATTTTAACTGTACCTCGTATAAATTACGTGAACAATATCTGCTACATTTAGCCTAACAAAAACTAGGTAATTTAAATGCTATAAGTTCCAAAAAATACACAACTTTTTAAAAAATAATTAAAACTAATTTAAAAGTTTCTATCAATTCTGTCGAAAGAGATATTTGTGGAAATTACAACCTTCTTGAATAAGACGAGTAAAACATTGGGGTTCATTAAACGACGAATTGAAATTTGGGGTATCTAATTGATTGAATATCTACATTTTAATAATTACAAAGTTTACAAATAAAACACAAATGCATAATGAAATAACTACTTTTAGACAGCGTCAATAATTCAAAAATGCCATCATAAGGTAGCGTAGTAACGTTCATTTTGAGGGCATGTAACTTTATTGTCGGAATAACATTACGCCTACAGCTTGAGAACTTCTGAAATTACACCACGTTTTTATTCTTTAAATAAATATTCAAAATCTAGAACAAACTGCTCATTAATATACATATTGCATGATCGGTGATGACAACGTAAAGCCTAAAGCTAGACATTCATGCGACCAAATCAAGAATTAAATTACCCCTCATGTCTCATCTTTGACATTTAATCACATTTGAATGCAAAACAAAACCGTAAGATTGGACTATTATTAGAAATTTATTTATTACAATAATTTCGAAACAAGTTTGGTATGAAATGCAGACACGTAACTTTGTATGTTGTTTCCACTTAGGATCCGTTTTATTTCCTCCATCGCCCTCTTTTCATCGTTTTTTATTAATTAAACTTCCCAGTATATATAAATTTGAAGATCGTTGAAGTCGTTCCGAGTAAATTAATTAAAAGATGTTTTGGTGGCTACATAATTTACGCTTGCTTTATTAAAATTTATATCAGAAGTACTTAATAACGCAGAAAGGCAGATTTAACTAAAATTTGCATCTACAACTACGTGACATGCAAATGCAAACGTCAAATATAATTTTCTCAGTTAAAAACTGCTTTATACAGTAATATTCGTGCCTAACGGTGACAGTTTTTTAGAGAAACTTCAAAATCCGCTTATGAAAATTTAAACAATTCTCAACAGTAGCAGCTATTGGTGGCTTTCAGTTTTCTATTTCACTCTTGGAATAAATTCTCCCTCGATCTTCTATTAATTTAAAGGTTTCAATATTCGTGAATTCTGATATAACATTAAAAAGCAAATAACTCTAAGGACAATTGCGTGCTAAGGTGTACCAACTTAAATATTTTAATACCCTAATATCTATAACTAAAATAGGGGATGTCTCTTATCAACTGTATTAATCGGGAATCATTTATATACATAAGACATCAGCAGGTTTTGTGATTAGAGCTATATTTTATTTTAGTAGCTCTGGGGCAATTTACATCGACTTAACAGGTATAGAGTAATACACGCTGGAGACATGACAGTATCTTAAAAGCTTTGCGTTGGATCAAAAAACTGCAAAACTTATCCAAAAAAAATCCTAGCAATCAGGAAAGAAATTCATAGGTAAACTCATTTCAATTTCAACAAGGTGATTTTAACGAAATTTTTCACACATCTTTCACAAAAGAATATTTAAATTCTCACTTTAGAAAATGTGGCAAAAACTAAAAAGAACAGAATTTCAATTTTGTAACATGACATTCACCTTCTAGTAAATAAAATCCCAAGTTTGCTCAACCCATATTTACCCCGAAGTAAGATTAATATAACTCATAAGGGTACCCTACAACATTAAAAAATTGAAGTTGATACAATCACAGGTTTGCAAAAAATTAGAAAAGAAATAACAACTAAGGTATTTATTAAAGATTAAAGTGGTGGTAATAGACACACATGAAAGAAGACCGACAAATGCCTGCTTATTACCAAAAGAGCTTCTTATTTTTATCACAAACGGTAGTTATAGATGGTCTCTAGGTTTAGGATCTAGGTGCCATCAGTAAATCAGTAAAAACTGAGCTCAGAGATTATTTCAGCCAGCTAATAAAAATAGGGGAGAGTGGATCACAGCGAGATACGGTTCACAATGAGACAAGCCCACTATTTAAATTTCCCGCCTACAAAAACGTCTTAAACAAAGTACAAATTATCTACACACTTCTGCATGTTCAGAAGGAGTTTGGCGGTAATTATGCAATTAATAAATTTTTGGGATGAAAAGATATATAGGTATTTCGAATGGTAAGTAGTAACTTTTCATATAAAACTAGGTGTGAAATTATTCAAATTGTCCTTGCATCTTTAACTTTTAATTTGTTGAATATTTGCGTATCAGTATGTTATAATTAACCTATAAAATCAAGTGTGTTATAAAATGTTTAAAAAGTTTAAGTAGACTTATGGCGTTCAATAAATACGACGTCCAAATCTTTTTTAATAATTTTTGGCAAGTGTTAGAAAGACACCCAAAACTGATTGATGCATCAAGAATAGTTAACCTTGATGAAACCAGTACAACAACGGTTGAGAAACCGACAAAAGTAATAGCTGAAAAAGGTGTTAAGCAAGTAAACCATTGCACAAGTGGGAAGAGGGAGTATTGGTGACGACCTGCGCCATTATTTCTGCTGCTGGTAAACTAACTCTATCTACCTATACCTCTTAAAAAAGCAGGAAATTATCTTTTCAATGACACAGTTTTTACAGTGGCTGACTTTATAAGGTCTGCTCTTAGTGATCGACAACCAATGGAACAACAACCTTCTACAAGTCATTTATACGAGTGTGTTCAGAAATCACAAATCAGCACGCTGCATTCTGAAACAATTTCTGATGAACATGAAGTAAGTAGTAAGAGTCATGCAAATATTAGGATCACTCGCTAGAATTTATCAAAGCATTACCTAAAGCACCACCCAGAAAAAAAAATCGCAAACCCAGGCGAAAAGGTCGTACTACAAATATTATTCCTACTACAGAAAAAGAAGCACTAATTGAAAAAACACGAGGATAAATTAGTCAACAAACCAAAATTAATTTAAAAGGATTAGCTTCTTGCTCCACTGATAATGATACAATATTTCAAATAACACAAAAACGCAAGATTAAAGAAATTAGTAATAAAAGTAGCACCAAATTATATAATGAAGAGAATTTACTGGACTCATCCTCAGATGATGATTGGGTACCAGAGGAACATGTCGATGTAGACTATTTAAAAACTGGTGTCAAAGAAGACTTTGTGTTGGTTAAGTTCCCTAACAATGTGTTTTATGTCGGTCAGTCATTATCTACTAGTGATGGCAATAACGACCATGAAATTTCATACATGAAAAAGTCAGAAAAACTAGGTGGCTGCTTTATATTTCCAAATATTTCCAATATACATTTAGTAAACAGCAATGATATCATATTTGTTTTACCCAAGCCTGTTCACGTTAATAATTCCAAAAGACTATCACATTATTTTAAGTTTGGCATTTTTTTAGAACATATAATGTACGTTGAGTTACCCTGTGTCTCACTGTGTACTACGTGTAGCCAATTATAGCAATAGTTTGTTTTCTATTAAAGCAGTATCTCTTTGATTTGTTTACTTATTGAACGGTATGTATTAATACACTAAATAATGTATTTAATTATGCTGATTTCATCAGAAAATAATTAGAAATAAAATATTTAATTTTTTTGTTTCACTGTGGTCCACTCTCCCCTACATATTTCTAAAAGTAATAGTCAATTGAAGTTGCTTATCCTCAAATAGCTAAAAACGGAAATGTAGAGGAACGGCAACAAGACAGAATTTAGAATTATATATATTAAGGGTTATTCAACTTTAGACTGCCTTTATCACGTTTGTTTAATGATCCTGGCGGAAAAGAAAAGAAACTTGTCCAAGCCAGATCAAAGTCATCATGAATGGGAAGTAATTCGGTCATATAAGAAATTAAGTACAAAATAAAAGAAATATTGTTTTTGAGCAACAAAAGCTTTTTTTTTCGGGTATGTGCAAAGGATAGTGCGATAGTCTTTTGTAGAAAAGGAAGTTTTTGATCGTGCCTCACACTATCTTAGTTTTAGAAAATGTCGTCTTAAGAGATTATACTAAATATGACAACCTTGCAATTGTATTACTTTAATCCTAGAAATCTGTTTGGTAAAGAGTTATTATGCAATCGCCGAACAAATGTGTTGTGTAAAAGTAAACATAAAAAAAGTGCGTCTGTATCAAAGAAAGTTGGAAAGCACTGCTGTAAAGTCACAGATAGAAGATAGTCAAGAAAGAATCAAGTGAGACACGATGTAGCAGCGTAAAGGAACTGTTGGATGTAATGTTGAAATTATTATTCATAGTAAAGCATGAGAAACCAAGAAAAAGGAAGAGAAGATTTCAAAGCAACAGAAGCAAAAGAAAGAGGGATCAAAACAGTGTAATTGATGCTTTAGTGAGTAAAAAAAAATAAATAAAGCCATAAAGAGCAACAGAATAGAAAGAAAGACAACACGGAGTAAGAAGACGTAAATAAGATAAAAACAAAGAAAGTGTAGAAGATATAACAGCAGGAGAAAGAGAAAGATGAGAAAACAAAGGAAGGGAGATAGAAAACAGATGTACCTATGACATGGCAATGTAAGCAAATCGTTATACCTAGGTAGTAAATATCAATTTTAACCAAAGGCTCTAGAAGGATGCTTTAATGTATGTAAAATATGCGTGTAAGATCTCATGTGATTTTCTAGTTTAGTTATTTTATGACTATGTTCGTAACGCGCCCTATACTGTATACTGAGAAGAAATATAAAGGGATAGGCGCATTTTGTATTGAGAAATCATTTGTATCAAACCTACAAAGAAGTCTAGTGACAATAAAAATAATCAGAGCAATAATCAAACACGTGGATAAATGCCACAGTTTCGTGGCCATTTCAATATAATTTATTGTTTTAATTCAAGCAGTTGAATGGAAGGTTTATGGTATAGCAAGAAATTGCTGGTTTAAGATGGATTAAGGTGAACTAAATAGTATAAATACAAGTTAGTTATATTATGTTCTTTTGAATCACAGTAACTAAATATTTTGATCACTTTGTATAGTAAGACCATCCACTTGAAACTTGAATAATACAAGGTGACGCAGAACTCACATCATCCAATATCTAATAATTTTAATTGTTCATTCATAAGTGAAACTGCTTACATATGAAATGACAGTTATATGCTGAAGGAATACAGTACGAATCTGTCCAAAACCTAAATGATTTTAGAGTTAGACAGCTGTAATGCTTAATGCAGGGTAATCAAGAATAGTGTATAAACGTGGTGGTAGTAGTTGCGGAAATGTTTTCCTGGACGTAAAAATGATATTTAAACAATTGCTTGTCAATTAATAAACTTAGCGTATGAAGCATTTATAGTAGTGAATCAAACTGGCAATCAGTGATGAGCATGTAGTCTACGCATGTAAAATACACGATTGTCTGCGCATAGACAATTAATGTAGACAACTTTTGATTTTCATATAGACAATATAAATAATCGCAGTTATTTCAATTATATTGCTGCAAATTAAGAAGAATGCACAAGAATATTGAAGGAACAAAAAGATTTACTTATTTTCTAAAGCATTACCGTACCTAATGTAATGAAAAGAAGCAATACATTAAAATAATTTACAAAGCACTTAAATAGGAAAATACTTTATATTTTTTAAAAACTCCATGCCCATGTGTACCACTCTGCAAATGAATAAAAAGAAAAGTTGAAGTGAGTTTAGGTAACACTATTTTCCATTCTATTCCTCTTCGTCCGTCTCTAAATCGACTATTTCTTTTTCCTTATCAGCCAGGCGTAATGAGTAATATACATAGATACATTAACTTTTTGGACCTTTCAAATTTTAATTTATTTTTAATAGGTGTATGAATTTGGGCCCACTTGGAGAAGATCATTTCTAGTTGAGTTGGTATTAATAATAATCTTAAGGCCAACTGTGCTTTCGGACGAATTCTAGAATACTAACGGTTAGTTCACTATTTTATCATATAGGGTTTTGAAAATACCATTTTGTAATCTAAAGCTGTCAAAATCATTAATTCCTTCTCGACAATGATTTTGAAGGAGAAATAGATTTATTTTGCTTTTTGGCTCTTTGTTTAATTTGTTATTGTCATAAATTGAAAGCAAATAATATGTGCCATATCTTCTCGCATCTTAACTTCTGATTTAAATTTTTTCGTATTTTTCTGGAAGTTTTAAATTTAACCAATGGTCAGCTGCATCTACAATAAGACACTTAGCTGCTTGACACGCATTAATTAATTCGCAAATTGAATTAAAAAGTTCTACATTTTCACTAACAATCTCGATAATTTCTTCATTAAATATAAGATGCATAACGTTTTGCTTATTTTTTTTATCTTTGCTTTCGACGGCAACTAGTTTAATATACCGCAAGTTTTCTAGTAAAGGAAGTTATGAATCGCAATACGAATACCATCGTGTAGCGCTAGGTAGTTTTAGTCTATAACCACCCATTTAAACGATTTTGGTTTTGAGCTCTACTTGCTTAAATTTTTTCAATATCTGTAACTTTGTCAAAACACCCTTTGTTTAAAACACTTTTAGCTAGCAAATCTCAGATATGACTGCTGCATGTATAATGCCAAACTGTGCATTTTAGCATTTTGCCCATTTTAATCATAACAGTAGCATTGTCTGATAGACAGATGTATCGTATCTTTCGTTGTCCAAGTCAGTTGATGAAATAACAATTCCTGATACCTTATCTGCATTTTCAGATTCACCAGATAAGTCCCATGCATTAAGAAATACTTGTTTTTCAATATTCACGTGTTTCATTAACAGAGAATTTATACAAATTGTCTAAAAAGTTTGTAGATAAAGTGTTTCTACTGGTAAACTTATCTAAATAAGCAGGGTATAATCTTTGTACGAAGTTTTTAAAATAAACTGATTCTACAGTTACAAGCGGAATATTGCATTCAAACACAATAATTGCCAAAACATCATTCAATTCAGTCTCTTCATTTTCAGATAATGTATCCATAAATTTAGTGATAGATTGGCTTTTATTAGTGGATTTAATTTCTGAGGTCTACTGTTGCAGCTTGTTTCTTTGGCATTCCAGCACCCAAAGATGATTGTTTTAGAAGAGAGTATAAATTGGTTGCTGTAGATGACAGTAGCGAAACATATGCTGAATGCGATCTACTTGTAGAGACTGAAGATGAGGGCGATGAGGCACTGAGTTCCTCAATATTTACATGTTTCACACTTAAAGATTCATTAGACATAACTTTCAGTTTCATGCTTTTCCAATTTTGTGACAAAGTGATTTCTTTAAAATTGCAGCTTTTGCCTTCATTTTTGTTAAGAAGCTCAACCTCGGACGATACATACCAGGTGTATACCTATGAAATGAGACTTTCAGCTATTAGACCACAGATGTCGCTAGGAGTATTTTTAAACTGTCCCAAATGTCTTATTTTTTTCGTCTGTCATCTGTCAACAATATTCAATTCATTGTTTGTGATGTTTCATACAACAACGCATTTTTTTCGCTCTTAAAAATGTCGAATTTCGTGCCTTCAAACTACGATTTGCGGACATCGTTGATTTTCTGTTATCAATTGAAGAAAAACGCTTCTCAAGCTCATCAAATGCTTATAGAAGCTTACGGTGGACATGCTCTAAGCAGAGCACAGTGCTTCAGGTGGTTTGAAAAATTCCGAAGTGGTGATTTTAGCGTGGAGAACGAGGAACGTGGCCGGCCACCGAAAAAGTTTGAGGACACCGAATTGCAAGCATTGTTGAATGAAGATGATGGTCAAACGCAAGAAATGATGGCAGAGCAGTTGGGAGTGACCCAAAAAACCATTTGCAAACGTTTGAAAGACATGGGCATGATTTTAAAGGTCGGAAGATGGGTGCCGCATGAACTGACTGAAAGGCAGCAAGAGAACCGAAAAACCACTTGTGAAATGCTGCTCTCCCGGTTCAAAAGGAAGTCTTTTTTGCATCGAATCGTTACGGGTGTATTTCTCCAATCCCAAGCGTAAACGATCGTATGGTCCGCCCGGCCACAAGCCAAAATCAACGGCCAAACCAAATCGCTTCGGCCGCAAGGCAATGCTGTGTGTTTTCTGGGATCAGCATGGTATGATTTGGTACGAGCTATTAAAACCAGGTGAAACAGTTGACGGTGCACGCTACCAACGACAATTGGCCGATTTGAACAGCGCTATACACCGAAAACGCCCAGGATATGCCGATCGGCGTCACAAAGTAATTTTTCTTGATGACAATGCACCACCACATCGAACAAGAGCGACCCGGGAATTGGTGGAGACGTACGATTGGGAACCGCTGGTGCATGCGGCTTACTCACCAGACTTGGCGCCTTCCGATTATCATTTGTTTGCATCGATGGGCCACGCACTTTCCGAGCAGCGCTTCAATTCTCACGAAGAAGCCAAAAAATGGCTCGATGATTGGTTTGCGGCCAAAGACGGCCAATTTTTTTGGCGCGGCATTCACAAATTGCCTGAGAGATGGGTAAAATGTGTCGCTAGCGATGGCTATTATTTTGAAGATTAAATTTGTAACCATTTTTTGTTAATAAACGTTTAAAATTGAAAAAAAGAGTCTCATTTCATAGGTATATACCTATGTAAGATGTGCTTTTTCTACGCTGACAAGCATTTCTGCAAAGACGGGGATTTACCTATTCTATTTGGCATACAAAATATAAATTGACACAAACCTGTTGGACTGTAAACGGCTGGAAACTGTATTTGTTAATTGTTTTCGGCACACAGTACACATAGCAGAGTATTTTCTGCCATCATCTTTTACTAACATACACCCTAGCTTACCAAATAATTTATTTTTACACTGCGCAATCATGTTTTGTAATCAAAAATATTTCAATAAACTGAGCATACTTAACTAAAACTTTGTAATAAAAGGTTATGTATTTAAGTTATAGACCGACCATTACAAAATGAGAAAAATCCGCATCTAGACAGTCCTGTACCTTCCTTAACAAAAGTATTTCACAATTGCAGTAATTATGTTTATTATCACTCGTTCTTGCAGGTATAATTCTAAAGTTTTTAAAGTTGCAATTATTTCTTTTAAATACGTCGAATTTTATACCTGCATTGAAAGAATTGTTATGTGTACTAAATTCCATTTAAAATACACAAATACTGATTGAGTAAATCATTTTCTATGTTAATAATGTTCTTCCTTTGTGCGGTCAAGTTCTTGTCCTTACTCCATGCCTGCCTTTTCTCTATTTATGATAGTCTGTAACAGTTCGTACATTATACCCATATATGTTTATACATATATGATTATACCTAACTTCAAAAAACTAAAATATTACATTGTCTACACATTGTCTACATTAAAATTACGTGTATTGTCTAATAATAGATTACACGTAAATTCTCATCACTGTTGGCAATATTACCTAGTAAAAGGAAAATCAAACAACTGATAAACAGGAAAATTTTAAATTATATTACTAGATAAATACAATTTACGATGTTTGTGTCCAGGAACAGTAATCATGATTACGTGCTGCTATCACTTAAGAAAGAGCTTTTAGAAGTACTGCCTTTGCGTTTACGGAAATTATATTTTGAAATAGATTTGTGCAAAGAAAAAACTTTGAAACTTAAACAATATTATACAAATATTGTTGCAAAATAAAAAGGTTTGTAGATTACGCAAGACAATCTGTATATTTTCTACTTTTATTGTTATCGGTTAAAATACTGTTTAGTAAAGTATTTAAAACTTTGGCTTTAATTTTCCTCAACTTTAGAATTTCATAAGTTATGAAAGAAAGTTTTCTGATAATTTCCCTGATGTTTGTTTTGTACTCGAGAAAACTCCGTATAAAAAGTATCATCGAGAGTATCCACTATTTTCTGATCATCCTGTATTTTTGTAACTGACAATGCACCAGATATAAGAAAAGTCGAAACATGTAATGTTTTCATGAAGCACTCTGTATAGTTAAGGTCATTTTAGAATGATTAGATATTGTACAACTATTCTCGGTAAAGCAATTTTTCTGGTAATAACGACCTTTATCCTCTGTGATGTCTAGAACGCCCACTTTGAGTATGGGTAAATAAAAAGCAAATCAATTTGCTCTCGAATCAGTTTGATTAATTTCAAATATACGCATTATGTACATATTTTGTAAAGGTACACTTGTGTATTGGAAATTTACTCTTTATATTAATTAATAACGATAAAAGGGTTTTATTGTCAAACACTTACCTTGAAGATGCTTCTGATAATTATCCCAATATTGCTGCAAAACTTATAAAAAACTTGTCTTGGTGCGCATACACACATCACAGGTGCATGATATTACAATATTCACTGATAAGGTTAATAAAACACAAACGCTAGTTCAAATGTTCATATTCGTAAACTTACGCGGCCTTTTACAAAATAATTTATTAAAATTGTATACTTCCCACGAACAACACAATTAAAATGTAACGCGAATTATTTTAAAACGTTTAAAACGCCCGAACTGGCAGAAATTCGCCCACAGACTGAATGCATTGTTTTGTAAAATACTGTATTAACACCTGCAGATTTATGTTTTTACTATTTTAAAATTTGATTATTTGCTATCTTGGCTTTTACGTAACTACAAATGTGGTTTTTAGAATCTAATAAAAATAATAAAAGCTAACAGAAATATTTTAGTGTTTTTTTAAATAAAAGTGTTGAAAGATAACAAATCTACACTTAAATCATTTAATAGTTCTGTACAAGAGTTTATCATTTACTTCTATAATTTTTCTTAACATTAGGATCTAGTAAATCATTAAGAGATACCATATGAATAATACCTACTATACAAATATAATCAATCTTGGTTCATTTTTTTATCAAAAACTTACGGTTTGCTATCATCAATTTGCGTAATCCAAAATCCCACAAGCTTCGCTTTTTTATTAATTTGTTTTTCTAATTAGAACATTTGGTAAAATTTTGTAGCATTTAATTTGTGAATTTAGAAAAAAACCTCGATCATTCATGTCGAAAGTAACTGAGTATTCTTATAAGATTCTATTTTCCTTTAGTAGATTAATTTTCTAGAATAAAGATCCTATTTTGGTTTCGAGCAGTTAACGTCCAGCAAACGTTTCTCACTGTACTTCCTGTACAGATTCTATTGTTTAGTTTTTATACTTTTGGTTTATGCAAACTTTCAATCAGTAACTACACAATAAACATTATTATAATCAGTGCAATTATTATATTACAGTTAGAACAAAAAACATTTGATACAGTTTGTTCATGCTGTCCAACATTTGGGAATTTTTAGTGTTTGTTTAGAATATCTTACATTAATGTTTTACTAGGAAATATTTAAGTTAGTAATTTAGAACGTCAAGATGCAAAAGTTGAAAAGATATGTACAGAGACTGTCCACTAATGAGTCAACCAGCATTGAAGATTTTCAAAGTCAAAGACATATTGACATTAGATCTCCCATGTTAGTACACCACTGCCTGCAAAGGCCAAAGCGCTGGGTATCAAACTGAAGCATGTTATTGATTAAAATATGCTTTTTCCATAGCGGCATTTTTCCAGTATTTAAATACCTAATCAACTCCTGATCAGTAACAACACTCTAGATTCTTGACCTAAAAGCTGTTTACAGTAAAGCAGTGCGTGTGTAAAGGGCTCATTTGTAGAATATTAGCTTTTGCTGTCAAAATCTAAACTTAGAAACTATGCATTGCCAAGGTTTTGGTAACACAAAACAAACCAGAAATAAAATTTTATATTACAAAAATGTCGCCTGCAGCGTTGTTGGTATCCTACACTGATGTGAGGTGTTGATAATGCTTAAGAAATCTGATGACCTGAATTGCTTTCTTTGTATAACATTTCCTTTTTCTAAATCCTCTGACTTCCTTAAAAATTTCTTGAAAAGTACTTCTATGTATTGTCTCATAGCAAAGAAATTTTAGTTTACCAAGTGTGTAAAAGTATGTCTATGGTTGCTTAATAGTAAATGTAATAGACAGTAACGCATGGTTTTTGCTGATTGAGAACTTCAATAGTATGTCTCTATTGATGCATTATCTGCGTACAATGCCTTACTCAATGCTCCTTTTTAAATGATCGAGGTTTAATAAAAGTAGACACCTTTAAGACAAAAAAACGGAAATAGTATGACCACAGTCATCTTTAGCCTTCCAGATCAGAATGTCTACCTTGACAGCACTGTCGATTTTATTTGCCACTTATATGCGGGGAAAGGAGGGACAGACTGGAGTACTTAACTTCGAAACCACTAAAACAAGGTTTAGAAATGCACAAAAATTTTTTCCTTTTATAATTCTAGTCCAATGTTTCAAAAATAACATAGTGGTATTAATTTCTGAAAACATTTAAAAACTTGAAATACATACAACACATTTTTATGTCAAAGATACGAATCCTCCACATGATATATATTCATTAGAAAAGCTTCATTTAGCATTATGCACATAATTCGCAAAAGTGCACTGCTTCGTCATCCTCACTGTCAACACCTGCACAAGAATTGTGAGCCCACTTAAGGCAGTTGCTGTAGCTAATCCAAGCTTCATTCGAATTTGAATAAAAAAGCAGTACAAACATTCGCTACATCATCATTCTCCTCCCTATCACTGTGTTAGTCCTAGCAGTCTCTTTATTTTTCTTAGCTGGAGCGCTGATACTAATTTGTTTGCGTGTTTTAATTACGTTTTTAGGTTTTTTAATTCAGCCTTGTAAGTAGATGAGGTTAAAATGGTCTCTTTACATTTACGTTTACGCAATTTCCTTGTGCCAATTTTATTCATTTTTAGAACAGGTAGGACTTGTTCTTGGGAGCATACAGGGAAGCTATTATCCTGCTAGTCTTGAGCAATTGCAGTTTGAATTGGAGCCGTGAGCGGAAAATCTGACGTCTTCATGGGTCGATAATGGGTTTGGGTACTGGTTGATGATTCTTAAAGTAGGCCTTCAAGTGTTTTCATTGGCCCCGTTAGATGTCGGCCGGCAAGAAGTCGTGTTCTTAAAATACGTTTCAATTTACGGGCTACACTCCTGTTCTCCTAACACCATGGATGGTTGTGAGCATGGTTACCGCACGAAGACATTCTGCATCAAAAAGCGAAGCAACCTGGAAAAGTGTTACCGCCTTCCCAGGATGACTTCGTAGCCGCTATCTCACCTTGCCTTCATAATATTTGCTTGGAAGCTTTATAAAAGACACATCTAAGGTCTAAAGAGCGATGTGAACAGTGAGGGGAAAAACACAGAAGAATTACTCCATAATCGTTAGTGTAGTCAATTAAATCGAGGTCTTCGATCGCTTTTGAAAAACGAGTTTTTGAAACAAGTGATTCATTTGTGATCCAACCAGTATCATTGACCTCGGCCTATGCTCCTGGAGATTTTCCTAGTTGAAGCTCTTGCTGTAACCGTTTTCTTGGGAAAACGAGCATGGGTAGCATGTACGCTCTTGACGCCCAATAGCATATATAAGTCTGCCTTCTATCCGCGGATGTGAGAACTTCTACTTGCCGTCGACGTTTTAAAGATGATACACGGGACTGTGTTTTAGGATTTACGGTAATGCCCGTTTTGTCTACATGAGATATCTTTTCAACAGTGAGGCCATATCTCTCTACTACTTTTTCCATGAGATCAAAAAACCTGTTTGCGACTGCCTTGTTAAATCCCATCGCACGAGATGCAGGTATAGCTTCTAGCTTTCGTAAAGAGAGCTTTGAATGCCTATTTTGATAACCTAGTCTGGCTATATCTACTTGCCAGCTGAAAAGCTGAAACCCTAAAAAAGCCATGTTTATCAAATAGTTCACTAACTGACTTTCCTAATCCTCGCCGAAAACACACTTGTATCTTCCTAACTATTTTCTGCTTTTTCACATGTCGTTTCACTGTTGTCTGTGGTATACCATGATGAGTAGCTGCTTTAAGATACTCCGTTTGACCGCTAATCACAGCATCAACAGCTTAACCCATTTTTGTTGGTCGTTTTTCTTCTTGTGGAAACCTCACTACAAACACATGACGGGCTAAAAGCGACCACAGGCTACAGAAGAAACATAAACGATTGAGGCAGAGTCCTATTCTGCTCTACCCCACTTTACCCCAACTGATAACTTCCAAATTATGTTGTTTTATTCAAAATTCAAATCCAGTATAACTGCAATCTAATGATATTAAAATAAAGCTTTGAGTATGGTTATATTATTCTGAAAATCTAGAACAGAAGGTACTGAATTCAATACACTTGCCTTTATAAGAATGCAGACCGAATATTGCAGCTTAAACGAATATACACTGCTCCAAGAAATTAACGCACCACTTAGAAAATTTAAAAAGTTTTCACAGCTATGAACAATTATTGGAGTATGTTATGTTATACTAAAAGTATATTGTTTAATGTGTTTAGAAACCATGGCTAAGTCTTGACTGCAACTGTTTTGTTGTCATATCAAATTTGTACAAAATTCTAGAATTAAAACTTTGTACTCATTTTAAGTTATTGTTGATTGATTCGTATAATATTGTTAATTTTGTAATCAGTTCTCTCTTTCATTATCATGCCTTGTGATTCAAAGAATTTAACACGGGATGAATGTGTTCAAGCAGTTGTGTTGGTGGAAGAAGCGTGGAGTTACCGCAGAATCCCAGAGTGTGGCTCACACTTTAGCGTCTCGAATGCTTCAAGGAAACTGGAAGCCACTCGAGAAGACCAGATGCTGGCAGAAATCGGGCGACAACATTGGTGCAAAATTGTTTTTAAGGCTTTCCGCTTTAAGACAACGTTTTGTAACTGCTCGTAGCTTACAGGATCAGCTTCAACATGTACATGAAATCCGAATCAACACAGAAACTGTTCGCGTCTCCGGGAGGCTAATTTGAGACCTGCGATTCCAATGTGAAGTCCGCTCTTAACTGCAGCTCATCGTAGAGCTCGTTTAAATTTTGCTAGGGAGCACGTAAATTGGTTGGAAGCTGATTGGAGACGTGTACTGTATTCAGATAAATCCAGATTTTGTCTGCATAATTGTGATAGACGTGTTCGCAATTATCGCCGACTAAATGAACGATATGCTCAGTGTAATGTGATGAATACCACCTTATTTGGTGGCGGTTCGGTTATGATTTGGGGAGGGATTTCTTTAACCGAGCGCACGGACTGAGTGGTCTTAAACAATGGAAACCTTAACGCTGAACGTCTTATAGTGAACATTCTAGAAGACCATGTGATGCCATTTGGACGCTATATTGGGCAAAACGTTTTGTTTATGCATGATAATGCCCGGACAGAAATTATCTACAGCAAGTTTAAATTCAAGTTATGGAATGACCAGCACATAGACCTGATCTCAATCGTATTGAGCACATATGGGATATGCTTGGCAGGCGGTCAAGGAGTTGTCCAAATCCTCCTGTTAACCTAGAGAAGGTGGAGTAGCGGCTGGTGGAAATATAGAATAATCTTGATCAAAATGTCAACCAAGCCAAAGCTGTCGGGCTGCGACTAGAATTTTCAAAATTTGTTTGTTTTTGATAGCAGCGTAGTTGTAATTAACTGTGAATTACTCAATAAAAATATTCAACTCTTATTGCTAAAGTTTTATTGATATCTGATAGTGATGCGTTAATTTCTTGGAGCAGTGTATTTAGCGCCTCTTAATACCACACAAACGACTGAATGGAAATAGTATTTCTCGCTAGCAATGTGGCCTTCTAGACACTTGTACATATTGGTACCCCAGTCTGCCCTACCTTCCTCTTGTTATGTTGTTCATTTTTGGTCACAAAACAGAATCAATTAGTAGAAAACTAAACATCGTTAACTAAATGTTTAAAACTGAAAATTCAAAAAACGTTCTAAAATGTGACGCAAGAACCAAATATCGTAAACTAGCATAACACAGATGTAATGTTTTGAAATTGAAGATTTACTGTACGACAGATCTACTGCGAATTTACTAATAGATACAATTTATTTTGTATATCCAGATATCTTTATCTTAAGCCACAAATAGAACACAGTTAGACAATTGCAGTACTTTTTCAACAGATGGCTCTAATTCCACGAATAGATACTATATCTATATAAAAAATGAGTTGGGAAGACATTTTGTTAATTCTTAACTTTTGCAGCTATAAATCTTTTGGACTAGGTAATGTACTTTTGTAATAAATTGAAATGAAACAAAAAGTTCTCTTTCTTCGGTCATTTTTCCATGATCCCGCATAGTATAATATGCGTTGACAATCTGAACAATAGAATAAAGGTTTCTATTGGAAACATCTCTTTTACTATTGCTCAGGATATTTGCTTTAGATTCTCCAGTTGAAGAGTAAGTTACTAACTAATTTCTTCTCGAATTTCTTTGCTTGTTTGTAAGTCTAATTGTTCAACAATTACTATTTTCTGAATAGAAACTAAGCTAGGACAAACATCTATAATGTAATTAATCTCATATTAAATATATAACTGATCATTTACCTGCCAATGGTTACAAGAGAAGAATTAATGTTTATGCTTCAGATGTTAAACCAATGAGAAGACTGTCTCAGGGCGCATAGTCATGAAAGTGCAAAAATTAATGATGATTTAGAACCGCATATAAGAAGGATTGAATATATAGTACAAATAACTTACTTAACTCATAGACCAGCAATATGGTACACATCATATTTTTCATAACAAATTAATTCATGATTGTTGATTCTTATGGCATTTATCTTCTTGAGAGTTCCATTGTAAAATTCCACCATTAAAAAGATGCCCTGTCTCGTTTCATTATAACTTGATCGTAATATTCTACAAAATGGAACTTGTTCCTTAGCTTCATTTCCAAAGAACAAAATCATGGTTTTGCCGATACATAGTAAGCTCAAATAAAGCTGGAGGTTTCTTTCATCTAGAGCAGCGTTCCTCAATTTATGGTTTCTGAGTACATGTAAAGTTGTAAACACATAGGCTCACTTCACACAAAATCTGTTCAGAATATTTTCAGACGGAATCCTTGCATTCACTAAACAATTGTAAGTTGAGATCTTGTGTGAGATTTAGATCGAAGCCTTGGTAACGCCAAAGAATAAAATCTGTTTTCCTTCTTTTCAACTAATCTCTTCAACAGATCGATATAACAATATTGTGTAAAAGGATCATCAATATTTCTAATCATTTTGGTAGTGAATAGGCCAGGTCCGCAATAAACATGACATAAACATTTATATGAAATTCCAATAAAAGTTTCTCAGCTCCAATAATGTCAATGAACCCATAAACTACAAAACTCATCCTCAAGTTAGTTAATTCTAATTTAATAGATGATACGAAAAACAGTATAACAGGGACACAGAAGCGTATGGTCTCATTGTCAAATTTGAGCAGCCAACGCCATTACCTTTAGATGCCTGATTTTTCAAACTGGTCACAAGTTTGAAGTTTGCCAATATATGTTGTTTCTTGAACTAGTCAGGCTTGTTGAGCTTTAGATTAAAAATTCTCAATCGTTTCTGCTTTCTAGCAATCTTCGATTCTCCTTCTCCTTATATACGTTAAAAACAGCTTTTTGGCCATTTCTGTATTGCTTGGACTTTTAATATAAAGATTTGCAGAACAGCACTGTCTTCCTTCGATGTCAGATGTGAGATTACTAGATTAATTGGGTTTTTATTGCTGTTGAATTTTATATTAATTGCGTAAGAAGGAGGTTCAACGAACAATCAGAAGAATGTCAAATTTCAAATGAAATCGCAAATCAATC
>VTPC01089973.1:233666-311260 GCA_011009095.1 Ignelater luminosus
CTTTTCTTTTCCTAACTTAACAGCATACTGGTAAGCCACTATTCGAAATTCTTTAATGGTCAGTCCATAAAACCTTTGTGATAGTTTTAAACAGTACCTTTCTAAGGCATTTTCTTGTTCGATCGTGAAAACTCTTTTTATACCTGTTTGCTTAGGTAATGAAGGTACATTTTCTTTATTACGACTTCTGTTTTTGACATGATCTCGAAGAGTTGTTGAAGGAATATTAAACTCTTTACTAGCATTCATAAGGGTCATTTCGCTTGATTTAATTAGTGCCAATGCACTTTTCAAATCGTCCACGCTCCATTGAGCTCTTAGATTTCTTTTCTTATAATTTCGAACCATGCTGAAACAAAATAAATAATGATCGGCGCCATCTAGGCCAACAACTAGCCATATGGGGCAATAGCGTCGTTTAATGCTATTGCCCCGAACAAAACTGTACGCTAGTGCCCCATCAACATTGTGTTTTTTTTTTAAGAAAATGTTAGGTTAGAACAAGTTGCCTGTGCATAGAAATAACATGAGACTTAATTTACGATTATATTTATTGTTTGCATCCATTAGAATTGTAAATAAATCCTTACTTACTTTCTTGTAAGCCTTCAAAGATTCTGGCGTTACTTCTCACGGTACTGTAAAAGTTTCAAAAATTATTTTTGCGTAGGACCCACATGCTTTATCTGAGATATCAAGATGCACTGACAAAATGATGTTAAATACATCACCTAATGCTGCAGTCATAGAGACATCTATTATTGTTTCGACAAAACAACAACTTACGCTAATTCCCCGATTACGCTATTGCCCCGGTCTCCCCTATAGACTTTCAGAGAAAACATTTATTTGATACTGTGTGTTAAGCGTTTTTAAATATTGCCCACTATATTCTAGATCCGATCCTGGTACATTCTGCGTACCTAATTGAAAACTTTTTATTAGAACAGTTAACACAAAGTCTTAAATCAAGAAAATCTTAGATGATCAAGTAATCACAAAGCTCCAACATCTGTATTAAATCTAAGAAGAAATTTTAGGGAAAAAAAACAGCGAAGAAAAGAGACGCAAAAGGGTAAAAAATAACAAAAAATAAACTAATAATTGTAAATGTAAGATAGAAAACAGAAAACAAAATGAATGACTAAAAAATTCCGCTTTGATTTACTTTTTCCTCAGTTTGCAATCTTCTTTTTTGTACAGTATACGTACAAAGTTAAATTTTGTTTATTTTAAAATAAAATTCAATCAAGGGAATTACAGAATATGTCAACAAAGTTAAATATTAACGATGAAACTTTAAACTGCAGCAACGTTTAAAACTAATAATAAATTATGGAGGTGTCAGTTAGTTTTTGCATAAACTTGTAAATAAAGTTATTTACGCTATTTAAGCAGGCAATACTTGCAATATTTATTGCTGCAGTTGCATGTATTGTCGTTAATTACGCCTTACGAGTCCCCGGACTTATAAATGAAAAGTTATAAAACTCTCATTTTAAATATTAATTCTAACTAGCGTACTTTATACAAAATAAACATAAAATATTAAATAATATTAATAAAGATAATTGTAGTAATCTTTCATAGGTTTAATATTTATTAGGAAATGTTTTAGTTTGTGTTTTTATTAATTCCAGACAGCAATAACTATTTAAAATTGTGACGGTAATAAAAACAATTAGAAATTACTTTAAGTGTGTCGTTACTTTTAAGAAACTGACAATCGTTTGTATGTTAATATAAATGTAACCGCAGCATACAACTAAATTAGCAACTAAATAGTTAAATAAATAAGCCTGTTAGTGAGGGCGCTCTGCACCATGATTTGTTGGACGCTGGCACGATATCGGCTTCTCAGTTTTATACGTTATGCGTGAGGAATTAATAACGTCCCTATAAATATAAAATAACTTCTCGATAGAATGTATACACTTACCGATAGACTATAATTCATAACAAAAGATATTTAAAGAACTTTGACTCTACTATAAACTCAACGTTTGCAGTTGTTGTCATTTATTATTGTTCACCAAAAATTTCAATTTCTTGCGTGGTCGTTATACTCTACTGCAGAATGGAAAAAATTAACAGTTGTTTAGTTTTTATTGGGGGGAATGACGACCCGTTACTACTAGGTACAAACTCACAACATTACATCATTTACTGGAAATCTGAACATAAATAATCTCTTATAAATAAACATCTGTTATTTTAGCCATTAACTTCCAAGGGAAATTTAGAAGCTTTCGAAAAGTAAATGCTAAAGTTTAGTCTATTTCTACGCAATTAGCATTTACTAATTTATTGTTCTATTTTGCAAAAATATATAAGTTTAGATTTTTCAGAAGCTTTGCTAAAGATTTATGGTTATTAATCTGGAAAGACATATGCCGACTTTCAGCTCAACGTCGGAAAAAAATTTATCCCCTCCAAAACGAGATTTACGTCGTAAGTCCAGACAATTGCTGATTTCGTGATCATTGTTATATTTATTATTCTAACTATGTCACTATGTATCTATTATTCGCAGCCAACTGCATTACTGAACACTACATTTTCCACCATACTTTTAGAAATCTCTGAATTTTTAGATAAAGGTTTATAAAGTCTATTTCAAGTACCCAACTGAAAATTAATATACTTGATTTAGAACGAACCACAGATACAGATCCTAGTTTTGCCTTGTATAGGCCTTAGATTAAATATATTTAGTGGTGGTCTGCCAACTGTGCTATCCAATTTAACGTATGTAGTCCAGCGTTCTAGAGCTATCTTGCACAAAGCAAGAGAAGGCTCGAATCTAAATTTTTATATACTCGGTATATTCATTTCTATGCACTAATGTGAAATGCAACGTATCTCATATTTTAAAGATCTCAAATTCATACATACTATTTTCTGAAATTACAGGTGGTTATTACAGTTCATTATTTATCCACCTACTTCTGCTAGACTCATCATCAAACTTTCTAAGATATTTAAAATCATACTAAATGCAAAGTAAAAAATAATGAAAACATCAGCATTGTGTTATATTCCTGAAAAGATCAAAAACGGAGCAAATGGCGATTTTCAAATCTTTCATTAGGATTCTTACTTCAGAATTTATTTGTAAGCTAAGGTCAACCAGGAAGTAAGAAGTGATTTGAATCAGTTCTCTGTGTATGCAGAATTGAACAATCCTGCTTAGTCAAAAAGTTAAGTAAGCTCATGACAAACAGCCTCTATTGTACTCTTACGGAACAAGAAATCACCCAAGTCAAGCTGGACATTCTATGTTAGAGATGCCAAGAGTAGACATTATAGACATTAGTATCGTAATAGTTTAATTAGTCTTTGCATTGGAATGAAAACGATATTTCAATATTAACGATTTCTTCTTCCCAAGAGAAAGGCTACATGCCTGAAGAGAAGATTTGATCAACCGTCCCTATTCTTTCAGCTTCATGAATATACAAGATTGGCAGCTAGTTGAGATCCACTCTTTCCTTGTTCCTGGCAAAAAAATTCGAAAGACTGCTCTACAGACGACTATACTCTCATTGCTGGTAAAAACAAGATTAGAGCGTGTAGAGTAGAGACTAGAGACAGAAAGCCCCATGTGGGGTTGCTAAATCCTCCATCGAGCGTCTTCCCAGGTGGCGGATAGGGGAACGCCTTACAGATATGGATACCACCTGGAAAATCAAATACCCGAGCGGACCAAAACTAGCGCTACCGTAGCGTCTGTTTCTGCAGAAACGGCTGCACACAGCGTCTGTTCCCCATATTAGGGGCGGCTGAACTTCATATCTTCCAACTCGCATGGCCAGCGTAAAAAAGATTATGGCTACTAACCTCTTAAAATAGCAGATTTTAAAACGAAAGGAACTGGTCTCCAGGTGGGTAGAAGGCAAAGTTCTAAATCCCACACCTTTAAGGTCTGCCTCAAAAAATCTGGGGGAGGCAAAAGTTTGCAGAAATTATCGAAAATTAAATTATATCTTGCTACATATAACATCAAAACGCTGTAATCTATAGAAAAAACTGGACGTATTAAAGAGAAAAATGGAGTGGATCAAGTGGAGCATCTTTGGACTTTGCAAGACCAGGCTGACGGAAAAAATGCCTCACACTCAAAGCGGAACACTTGCTATATCATAACAGCAGAGACCCAAACACGCATGTTGGTGGCGCAGCATTGCTAATACATAAAGATATTAAACATGTATTAACTACTATGAGAACCATATCAACAAGAGTCATTTATGCCGTTTTAAAATATATTATCAAAGCGATATAGTCTCCAAGTGATTTGGGTATACGCTTCTACAAACACTTCACTACTAGAAGAAATAAAACAACTACACAAAGATATCTCAATGGCAATAAGAGCCGAAAAGCGCACTTTACCGTTGCAATGGAGGACTTTAATGCCAAAATCGAAAATTCCAACAACGGTAATATTTCGAATAAAGGACGCTTTGGACTAGGCTTGGCAAACGATCCGGGAGAAATGCTGTTGAACTACCTATAAAATGAGAACCTTTATTGTATGAACATCTTTTTCAAAAACTTTTGCATAGAAGGTGAACTTGGAAAAGTCCAAACGCACAAACGAAAGATGAAATAGATTATATAATGACAAACAAAGACCATATAATCTCTGACGTCACGGTGTTGAATAAACCTGACGTAGATAGTGACCAAAGCAAAAGTTGAATTAAACATTAGATTAGCAAGGCAAAAACTAATGAAACTAAATGAAAAATTTAAGAACATTGACAGTCTAAAGAAGATGGAGATTGATACATTAGAAAATAGAATAAGAACCAACATTCCAACAGCAGCAAAGAAAATATGTTCAAGGACAAACAAACAGAAAAACCAGACTATCAAAAACACCCATAGAGCTTTTAGAAGAAAGAAGAGTCGACAGAATACTCAGATTTGAATAAAACTATCAGAAAAAAAAGTTAAAGAAGACATACGAAAACATAATATAGAAAGAATCAATGCCGTTATTGAGCGTAACTGTAATATAAAGATTCTTAGACAAGAAAGACTAACAGGTAACACTAAAATACATCAGATTAAAAACAAAGATAGAAAAATAATCTCGAAGGTGGTCAAAGACTTTTATACTCAGCTCTACTCGACCACCATTTTACAACACCGGAAAATATCACAAATGTCAGGTCTGAAAATATCCCATCCTTTACCAAAGACGAAATAAAGCACGCATTGTGACAAATAAAGAACGGCCGTAGTCCTGGCCTAGATGGAATTTCTGTGGAAATGTTAAAACTTGCAGGTGCTGCTACTATACAGTCAATCGAAACTCTGATGAATAAATGCTTGTCAGAGAGCCAAGTTCGGAAGACTTGACAAACTGTAAAAGTTGTTCTTTTACATAAGACGGATGACAAAATGAGGATAGAAAACTATAGACCTATTAGTCTGCTGTCACAACCGTATAAATTGCCAACGAAGATTATAACAAACAGACTGACCAACAAGCTCGATGACTTCCAACCACCGGAACAGGTCGAATTTCGGGAAGGCTACAGCATCATATTCACGTAATTCGACTGCTGATCAAAAAACGCAACGAATACAATCTCTCGGTACACCTAGCCTTTGTAGATTATAATAAGACTTTTGACTCAGTTGCGTTCTGGGCGGTGTTTAAAGCAATGGATTCTGCACGTATTGACTCCAGATATAGAAACCTTTTACAACACATTTATGATAGAGACACATTTCAGGTTGAATTAGCTGATGATCTCAAAACAAACAAAATTAGTTTAAACAGAGGCGTAAGGCAAGGGGATACTAGTTTTCCTAAACTATTTTTTCTTGTACTAGAGATGGCCTTTAAAAACTTAAACAGCAATCACAAAGGCATTAACTTTGACGGCCGCTATCTCAACCATCTACGTTTTGAGAATGATATTGCTCTCATTAGCAACGATCCAAGTGAATTACATCAAAGACTAAAGAGAACTACAAGTAGTTTCTGAAGAAATAGGCCTTACCACGAACATTAAAAAGAAAAAAAAACAGTGTGACCTGTCCTGTCGTTATAAACTAATTACCTAATTACTTCAAAGAAAAAAATTAGACTATAATGGTACAAATTGTAAAACGATACCAACGAAAGTGCAGCCACAGCCTTTCTTTCGTAAGTCCGCCACTTGAACATATTGCAGTTTTAGATAACAGATCTTATAAGCAAATTTAGTTTTTTCCGAGCGATAAATATGAATTTGGACTATTACTGTTTAACAGATAATAAAGAACTTAAACACTGTTAACTTAAAATGTACCCGTCGAGTTTTGCATATGCGAATTTAATTTCTTTAGACTGTTAAGAAGTCTAATATTGTAGTTACAGTAAAGGCAAACCTGCTTCAAAGCCTGGTAGGTGTGGGCAGAGAGAAGAGAAAGATACAGAAAAGACAGTAGAACAGAAAAATCTAAACCACTCTAGTTCCATTATTGTAGTTTGGATTCTGTAGCTAGTGGAATTAAGAAAAAAGTCAAAAGTTCAGATGTGAGCATTTTAGAAGTATAGGTACCTAGTGATACTTTGCGAAACGTGTCTAGAATTTTATATAGAATTTACTTAAAAATGTGAAACACACACATGATGATTCATTTAAAGAACTACAGCTGGCATATGTCTAGTTTTTTAGACCACCCGGTATGATGCAAAATAATTTCTAAAATATTTGACTTGCACGCAGGCGGTCAATGATCCTGCGAGAGCCCTGTGCATTAACGTTATTCATCTTATTTATATTTTAATCCAAATCTATCCAAACGGTCACCGTAAAAGTGATAAAAAAGCAACCCTTCTATAAATTCTTTTTTATCCGAATTTGGTAGTATCTCTACCGAGTATATGTCGAAGATTTCATTAACAAAGGAATTTACACTATAAACTTTTCGACTGTTCCGATAGATTTGAAATGCAGTACTTCCTTAATCATATGCCTTAATGCCGTTACGTGTATGGCAAGTGGAGTTGAGGTTATTTACCTGCTCTATATTTGCCTTTCAATTTTTCCTAGCTTGCGTTAATTGGTTGATTCCTTTCCATGCTGTACCATTTTTCTTAGCATTTTCTTTTTCTCTTTAATTCCATCATCCCACTTTCTCCTTGGTCTTCCCCGTTTGTTCTGGCACTCTTGCTTTGTACATATTTTGTAAGTCTATTGTTCGAACCGCTAGTTTATTTATGGGCTCAATTTGTAAGTTCTGTCTATATGTCACATTTCTTATTCTATTCCTTTTAGTTTTATTCTCTATTCTTCTGTAAATCTCATTTTCATTACATTTATAAGTGTTTTATGATTTTTTTGTGTAAAAGTTTGTGATTTGCCACCGTACATTATCATCGGTCTACTTTTCTAACTACTACTGTTTTTATCGTTTTTAGTATTTCCTTCTTTTCTAAGAATATTGTTTTCATTATCTTAAATATTTTTTTTGTTTCTCCCATCTTTTCATATATTTTTCCTTATACTTTCCTGTTGTTTCTATTATCGATCCTTAACATTTGCAACTTTCTACTTATTCTATTTGTTTTCTCTGCATTCTTTTTGTAACATAGCTTTAACTATATCTATTGTATATTTTTATTATTCGTTTTCTAAGAATTTTTCATATCTCCATGTTCGTATCCGATCAAACGCTTTTTCGAGATCTATAAAACAAGTATGTATATCTTTGTTCTTGTTTATGAGTTTTTCCGTGGGCTGTTTTATCATGAACATTGAGTCTTGTTTACTCTTTCCAATTTTAAACACACACTGCCTGTTTTCAATTGTTGTTTCAATGCTATTTCTCATCCTTTCTTCTATTATTCTGGTCAATATCATCTCTGAAACACTACTTACCCTGTAATTGTTGCAATCTCTCTTATCTCCTTTTTAAATACAATTCCTAAATTCCATTTTTTGTAGTACTCATTATACCTCATTCATTACATTAGTTAGTTGTTTAGTTTCTTCTTCTCCCATATATTTTGTCATTTCTAGAGTTATGTTGTCTCTCCCAGACGCTTTTCCTTACTGTAGCTTTTTAATGGCCCTTATTACTTCTTTTTCTTGTAACAGTTCTACTTCCTGTTTGTCATTTATTTCTTCCGTTTCCTCTGGTTTATTTATTTCTATTTCAGATTTCATCCTATTATTATTTTATCTTGTTAGGTTTCCTACTTTGTTTTCTTCATGTCTTTTGTTTGTTGTATTTCTTGTTTCACAGTTTTCCTTCTCGACATCTATTTGATTTTGAATTTTATTTTATTTTCTTTTCCGTACACAAATAGATAATTTTTTCTAATAGTTTTTTTTCTGCTCTTCCGTTGTTATATCAGTATTCTGACATACGTCCACTAATTTTGTTTCCTGTCGGATCCTGCAAATATTTATCCCATTTCCATTCCTTGTTTCTTTCTTCCCTCCCCTTCCTTCTGATAATCTCTTGTATTTCTTTCTCTCTGACAGTCACATCATTATTTATAAACGTCTTATCATTAAGATGCCTTAGTTTGTTCTTATTTCTAAGAATTTTGGTATTCTCTTGAGATTTTATACTTCAATTATGCATGTTTTATCACCTATCTTCTTCATATTTATTATGTGGACATTTATTTCTAATTTTTCCGTTACGAAAGTTTTCATTCCTTCTCTTAACATAACGTATTATTATATCTACTGTTTATTCTCTTCCCTGTAACTATCAAATTATTTTTCCTCTTTTCTCTTTCTAAGGGTCCAAATTTTATTTCCTATGAGTCCCCTCTTTTGATTCCCATGTTTTCTTTCAGCACGCCTTCTACATTTTCTTTCAGCACATCTTCCATATTTTCTCCAAGTTTTAGATGATTAGTTTTGATCTTACACTATTTAACGCAAGGCAAGATAAAACAATGATGGGAATAGTAACGGAATGCAAATCTATTGTTGTAGAAGGAAAATATATGTAAGAGGAGGTGCATTCACCATTTAATTTTAAAAACTATACAGGCAAATCTTTGAAAATTTGAAAAACAAAACACTTTTAGAAGATAACTGCAATACGTAACTAGAATTCCCTATACTTGTAGATTATATTTCATGGGTGATTCCTTACATTGTGCATTTAAATACGAAAGTGAACTCGTGTTAAGTTGTAAGTGGTTTCGCTTATATAAAAAACAATATAATACCAAGTTTACAGAAATAAAATCAAAACCTTTTATACAAAACTTTAAAATTAGATTATCTTAAGTATACCCTGGTTAATATTCTCACATGTTACATGAGTTCTTCCCTGTACAGACCTAGAAAATTAGAAGTTAATAGACACGAATCTAATAATTAATAAACGGAATATGACTTTCGATTCAAGTACATTTTAATTTTCAGTGTAGTATTGAAATAGACTATAATATATGAAAATTCATATAGAAATTTGTAACAGTGATACAAATGATCAACAACTATTTAACTTCATGACACGCCTTCGCTAGTTTTTTATTTACAAAATAAATTTCTTATTAAAAGCGCAATTATGGCATTTCCGAGTTTCTTTTTAAAGTCACCGATATCTGCGAGTAAGTCATAATTAAACTCTGCTAGAAGGAAACTCAGCACAAATCATTAGTTTGCTAACACTGCGAATACGCCCCAAGTACCTATAACTGTTATGATCTTTAAATAATTCACGGAGAGTAATTCGAGAGCTAACTTAAAGTTAAAATACAGCTCTAATAAAATGAAAGTGCTTTATCCTGTAAGTTAAAGACTTTATAAGTTATCTTTGAACTGCCCTCCTATTAATATAGTGTAACTAATTGCAGATTCAAATAACTATAATGACCTTTTAGGTCACATACAACATTTAATTTTATTAAAACAGATATGCCTTTCTTTAATGCGTATTTGATATAAATTGTTTTGCAGTTTTCAGTTGAGTTTATTATAGAGTCTTACTAATGCTATAGTGATTGATTTTAAAAATTATTACTCCTAGTTATTTTTTAAACGGCACTTCAGTGATTCGCTCTTTTAGTAAAACTGCAAAAGCCTAAAAGAAAACTAAACCGTTTCTATTAGGTTGCTCTACTACCTTCGAACCTTTCAGAGTTTCTCATTACTGAAGTAACAAAATTATGAAATGATCAAAGTCATAAAATAAATATGAGATTTATCGTTAAATACACTCCAAACTAATATTCAACGTTCTTCTTTTTAGCCTTGTTGATTGAAATCAAATACAGAAAGTTCTTTATTACTACAGTGGCACGAAAAGACCCTGCATCATTTTAAAAATGGAGGAAAATTAAGTTCTAAATGCGCAATTTCCAAATATTTTTCAGCCATTTGTTCTCTATTGCACAGAAGTAGTTAGCCACAATAATTTTAAAAAAACACAGCAAAAGTTTGTTTAAAAACGAAATATAACTGGAAAACAAATTTATTTCAAATTAAACCGGAATATAGGGTAAATATAGGAGAGGTAGACTACGAAGAGAGACGAACCAGTTGAGTTACTGAAGCCACTATCCGACTATACCTATAGCACAAACACAACCACAATAGCATTATAGACGGAAGTGACGTTAAACGGATTGGTTAAATTCATTAGTGAGTTGTTGAAGGTACTAATATCTCAACAGTGCACAAAGTTTTATGGCTGTTGGACACTTACGATAATTGCATTATTTGTGATAAGTTTTTTTAATAATATTTTATACTGGCAACCAAGTAAGTTGCATGTTAAATTATCTAACCTCACAATATTTAGAATTGTTGATTTTAAACCATTACACTAATCTGGTTCATCTCTCCTATACATTTAGGATAGATGGACCGCTTTTTTAGAGGAGAATTGGACCCTATTTAAATTGTTAGAGATTTGAAATTAGTAGAACAACAATTATTTACTGCAGTATTTGGTAAATAAAAAATGTCTTTTTCAGTACAATAAAATGCCTAATTTGTATACAAGAAAAGAGAATTATGGACAGCTAGATGCACTTCAAAATGTTCTCGAAACTGTGGAAAATGATACAATGGGAATAAACGAAGCAGCAAAGAATTTTAGAATACCCTCAAGTACTTTGAAACGGAGAAAGAAGAGCAGCAATCTTATAAAAGAAAATCGCCTAGGCCCAGCTTCCAGTTTAGGGGACGCTGCTGAAACCAAACTAGTGTTACATATCAAAAAACTTCAATTAACTAAGTACCATGGCCTATAATCTGGCGACGAGATTGAATATTAAACACGAATTCGATACAAAAACTGACAAAACAGGTTAAGTTTGGCTTAACAAGTTTCCAAGACGCCAACGAAAGCTAGCAATACGCAAATCTGAAACAGTGTCACTTGCTCGTTCACAGGAATGTTGAGGAAAACTGTTAAATCTTACTTTGAGCTTCTGGAAAGAACTCTTGAAAAAACGATTTATTCGACAAGATAGGAAATGTGTACAATATGGAGAAGCTGGGCTTTAACTAAATGATAAACCTTTCGAGTGAGAAAGGAGAAACCACAAGTGGAAAAAAGTATTTCATCCGCCTTATTTCGACTTTAAAGACAAGAATAAAAAGGAAGAATTAGCTAATGGTATGTCACCTGGTTCTACTATTACCATTTCTCAAAGTTCTGCTTATATAAACGCTGAGATATTCCTAGATTGGTTAAAACTCACTTCGTCCTTCAAAAGATGCCCGGCAAGGTCCTTTTAATCTAGCGCAGACACATGTCACACACAACCTCTGTGGAAGTGTTAGAATTAACAAAGGAAAACGATATAATTATATTGTGTCTACCCAGTCATAGCACACCTTGTTTCCAGTTATTGGATCTAGCATTTTTTAAATCTTTCAAGTTCAATTATTTTGCGGCATGCAACAACTTCATAGAAACAAACCCGACAAGAAAACTTAACACACTTCAGTTTGGAGAATTACTAACCATTCAGAATGCTGTTTCAGCTTTTCGAGCATCGGGTATTGTACCATTCGATCCGGATGCTGTTCCTGATTACGCGTTCCTACTACAAAATGAAGGTGTTATTGAGCAATCACAGGAATCCAAAGAAGATTCTACTGCTACACCTTCTTGTGCCTCACCAAATAAAATCACTACTGGAAAACTATTAAATGAAGTTTCTCCTGTTCATGCTATTTTAGACATAGCTGCAATAAAAAAACGCGAAAAAGTGTAGTAAACATCTTAAATTCACCAGAGAATATTAATAACGTTAAGTAATATAAGAACAAAAATATAAAGAAGAACAGAGCCATACCTTTAAAAATATGTACCTCAATATGATTCTTCCTTAGACTACGACAGCTCAGTCTTAGATGAACGCGAAAAAAGTAACGAGGGCGACGAGAATAAATGTGCTGGATGTGAAAAGGACTATATAAAGACGAAAAGAAGAGAATGTTGGATTAAGTGTCTTAGATGCGGACGTTGAATGCACGAAGGATGCACTAAGTACTCGGATTTGTAAGATTTGTGTGGAAAACATGCCAAAAAATCAAAACACCAATTAGATTTGGTCGAACAGAACAACAGGCTTTTGTTTCAGTAGATTTTATAAATCGTTTTACACAAATTACCAGCTGCAGTGTATCTCTCCTAACCCAAGAAACTTATCAGTGTTTCACAAAAAGTAGTCCATCTCTCCTACACTTACCCTATACAGACTATATAAAAATAGAAAGAAACTTTAAATTTTCTATTAATACTTGATTTGACATTGTTGGTAATACTAATAACCAATTCACATTATGTTGGGATGAAACTTACCAGTCTCCCTAACTCGTTCCTGCAAATACAGTGGTACCAAGATGGAACTAGAAATTGATTCTGTTTTTGTTGTGGGTTTTTTTAGGTACAACACTTACTTTCCTTTTCCATAAGTTCTCTATGGAACTGAGATCAGATGACTTTGATTGACAATTCATTTTGTAAATTTTATTCATGGTCATCTAACTAATAAATTAGTTTTGGGCTATGCCTAGGTACATTTTCAACTATCATCTTGAAAAATAAAACCTTTGTCTTCCAACAAGTCTTTCCCACTAGATGACATTTTATTCTGCAATACTTAAAGGTACTTTGTGGCATTTATCACTCCTGGTACGATTTATAGTCGACCAAAATCTTCGGCAGGCTAGCAACTCCATACTATGATAGCGATTGTATGCTCAATTGTGGGGAGTGCACATTTTGATTTCCATGAAATCTACTGACATATACGTAATTCAAGCGTGATTGTTGATATTAAAAGTTGATTTGTCAATAAATATAATTTACAACCTTGTAGTGAAAATACGCATACGGTAACTTGGCACCTTAACTTATAGTTAATTCCTTCTCGCCTCAGCATATTTTTTGATAATTCGAGTAACTGACGACCGATTACATTCAACTTGGGCGGTTATCTTAAAGTCCTATATTATGAAAAAAAATTTCTACTCGTTTATGATCTGCTAATTTTGTTAGTTTTTTCTGAGACACAATTCTGCAACGCTAGACGAAATTAATAAGTCGAATCGATTTTAAAAATAATTGCAGGGCTTATACAGTTACAATAATATTGAGATTTGTGATAGTAATTAGTTCTATATATTTAGACCTTAATGACTTCATCACCTTCGCTTTATTTAACCGAAAGATAAAAAATAATATATTACGTTACAAGGAGTAGAATAACGTCTATTTGTGTTTCGCACTCTTTGCACCGCCTCGGTTGTGCCTCGGCAACAAACGTGCTCAACACAAAAAAACTTCATTTTACTCCTTATAACGTAATATACTATTAACTGTCTGAAATAAAGAAATTTTTAAAAAACAATAAAATGAAATTTGATGATGGAAATATGGTGCCTCGGCTTTGCTATTTTGCTATTGATAGAAAAGTGACACTTCCTTGATGTTTATGAATTAGGAAAGATGTTACTATGATGACAGTGGCAGAATAGTATAGAAAATGATGTAATCACGAATAGTAAAATAAAATTTTCCATAAGTTTTTAATACTGGAACAATAACTGTTAGGATATTTCTTGACCTTACGTTAATCTTTTTTGTTGTCCTAGCTTAATAGGGTCTCAATTTAAATAACAGGGGTAAATCAAAAATTAATTTAATTTGTCTTCGAAGATAGATGATACCCTTACTAAAATGAAAATTATTTATAATTTTGATACAGATTATTCTAAAAAATTTGATTCAGATGAAGACGATATAATCTCTTCTAAAACTTATTAATACCTTTAATACTTAATATATGGCGACTTTAAAATTCAACAAGCAAGAAGCTATCAAAACGGAAATAATAAAATTTCTAATAACAACTTATATCTTGATAAAATTGATAGTTGTAAGATTTCTAATAAAGATTCTATAGCTTTTGGCAAGAAAACTAAAAATAGTATAAATAATATAAGAATATTTCATAAGGCATGAAATACAATCACAGAATTCTCAAAATACTATATCGAAAAATAAATCAAAGAAAAGAAACAGAAATAATAAATCAATTGATTCACAAAAATAAATGTGGATAAAAATAAAATAAATTATCAAGAATTTCATGTCCAGCATGTGGTAAACTTTACGTAAATATGAGAATACAGTCAGTCAAGTCACACCCAAATGCTTCTACAAGCAAAATAAGTTTGAAATATGCAAATACAAATGTTCCAGAAAGTATTAAAAACCACAAAAACTATAGTTCGAAAACACTCAAAATCAAGAAAATGATGACGAAATTCCAAACTGCTATAATAACTTAGTCAGTATTACAAATAAGCAAAAGAAAGAACAATGTTTGTATCAATGTATAATGTATATATTACTAGGTGGACCTAAACACCTATTAACAAAACTCTACCAAGAAGGAAAAAAAGGGCCCAGGAATGTTGACAATAGAAATTGTAAGCAATGTTCAAACCCTAATAATTAGATGAAAAAGTAAAGCAAAGAGCAATAGATAGATATAATTATGAAATAGCGCAATTCTAACACTTCAATTGTAGAAGAGGGTCAAAACATAAAATTTTTGGAAGTTCATCTAATAAATATAAATTAAATATAAAAGTAATTGAAGAATATTACAAAAATGTGTTTGAGAATACCAACAACCAAAAATTAGAATTTTATGGATTAAATAAACCAAGAAGAAAACATCGCAAAATGCTATAAAAGGCATAGCTACTGATACAGCCCAAAGTCCAGATAGAATATACCTTTGGGTGATCAGAAAAACAAATTGATATTGGCAGGAATTAGAAATATTATGTTAAATCGAAATTACATCTCTCTGCTTCTAGCAAGTCTATGATTAATGGCTGTTTACAGAAACAAAAACATTAATTTTTCTGGATGTTTCGCAAGCATTTGATACCGTCCGATATGATCATATCGAAAGTACTATTAACACTTTACCTATTGATTATAATCTATCAAAACTGCTAGTTAATATAATGAAAAATAATGAAACTCAGATAGAAAATGATAAGAATAAAACCAAGATAATAAGCATGAGGAAAGGACTTTCACTTTTACCTCTAATCCTCAATATGTGCATCGATTCTGTGTGTCTGAATCTGAGATGGTAAATGAAATTGAATTTCAACTACTTCCTAGGTTTAAACCCATCACAGCATTAGTAAGCATTATTAAGGTCTACTGATAAAGAAATTTTTGCATTACTAAATGCAATGCTGTATTTGCCACGTAAATTCCGTGATCGTGGAATTATTAAAGTTAGTTGAGAAGCTTACCACCAACATATTAATATATTATCAAAATGATCACATATTAATTATGAAACTTTACAAGCACCAGAAATTTCGAAAATAAAATTGATAGAACTTGTTTAGAAAAATTACAAATTCAAGACCCTCTGAGAAAGTAGAATTATTCATTCCCCTTTGCGTAGAAAGGAATAAGTATGTTCGAAGAGCGAGCTAAATTAAATGTGGGATTTTGTTTAAAGAGTATTCGAAAAGTAATCATTGGATGATAAACAACAAAAGAATATCATCGTCTATCTGAATGTATTACATTATTAAAAATAAACTGCAATAGTGTTCCACGCTGTATTTGGCAGAAGTATTAGTATAGTAAAACCAAAAAAATTTGTACAGAATGGCGTAAAACTCGTATCGTAACAACCACCCCGCAGCCCCTGCAATGCGGTGGGGCATAGAAAAAGGGTCCCCACAAGATAAATCTCATTGCTTCAATTATTTTCTTTCAATTCAATTGTTCGTTCTTTATCATTTTATAACCATCAGTTTATGAAACAGCAACTAACTCTCAAAATTGTATTTTTTCAAGTGTTAAATTACAAACCCAAATTCCATTCAGAAGACTGTCTTATTATTTTCCAGTAAGTACGTAAGGTTGTAAATCATAGAATAAGCAAGAATTTTCCTTAGAAGTCTATTAACTGAAAATAGTCAGTTTTTTAAAAGAAAAATTTAGACTTCTCGTTGTTAATTAAAACTATTACATAGTGTCCCAGGGGGTGATTCATATTAACATCCATTATGTTCTTCGTTTTTTATGAGAAAGTTTGTGCGGTTACTAAAGTACTTGCTTCTATTTTTTTAATTTTTTCAAATAATACCTAAAAACGAGTGATTTAAGCGGCAGTCAAAAACAAAAATTACGGGAAGCTATACAAGAGAAAATTGAAAAGTTACCAAAATTCAGTAGCATAAACCAGGCGGAGCAATATCGTAAAAACTATATGCGACCATATGGAAAATAAAAGGCTAATTATAGGCTAATTAAGTGCCTCATTCCCAAATTTTCGACTCTTTAATTTTTTTTAATTAAAGATTTCACTAGCTTTAGAAATAGTTAGCGGAACTTACGACTTAATAAATTGGGATGAAGGTAGTGAATAATTAAAGGCTTCACGATGACATCACAAATCTTCATATTCGATAATTTGTTAAGTACTTCCTTAGAAAACAAATCAAGCCAAAGTGATGGAGTTCACTTAGACGAAAATAATCGAAAGGAAATTTAATTTTTAAGAACTCTCGATAATTATGGTGTAATTAAAGGCTTTAAGAATTTGCTAGAAGACATGAATTTTGTTTGATTTTCTTAAAATAATATTTCGGTCTATGTTAGTTATTTCGGGCTGGGGTGCAAGTATTCACACCGACGCTCCTGATTTTAAAAATTTTATTTCTTCATAATTAAAGGCTAATTAAAGGTTCTCGCTATTGTTCTTAAAAATTAAATTTCCTTTCAATTATTTTCGTCAAAGTGAACTCCATCACTTTGGCTAGGTTCGTTTTCTAAAGAAATACTTAATAAATTGTCGAATATGAAGATTTGCGATGTCATCGTAAAGTCTTTAATTAGCTTTAATTATTCACTACCTTCTTCCAAATTTACTAAATCCGTGTCGTAAGTTTCGCTAATTATTTCTAAAGTCAGCGGAACCTTTAATTTAAAGAAAATTGAAGAACCTAGAATTTGGGAATGGGACACTCAATTAGCCTTTTATTTTCCATATGATCCCATATGGTTTTTACGATATTGCTCGCTCAAGTGTAAATAGATTTAAAAGTTAAAAATATTTTAGTGCTCGATTCAGAACTTTCCTATCTTCAATCTGTCGACAATTTAAATTTACATAGATTCTATTAAAGAAGGTAACGTTAGCACATAAACTTTTTATTAATTTAATTAAATTAATAGGTATTGCTATTTTTAGATAGAGAAAATGAGGAAGGTGGTGAAAACGGGGAAAACACTAAAATAAAATTTTTATCTGCCCGTTCGTTATATTCTGTAGATGGGCTTAGCGATGAAGAGAAAAGAAAAATTTTGTTATATGAAGCATGTAAATGAAGTAGACCTTTTGTAACAGATCCTTAAAGTAAACAATATTTTTTAGAAAAATATTATTGTACAGGGTGTTACAAATTCAAGTAGTTGTATGGGGATCTCAGAAACCGTAAGAGATACGAATTTGTTTAAATATTTCGAAGTTGCGCATTTATGTGCCTAACAACATGCCGTTTAAAAAGTTTAAAAATTTTTAATAGTTCCGGAGATATCCGGGAAAACCGAAAATAATAATTTTTCGTTTTTAATTTCTTAGGCCTTTGTTTTCAAGTTTATTTAGAAACTAATAACACATTATTAGAGCACTTTTTTATGTACTTTAAAAGTGTGTAACCAATTTTTAGGTACGACGTTTCGTTTTTCAGATATCATTATCATTGCTCAATACGCACCTGGATTTTTTTACGTTTTTTTCGAAAACTGGTTTCCAAATGTATAATCTAATGTTATTTCGTTTAAAAAGAATGCGTTTTGTAGTAAAGAAAATAATGCTTTTTTATCGTCCGATTTTTTGCTAGTACGGTCCTGGATCTTTTATTCCGGATTCATATGCTAAGACAAATTACCATCACTGTAAAACTCGGTTTGATAAACATACTCAGTCAAGTTTATTTAAACTTATTTTATTATTTTGTTTGCGTTAAAATGTATTTGAACAAACAAAGAAGAAAATTCACAATAACAACAACTAAATCTAAACTGAAATGCTGAGAAATCTAATAACAATAACAACTATTAAAATTAAAATTAAAAATTAAAAAGAAATTTAATTTTTTCATAAATGTTGAAAAAGACCACCATTTGCATCAATACATTGATTTATTTTTCGTCTTATGCTTATCCTAGCTTTTTGAAGATCCCTTCTGCTTAAAGAAGTAAATGCATTCAAAATTCTTCCACGGTATTAACTTAATTTTTATAAACATTATATTTCAGTGTTCCCCATAGATAAAAATCTAGGGGTGATAATCAGGAGACCTTGCCGGCCAAGGTACTACACCTCTGTTTCCTATCCACCTTTCTGGAAATTCGGTATTCAAATACTCTGAAACTGCTCTGTTGTTATGTGGGTGTGCCGTCATGTTGAAACCAGAGATAAGGTAACCTCGCCCAAGGAACATTCATTAAGTATTCTTGAAACTCATTTTTAAGAAAATTAAGGCATCTTTCTCCTGTTAAATTATCCTCAAATATAAAAGGCCCTAAAATAGTATTTCCAATGATATCCCCCCCCACCCCAAACATTTACACTAAATTTTATATGAGGACGAATTTGTCGTATCGTCGTATCTAAAAATCAGTTTTAAATAATATAAAAAAGTGCTCTAACAATGTGTTATTAGTTTTTAAATAAATTTAAAAACAGAACCGTAAGAAATTAAAAACGAAAAATTGCTATTTCGGTTTTTTCTGATATCTCCGAAAATAATAAAATTGTTTAAACTTTTTAACCGGCATGTTGTTGGGCACATAAATGTGCAACTTTGCAATATTTTAAACATATTCGTATGTCTTACGGTTTTGAAAATTTCATACAACTACTCGAATTTGTAACACCCTTATACTACAAAATCCGGACAATCAAATCCTTACTAAGATATTTGTTATGTTATTCTAGGCAATTAAATGTTTCTTATTGTAAACCGTGCTGATTGTTTGCAGTCCGAAATAATAAACATTATAAAGAGGCTTGGTGTGAGGGCATTCGCGATTGGCAAGATCCTTCTAAAAACTGTCAGAACATGAGAATTCTTAGGTTCATTTAAATGCTTGTTTAATTTATGATACATGGAAATCTGGTAAAACCATACAACAAGCATTTAATCCAAAAAAGTCTGCAAATATTTGGATTCGTTGACATTATAATCACTTTATGTTTATGTAACGTGGCTCTTCGCGGACACCGTGAAACAAAAGAAGCTGCAATATTAGGTAAAGGTAAGAAATTTCTATCTATTTTGTATTTAAGTTCTAAAACCCAGAATGAAGTTGTTGGATTAATAGGTTCGACTATAATTAATATCATAAAAATTGAAATTAAAGAAGTTACTTATATTTTTCAGTCAGTATGGATGCTACTCAAGATATTACAAAAACCGACCAATTAAGTCAAATTATTCAATATGTAAAAATTATTAAAGGTCCCAATTCAGTTCCAATTTTTATAGAAATAAAAGAATCATTTGTTGGTTTTAATGTTGTAAAAAACCAAACTGCCGAAGAACTTCAAAATGTTATTTTAAATAGTTCATTGGAAATTGGTATTCATATAAATAAATGCAGGGGACAGGGTTATGATGGGTCTGCCAACATCAGTGGTATATATTGTGGGCTGCAACGAGTCAAGAATAAAGTACCAAGTGCTCATTATATTCACTGTGCTTTCCATAATTTAAACTTGATATTGCACGATGCTTGTATAAAGTTGGTGGAAATTCAAACAGAACGCGACGATGCTTTAACATTAAAGAAAAAAATGGAAAGTTTTAATTTTGCTTTTATATTAATTTTGAAAAATTAAAATCTACAACCTAGGAATTTAGTTTCAAAAGTCTTACAATCTCAAAATATGAACTTAATTCAGGCAGAAGCAGTATTAGAAAATGTATTTAATAACATACAAAATTTACGTTCATGTTTTAGATACCTTAAGACAGAAGCTAAAGATTAGTTGTGAAAACGACTTTAAAATACAACGGGCCAAAAAAGTAAAGAAATTCTATTATGAACTAACATATGAGAAATGTTTTGATATTTTTACCTTTCATGCAACTTTAGACATCATAATCGGTCAACTTAAAGAAGATTTGAAAGCTTTCTTAATACAGTTTCAAAATTTAAATTCCAGATTCCAAATACTTTGAGCGATGAAGAATTAGTGATGAGGGCTAAAAGCCTACAAGAAATGTATTCAGATGACTTATCTGATTGTTTCCCTGAACAGCTTCTTTGTTTTCGGATGTCCTAAAAACTAAAATAATCGAGAAAACTAGTATAACAGCAGTAGCTCATTTGTTAATAATAGAAAACTATTGCACAGCCTATAATTTACCAGAAGTATATACAGCTTTGTATTTATTTTTATTTTATTTTATTTCCGCTGAAAGATCGTTTTCAAAATTGAAACTTATTAAAAACTATTTACGTAGAACCATGTCACAACAAAGAGTGTCTTGTTTAGGCCTCATTAGCACTAAAAAAATTATATTGCGCATGAAATAGATATAGAAAATAATAATCTAATAAGATCATTTGCGGAAGTAAATGTATATAGAAGAAACCTTAAACATGTATATGACTGTAATCTATAGTCTAAGAGTCTATATATTGTTCCATATTTTATCTTTTGAGGGTGTATACAAATGACAAATTAATTAATAAAAATTTTATACAAACTGATGTAGATTTCTATTTCTTATTTATATGTTTAGAGTAAGGGCTCTATTTACATTCTTGAAGGGGGAAGGGGGCTTAATTAGTTGTTACGCCACTTCGTAAAACCGTAACAATTAACACTAAACATGCTTCACTTCGTCTGCTTTCCTTTTTCAAAAACTAAATCTACAATAGCTTATACGCATTTTGGAGTATATCCAGGTAGTTTTCAGGGTGTACTAACTTAACAATAGAAGATAAACAGAATTGAAGAATCATACACTAACCCCGAAACAAACATGTAGTTTTAGTTCGTCAAAAAAATCTAAAATATTTTAAACTAATTCTAAAAGCTCTAATAATTTTAATTAAATATAAGAACTTGGTATCTAACTAACTTCTATTACGATAAGTCATATTGCAAACTGATATGAGTCAACGTTAATAAAGATTCTGACTAAACCTAAGTGAAACGGCTCAGTTTTGCATTGCAATTACTGCTTATTTAGTAAAGCTTAGTCTTTCTAAATTAGAAGGTTAATGTTATGATGTAATTTAATTATATAAATTGCATTTATTATCAATTATTATTGTTCTTATTTATTATTACCTATTCATCAAAAAAGATCTTTACATCTGCAATAACAATAGTGTTTGTGTTTCAAAAGTGAACACTTTTTATTAAAATTACATCTTGCATATCTCTTAAAGAAATTGAAAACCTGGTGTAATTGCCGATGTACGAAAGTAGAACGACGGTAAACTGACATATCCAACGAAGGTCCGTATTTTGTAAGGGTGTACAAAAAATTATCTATTTTATTCTGGCTTTATGAGTCCCTGTTCTGACCCTTTGCAGGTTTTCTATCTGCGAAAATCATAATTTTTGACAAGAAAAAAGACTCGGGCATTAGGTTAGATCCAACAGTTCGTTTTGAAAGTATTACTCCACAACCAAAAGGAGCTGATAAATAAAAACAACAAATCTATGAACCTTATCTATCAGGAAAATTTAATGTGAGAGCTGGAGAGTAATGCGACTATTTACAGGTGCTCAAGGAATGTTTCCAGATTTATGGTTGAAATTTTTTAATATCTTAAAGCACCCTTAGATGTTATCCCAAAAATTATCCTATGTTAGCTATTGTTAAATACTCCTTAGCCATTTGTTGTAATCATGTTAACAATAGCGATATAAGTTAATTAATTTAGTTGTAGTTTAGAATATTGATTTATTCTGTTGTTGGATTATTTTTCTTTAGTTTTTAAAATTAAATTAATTGGTTTTAAGATTTTATTGTTAAATCTTGCAATTCAAGCAGCTGATCTATTAAAATAAAACAGATTTTTCTCTATGCGCCTAATTGCTAGTTTCAGAAAAAAGTTTCTTAAATTATATAGAAATTGATTCAATTTTCAGATTTTTGAAATTTTAGATACAGTTTATATGGTGCGTGGGCATATAAAAATTGAATTCTGCTTATATGAAATTAAATCGAAAATACTAGCATATGATGCACCTATTAAAATAACATTCTAATGCGTTTTGTTAACACTTGCAATTGTATTCGTGTTGTTATTAAGAAATAATACAGTTTTGAATTCGAACATCAGCTTTCTATAATAAGTCAGTTTATTTTTAATCTTGCTTCTGATTTTAAAATGGAAATCAGTGATTGAATTTCTTCTACATATGTACTTATTTAAATCAGATTCACTGATAAGAATGTAAATTCTGTATTTAATTTTTCATTTTTGCATCTCTTTTATTTTTGGTTATCCGTCTCATACAATTAAATTGGATTGCCTAGTTAATGAAAAAGTTGACTGGCTATTACAAATTTACTAATTGAATGGGTTGGAACTAAAAAGAACTTACTCCGTAGGTATAAACTCTAAATGTTGGGGAAACAAAAAACGTCTCAGATTTTTATTTTTAGTCTGAACTTAAACATTTTTTATTAAAGCATTTACTATATATAACGTTCATATTTAGCGGTAAAGAAACCGAAAAAAAGACTGTCTGAATTTTTATTATTTGAGAAAACATGTAGTAGATTTAGTTTTTGTTTTTAAATCCCAACTGAAATAATTTCAAAAGTTATTGCTCTTCTAGAACATTTTTATAAATCCTATCTAAAGTAAAAAGATAAAATACAGAAAACCAACACAAAACACCTTTAAAAATGAAAAACTTTTATATCTGATCATTCTTCTTTTATATCTGACCATGAAAAGTGTGGTTTGTAGAAGCTTTTACTTCTTGCGCCTGTTTCTCACATGTATTTGATCAGTTTTTATACATACAACGATTACTTTATTGGTATTATCAGTAGGTATACCCCCCTTTCTGAGTATTTGCTAAGTTCTGGTATTTTCCGAGGTTGTTTTAAATATAAAGCGTGTCCCATTGAATTCCCTATAAACGCTGAACTTAGGTATTTAAATTCTAAAACGACAGTAGACGTGAAAAGCTGCGTTTGTCAGGAAGAATAATTTTCTCATACGATTAAAGAGAAAGCATAAGCACCACTGGTTACAATCATTAATGTCAGATCAAATAATAGCATTATTTCGTAGATATGTTTGAAAAGAATGATAAAAATAACTTTAAATTAAGTTGATGAATGACATTTTGATAATCAAAAGTTTAAATACTCCAATATTTAGATCTTTCATTCTTTTCACCGCCAAAACTCATATAACCAACCATATAGCAACATTTTCTTTAATGATTGCTTGAAGGTAATTTCTATTATTACTAATCGATGCGTTAACATTAAAACTACAAAAAAAACAAAAAACTCAAAACGTCAAAGAAGTTAGTTACTGTTAATTCTATCCCATTCAATTAAGAATATTATTCTTCAATATGACGATTTACATAACGTTTACCTATTTTTCAGCTAAAAAATCAGTGCACACCTTCAGTTAGCTTTAAATACTTAATATTTTCACAGAAAAATACACCTACGCATATCGTCGAAAATAAACCTGGTAAAAAAACTCAAGTAAAAAAAAAACAGAAATACAAAATCCTCGGCATATACATCAGGCATGCATTTTTAACCGCTGAGAACAGCAAAAGCAAGCAGCACAAACGAACTTTAGAAATCCGATCTCATAATTATGCAATTAAAAACGCTTTTATCTCATTATTATATGCCGCCTACAAAAGGGGGGTCGAAAAATCTATGAGAACACATCCATCCTCGCACATAAAAGCGCCGTCGGCTGATTACCCGCACAAAGTTTTATATTGTAAATGGAAAAATCGAAAACGAACCGAGTGGAATACCAGCGCCATCTGAAAGAGAGTGGCTGCAAGTAGAATGTGTAAGTTGTGCGTGGCAAGCAAAGAAATTTAAAAGAAATATTGTAAGTATTGGTTAATCTCCTTGCTAGATCCTTAATAAATAAATTGAAATTTAATCGGAGTGTTTACAAACATTTATTTCTATCTTTATAGTGTCACCAAATGCTTCCGTAAAAATAAATTTTAAAAACCTTTTATTTTTATGTCTGAAGAAGATAATTACAAAAAGACAGTTAATTCCCACTTAGTAAATGAACTCACGAAGTTTATAAATTCTTGTGGTTCCATTTCGCAATTAAGAAAAATCTTGTTCGTCCCAGTGTATTTTTTCTTAAATCCATGAAATCATATTTATTACTCAATCTGTAAAAAGACAAACCAAAAGATATCTCATGCATCGTGATCCAAAACAGTTTCTTTGTTTTAGAATTTTAAAAACTAGTAAGATTTTATAGAATAGTTAGTTGTAAGAACGCGCAATGAACAAAACTCAAAAGAAGATTTTGTCATAACAATCCTTCAGTTGACAAACAGTAATAGAAATTAAATATACCAGGCATAGATTTTGTATTGAAGGTTCTAAAAGACATTGGCAAAGAGAATGAATAAAAGATCTACAACTGAAAAATTCAAAAACCTAATGTGACATCCATTTTCATCTATTGTAATTTTCTGAACAATAATATCTTCAAAGTTTGATTGAAACTATTTTCCATTAAATTCTTTTCTCCAAATAACGAGATTTCCATCTGCATGCTTTTTTAATACATATACAAAAACATAGAGAATGAGCAATATAGCAGAACCACTAAAGAAGTTACAATATGATGTTCCTGTCTAATAGTAGAAAAGGTAATGAAAGTGCCTCTCGACGAGTACTTTTCAAGATGTGCATCTCATTGGCTTGGTTCGTAATACTACAATATCTAAGAGTATGTACAAGAGCTTTAGAGTCATCAGTGGCCCTGATGTGTTAGGGCTCTTACAATCTGCTCTACAAAGGTCAGTTTTTAACTTAAAGTAACTTTTATTTAGATTCTTAATACGTTTTTCAAGACCGTCGAAAACAAAATGAAACTCAAGAAGAAAGTGCCTTTTTCATCTTGTAACACAAAATGTTTTAGTAACATATAGTTATAAGTCCCGTTTCATTTCAACATATATACAATAAAACTTTCTTCTTGCGAGTCGTTTTAATTTTTCCATTTTCATGTTTAATTCTCTAGTATACCCAATAAAGACTACGTCATTTGAATAGTAAAGCCCTCAGACAAACTAGCTTATAAGAAATAACTCTATTCGTTATAAATTTGTTAGACTAATTTTGTTGTATTGATTTTGAATAGGCAAAATTAGCAGATTTCTCCAGTTTTCCCATAAACCCATAAAAGAGTTAATTAGAAAATACTGACACAGTTTCGTCCCGTAATAACGTACATTGCTAACGACAGTTTTGCTTTGCTTTTAACAGATATAGTAACATTTTCAAATTCTTCTTACGATACCTTTTATTTATTTTCTCTCCGATCTCTCGTGCCCAGTCGCAATTAATACTGGGCAGCTAATGCAAGTCATTCTTATATATAAAATGTAAATTATGGAAATCTTGCTTGTCTTTACAATAAAGTTGCTAACATCTTTTCATTTACTCTAACGGCCGATAAGTCTATAGGAAAGCGTTTGATCTCTAGAATTTTGTACAGACATTTCAGAAACACTCTCTATATTTTGGAATTAAAGAACTTAATAAATTGCAATGATTAAATCTCGAACAGCAGATTTTGTACTTCTAAGAAGAATGAAGACTGTCATAGTAGTAAGTCAAACCACGTCCTTTAAAGATTTAATTAAGACTCTTCTCGTTGCAGGGCTTTTAGTGTTTTTAAAAAGTAATCAAAGACAAGGGAGGGAAGTAGTACTAACTGGAATGAGTTCCCGAAGTATCTGTTTTGAGTCAGTGACCGCGCATGCGAAACCTAAGCATCAACATGGATCGGCAAAAAACTCTGTCAGTGCTTTAAATCATTGACGTAATAAAGTGAGCTCTTTTATGTAATATATCCATGTAAATGTAAATTAAATCTTAAATTCTTGAAAAGGTACAGGTATCTGTAGATTTAAAGATATTCATCCATGGTCTGTAAGATCTCCAGACTTGGGCACTTTCGGCTATTAATTTTGGAAAAATTACAAACAGTTTTTCATACAAAGACAAAAGAGTCTAGTACAGATATGTATATACTTTTGCAAAGGATTGTAGATACGGTAGAAGAAATTACATTAAATATAATTTTGCAAATTTGGAAAATCTATCCCAGTGTTGACCGATAAAGGGAACATTCTAAGCATCTACTGCAAAAAAGATTTAAGAACAGGTCAAAATTATCTATGTGCGAAAAATAGTATTTTTGTGACATTCGCAGTCAATGAAGCCGAAGATATATTTTGGGGTACTGTAGATCTAGAATAAAAACTTTTTCATGCTACGTAAAACATCACATTATGACAATCTAAAAGTACACGATATCAACAACCTTTCTGAATTTATTTGGCAGCAGGAGGATTATACAGAAAACAGTGCTTTAACCTGAAACAGTTGCTTACCATAGTTACACCTGCAGAAATACCGAAAATAATGATAATGAGGATGAGAAGACATGAATTAAGTATAAACCGCTGAAAGACCAAAGATTTGCAGACGTTTTAAAACACCTAGTTCTCATGAAGTTAAGTTTTTTTATATATCTGAAAGACTAACGAGGCTACAATCCTTGAACAGTCAGCTTTACGTGCTTTCTGCCTTTTTAGCAAACTTAATCATTAGTAACGCCACAATTAGACTTCTCTAAAACAGTTGATAACCCGCTTTTAGAAAAGAGCAGGGGCTAATATAAATTATTCTTTTTCGAGTTAGTGCTTTTTGCGTCAGTTAATTGTTAAGTCGGTAGGGGCAAATTTAAAACGATTTAATTTCTACAAGCAGAAGTTTGCTAACTGAAAGTAGAAATACGCGGGAAATAAAATTAACACATGCTGAAAGGAAGTGCTTAATTTAGAAATTATCAATTGAAAAGATAGAGTAAGAGACATGGATGATGCAGCTAGAGAAATAGGTCAGTTTTGAGGGAGAGAACACTTGAACATGATTAGTTCATGAATAAAATTTGTTTAGAGGCAAATCTATACTTCTTTTTTTTTAGATAATAACACAAGGTGTTGCAATGATCAATAGATGAGACGGAGGGTCATTATTTAAAAAAATGTCAAAACCTGCTAGCGAGAAAAAAGTTGTATACCTTTCAAGATATTCATAACTGTAACCAATCTTTTTAATCCATTTTGGGGTTCTTTAAATTATGGTTTTCTCAACTTTTGTTACTTTGCTTTTAGAAAGATACAGTTTAAATTTTATTTTTCAAGATAGTTACTAAAGTTTCAAGTAAGTAGATGGTTTTATTACGTATGGTGATTCAAAAATTAAATACATAATTTCTCTTAAATGTTTTTAATTGACCACCTTATCACTAATTGACTGTCATTCGATTGGTATCTACCTCGAATCAACGCTACGAATCTGCTTTACAAAAAATATCGAATCTTTGCTGGCTGAGCATGAGAAATCGTTGGAAGTATCAAGCTGGGTAGTGTATTCTCGTACACTACTTTCATCAAACTGTTTTGCATCTCTTGAGTGATACCTGGAACGCAAGTGCACTCCGCAAATACTCGGTATAATTATAAGCTTACTATGCCTCGCCATAGTCTATCTTCATTATTTGAAAACTCTATTTAATCAGATATGAAAAGAGGACTAAATAAACTTTAAAACTTTTGAAATATTCAATTGACGCATTTTTTATCGCTTGCCTATTTATCTCGCTTTTTAGTTTGTTTTGATTTTTTAATTACTGTTTACTTTTGGTCTCCTGGTTAAACAGAGTAGCTCTTGACTTATTTTTATTACAGAAATGTGTATTAATTAATTTAATAAAGAGGATTATAGTTGAAATCATAATTTACAGATCATAGAATAAATCTTTTATTTAATATAACACAGCAGCTATCTTAACTCAATAGGTTTTCTATTATATAGGGTGAACTAACCATTTTTAAAAAACAATAATCATTAATTTTAATTAATTAATATTATTCAAGCAAAACAGAATCTTTAATCTCTATTGAGGAAACTTTGAGTAAAAGCAAAACCAGTACAATAACAATTTGTAAGAAGATAATTAATGGCAGCTGCTCAAGTTATTGTATTGATCTCAAAAAAGCTTGTCATTGCAAATCTACACTATCAACTTTATTTGTACAACCGCTTATGAATTGAAGAGTATAGAGGCAACGAATCATCAAAATTTCGAAAGCTTTTTCAACACGAAAGAACAGTTTATTGTGTTACTCATCTTGTTAGAATAAGTTTCTTTTCTAACGTTATACTGTTCCTTTCATTTCAACGTTCTTGGTTTTTCGACCGTAGCGCTCCACGTCTTAATACAAACTCAGTTGAAATAAGTTTGTTGTTGTGGTTTCAATTTCTGTGGTCACTTAGCCATCAACTAGAATCTAGCCAAACTTGAAGGTTTTCCAGCTCTGGTAGGAATTTCTAAAGTATAACTCATAGTAATCAAATGGGACGCACTGCTTTGCATTCCTTCCTGAAGATAACATCGTTTTATAGATTTCTTCTGCATGGAAGCTCTCAGGTCTTTGGCATGGGTTTTTTGAATGATTTTGGAATTGAAAAGTGTACCGCCAAGATAATTTTACCATTGTTAAAATGCACTTGCCTAGAACATAGGCAGATGTTCCATCATTCTTATTGAAGTGCCTGCAATAACTATTTTCCAAAAGTCTGATACTATTGACGAGCTTGTTGAGATAGGCAGGGTCAGTAAAAAAGTAAGAAAGAGAAAAAGAAAGAAAGAAAGGCTATCCGTACGCTACCTTTCTTTTGAGTAGGGTGCCTACAGTTTTAAGGGTACTCTCCTTTATCAGGAGTCTAGCTTGCCTGCAGTTTGTCATGTTGGCCCATTCATTTTGAAATCTCCGAAAAGTCTAGACAGTGATGGATCTATTTGCGTAACTTAGTGAAATACCAAAAGCTGACTCCAGCCAAGAGAAAGGGCCATTAGCACCCCTACTGCCCAAGATATCAGCTCAGTCGTTACCCTCTGTATCAGAAAGCGAAGCAGCCAAGGCTCGAAAAATCGATGTAGATACATACTGATGTGCTGAATAACGTATCCTCTACAAAGATTCTCATATGTGCAAGTCAGAATACCACTGGAACGTTGTTGATTACCTACAAGTTTCATTTTTAGTTTGTGTGGAGATTTTTGCCCAGTTTTAAATTTGTCCAAGAACAAGACGAGGCCAGTCGGAGCTACCAGCACCTGTGAAGATTTTTGAGAAAAGTATACGTGGAAGAGATAGTCACTTCTCGCTGAGAGAAGCAAATCGTCCCTCACTAGAAAGTTAAGAAGGTGAGGCAGCATCTGATTTTTTGTGCAACCGGTGCTAATAAATTCAGGTGGTATATTGCTTTTGGTACCAACCACAGATTTGCTGGAAGATCATCGATGGGATGTTTACGGACATACGACCCTGGTACTCACCGGTCGAGTTAGTTGGATGTCGTGGTCCTGAAGCCACACTGTTTCCTATCTGATCCTACATGATGGATAGTTCCAATCTATACAAAAGAGAGCCGTACTCTAAATGCACAACAATGTCGTTTACATGCTGGCAAACACAAATTCTGAGTTCAAATTTGAAAAGAAATGATAGAAACAACAAACAAAGCAATCTTATAGATGGACGTCGTCAAGTTGTCTCGCACTCCTTAGGCTGTGGTGTCACAACGAAAATGGCAGTCATAATATTCATCCAGCACGCCACTGTCTTCCAGAAACCAAACCAAGCACTAATTGATCTTGCGCTACAGAAGTTGGCTGTTGTACACATAAGCGGGACGGGCGGTTTATTGTCATCTCTTAAGTATTAAAAGAACCTAAAAACGAATTTGGCATTTTTGGGGATTGTTCCATAAGTTTACAATGTAAAGCTTAGCATTTCACGTAAAGACTAATTAAATATTTTGGCATATTGTTTCTTTGTGGGGCCAGGAAGTTTGAGCGCGACCGTTTGCGCGAGGCCATTTGGGCGCAGGGTTATTTGGGTGCGAGAACATTTGGACGCGTGGTAGTTTGGGTGCGAGGTCGTTTGGATGCGTGATTGTTAGATCGGAAGGCGGTCGTTTGAATAAAAAACAAAAAAAACATACTGTAATTTCCTTTTTGAATTTATGTATCGAAGCCTGTTTGTAAATTTCCAGTTATTGTTTCCTATAGTTTCCATTACGATTTAATTGACCAATGTAGTTAAATTATATTTACCTTAAATCCAATATAACAAATTTTTAATTTTACTCGGCAATTTTCAAAGTTTCTAAGTTAGATTCAGGATTATTATTATATGTTGGTATCATTCTATTTTCTTGTATCTTGCCAACCAAATAAAAATAATTATTTCGCGCCCAAGCGGCCTCTCTCAAATGTTACACACCTTCTCTTTGTACCTGCAGTATTTAAAATAAATAGAGTTGATTTGTTCATTAATCTTGAACTTCTACATGCATCGTTTTTAGATCAACAATAATCGCAATAAAAGAGAAGAGGTTCCAGTTTTTCTTATTGCTAAAGAGAATATGAGATCAAAAACTTGACAGTTTAGTCAGTCAAATTCAATTTAGTGGTGTATTAAAATTATCATAATTTGACAAAAGAAACTGCAATTTTACTTTTCATAAGGCATTGAAATCTTTAAATAAATTTCGTAGACATTTTGTATTTCTAGCTCTATATTTGTGTAAGGTAGCGTCGCCAATAAGGCAGTCAGGGAATAAGGCCCACTCGTAGGATTTGCACCATCTTTTGCCTTATGAGCAAATTTTGTTTAAAGAAGTATTCTACAATTAAAATTTTGTTGTATCAAAGGTCGCTTTTATCAAGCATACGCTGTTTGACAACAACTTCAACAAACACCTGTGAATTCAGACGCTTTTATAAAATTTATCATAATTACATTCACTAGTGGCTCAATACTTTGAAGTGCATTGTGCTCATTTGTGTTTAATAGGTAATATTATGTGAAAATCCCGCGTTAATTTATTTTTTATTGTGATGCATAACTTAACCTTAAAGTGTTTCTGGGCAGAAATAAGGCCCGATTAAATTTGCAGTGGGCCTTATTTCTAATTTGGAAAAAATTCCATTAATTTTTTTGTTTGTTTTACAAACAATATGGGAAAGATCTGTAAAAATCTAAGAGCTAACTGGACAGCTGATGCCCTGGTAACAGCGATGAATGCGGTACAAACAGGGAGGTTGTCTTAAAGATCGGCTTCCCAACGTTACGGAATTCTTTGAGAAATCACATAGTATCAGGATCTACTACACGAAAATTAGGAAGAGGCAGTATGTTGACAAGTCAGCAAGAAAACGATCTGGTATCTCGCATACTACGTTTAGCAGAAATTGGTTACCCAGTAACGGCAAAAATAGTTAGACACCAAGTGTACCTTTTTTGCGAACTTAACAATATCCCAAATTTGTTTAATCCAAATAAGGAAATGGCTGGCAAAGACTGGTTCAGACTATTTAGATAACGACATCCTGACCTCGTAATACAAACAGCTCAAAATATGAACCCATCAAAAGTTGAACAAGTTCATCCTGAATAACTATTTTGCAACATTGGTAAAGATTTTGGATGACATGGGTATATAAGGTAATTAATATGGACGAGAAAAGATGCAGAATCACAATTCACCATCAACAAGCAGTTCTAACCCAAAAAGGTGTTAAAGATTACTTACATTGATTGTGATACCGGAACATGCGGAGAGTGTAAGTGTTGTTGGGTGTGTCTTTGCCATTGGGACGGCAATACCACCAATAATTATTTTCAAAGGCAAAAGAATTGAAATTGGAATTTCAGGATAACTTACTTCCTAAGGCACTTGTTAAAATGGCTCCAAAGGATTGTATGATTATCGAACTTTTCATACATTTTCTAAAGCATTTTGCAAAGTAGAAACTCCCTGGACAAATTCTATTTATATTTGAGAGAGCGAGTTATCATTTAGATTATTCTATCGTGGAGATGGCTGATCGGTATGATATAATATTATTTTACCTACCAAGTAATACCACGCACGAACTACAACCGCTAGACAAAATCAGTTTACAAATCTTTTGAATCCCACTGGGACCAAGAGGTGTTACGATTTTGGGGCAACAACTCTGATAACAACGCGTATAACAAAAACGCGATTTAATAAAATATTTACGGGTCCACGAGGAATGTTCTGTCCAAAATAACGCCCGCATGATGTTATTATTGTCTGAATATGTTTCCATAGACTTTTATATTAAGTTTTGCATTTTTCTATACTATTAACTACATAAGTTTTTTTATTTAAGTTACACTTTATGTGAAGAAAATCGAGGGCCTTATTTTTGTCCTAGGCAGAAACAAAACCCAATGTTCAGGTTTTTAAAAATCTTTTTACGGTTTGTCTGTTATGTATATTTAAGAGTTCCTCTTCTTCCTAAACATACACTTTACTGTTTCTGTTAAACAAGATATTGTTATTTTGTCTAGATTTTCCTAATAAAAATAATATCCCTTAGGTGGGTCTTATTTGTCGACCATATACCTTATATGAAATATCAATGACTTCGGGAATTGGAGATTAAAATAGACATGAATCTAAAGATTAATAAACTGCATCTAGAAACTTTCAATTCAAGTATATTAATTTTCAGATCGGTAGATTTGCACTTGAAATAGACTTTGTATACTTTTACATGAAAATTCATGTAGAAAGTATTTCTAGTGATTTAAAAGTAAAAAAAAGCAGAAAACAGAAACTTGAAATAAAAGTCAAAATAGCATGTTAGATTTTGCTGTGTCTCAACTTACTAAATTTGAGTAATTCCTTCTGCAAAATTAGAAAAATAAATAAACAGGAAATTCTTAAAAATTATTAAGTCTAAGGATAATCTAAATACTAGTAAAAACTGTTTTAAATACCTAAGATAAATAATTTACAGACGATTGCACTTTCAAAAGTCAAAAAAAATTTAATCTGTGAAAATGGGCATTCCACCATAAAAGTGAGTTCCTTTTATTATCATTTTGCTTGAGTAAATAACATTCCTCGTCAATGCTTTTAAGGGTATTACCATTACTACTTCCTAAAGTCCATTTGGAAGACTAAAATGAAATTGTAAATGATAAAATTAATAGATAGTAGGTAAAAAAAAACATATAAATTTCCGAAAGGTAAATACACAAAAGCGTAGGTAATCGAGAACCTCTGAAATTCGCGTAGGTATGTTAACAGTACCTACTTAAAAATATCTGTTTCATTCAAACAAATAGAATAATAGCTGCCGAATTTCTAAATGTTTTGAACCAACAAAAGTAATAATAACCTCTAACCAGCTGAACATCGATATCTAGTCTTGTTTCTGTGGAATACAATGCCATATCTTCAGGCTAACCATCTGCTTATTCTTTTATGAAAAGACCGCGTATATATGTTGTAGTATTATGTAATCTAAAGTGGGGTATCTCACTTTATAAAGAAATATATATTCTGTAAGCTTTAGTTTGGTAGAGTTCGCGATTTGTGCTTCGACTTCTTTATGTCTGTATTTTATATAATCATACCTGCAGCAATCTTGTAAGTAGTAATTAGTTAGTTAATAACACTAGATATTGTGTAGTTTTAAATAGATTTCAACTTGTTCTACTTAATAGAATAAAAGCACTGATTTCTTTGAAGTTTTAATTCTAATAAGTTCGAAAACTAGCATATAATATTATAAAAGCGCAACTACTCAAATTATATAGAATCATCAGTCAGACACTCTAATACCGGAGAACACATCAATTTTTGAATCTGCTAAAATTATTTATAGACACAATTAAAATTTGTTTAGTAAATGTAATTGTATCGAGGCATCAACACTAATTGAAAGAGCAGAAAAGCATTTAAAACTTTAAAAGCGCTTCAAATCAAATTTTTCAGTTTTTGTTTATAAACAAAATTTAACTGTTGACTAACGTCAGCAAATAACCACGTATGATCTTTCCAAAATAGTTACTTTGATCTTTAACAAGTTAATTATTATTGCCTTGCTTTAATTGTTAATGTTAGCAAACCAAGAGTGCAGAATTCCCATTAGAGTTTATAATATGGTGTAAAATTAAGGTCCACTTCTAATGTTTATTACAACGTCCTCTATAGAATGTGTCGTTAGTTAGGGCCTGCAGTAATAAGGGTAAATTAACCTAAAATTGTAGTTCAGGTCAACGATTCTTTGCATAAATGTTCTCGGGATGTATAGAACCTGAATGTCAATCTCAATTTGTCTCCATTCCCACTCTATATTTAAAACACAAAATTTAATATTTTTTGGTTAACTAAAAATGAGAATCTTTTCTGGCTGAAGTATATTTGCAACTTACACATTACTAAATTCCATCAAAATAAGCAGGAATTCTAATATTTTAACTACGCTTTTCAATATTAAAAGAAGATGCGCTTTCTGACTAAGCAGGCTCTGTTATAGCTCCATTATTAAAACTAAGCAGTTTCAAGATTTTGAATGCTTTAAATATACCCCGCATGCATATTACATTTTTATCTGCAGAGTCCTCTTGGTACAAAAATCAAACCAGATAACGTCTCTAGTAATCCTAGAAACTTGATGTCCGCTCGCTCGTGACTTTTTGTATTATTTGTTCTGTGATCTTCTAGTGACATTTCTTCTTCTCTTGTTATCGTATTTTCCATTTTTTCTATTTTTTTAATACCTTTTTTGCTTCTTCGCATTATCTTGTTAAAAGAGACGTATATATTTCTCACAAAACCAATAAGATAACAAAATGTTTAAATAAAAAGCAAATAGAGGCTTTTTCGCCACTTTATTTTTCTAGAAATTGTGTTAGTTTACAGCAGACGCAGTAAAATCAGTGATGTTGCTTGTTGACTGTAAATTAAATTAAAATTAGAATTAAGTTTGCTTTGATTTTTCCTCTACTACCTAATTTAACTTGGGTTAAATGCAGTGAAAATGGATTAACTTAGATGAAATTGAATCAATTTAATTCAGTTTCTATTAAATTGCAAATTAACCAGGTTAGGTTAGGTCAAATTTGCTTTTTTTTAGGTTAACTAGGTTAAAATGAGGCTACGTTAGTTAAAAATTGCTTTCGTTTAATGATGTTAGATAAAGTTAGTTTATGTTAGATAAACATCCAGCCTGTAATGTGAGTTGTAAGGGAATTTTGCAAATCCTGATAATCTAAATGACCAAGACGATCTAGAATGAAAATACTTATTATCTGATTTGTACTAGGACTAATTTCAAAGGCCCACGTTGAGCGCCATTATTATATTGATGAATGACTTGGAAATGTTAAAATGGTTCACCTGCACAGTACTAATTTTCTTGAACTCTCGAGAACAAGAAGATTAGTATATATTGAGGAGCCATTCTGATGTTTTGAAGTCCTCCATTGCAATATTAATTTTGGAAATTTGCAAAATCATTTATCTGTCCTATACTAATACGAGATTGTTAATTTAATAATCAAAACTCTCTTGAACTACTATTTTTTGACTACCTACTAGATTTTTGATAAATTTTATTTTGACATTTTGTTATTATTTATACCAGCAAGAGTTTTTCAAATGTGGTTATTTCATACTGAATTTTAGAATTATTTTAGATAATTAGTTCCAAAACTGTTAAGTATATTACCTAAGTTGATTTGGGTTTCTCATTTGCATTAACTCAACTCTATCTGTGTTGTCTAATTTGCAGATGGATCAACCCTTAGAAAAAGCACCAAAATTAAAGTTTTGCTTTTACTTTCCTAAATTAGTATGCAACAGCACTTCAATCAAAGCTATCCTTTATCTCAAAGATCTGATTATAATTCTGAAGTATCATTAACTGTTTAACAGGCTAATTTGAGTCAAAGATTCTTGTAAACGTTGCTTTACATTTCAGTTTATATCTGATGGTACATACATTGATAGGAAATAAAATGGCTGCTTTTTTAAGTAACTAGAAAAGAGATCACCAACTCTTTTCATAAGCCAGAGTGGTACTTGATCTTTTTTAAAGTTTTGCTAATTACAGTATTGGGAGATAATTAAAATGCAAATTTAAAAACTTGAGAAAATCAAACAAACACTTAAGAAGATTTAAAGGAGTTTGCATGCATCTCTGCTTCATAACTCTTTAATATAACATATTTTGACACCTGTTATATTTTTATTTCCTGGCTCATCGGTTGAGAGACAGCGGGCAAAAGGGGAGAATCTCATGTGAGGTTTGCAGAAATTGGAAAAGTAGTCATTGTCAGAGCCAGGAAGGAAAAAACCACATCAAACAACAAATCGTGGTTTTAATGATTTTAAATAAAATAACTAAAGTGGTAGATTTTCTTTGCCGAAACTGTTCAAATAAATGAAGACGCCCAAAACTTTAATTAAAAAGGCTAAATGATGTATCTGCATTTATTAAAAAAGGATTTGGCTAAAAATCTACAGATTAATACTACCAATAATCGTTTCAATAGGAATAGGTAGTTGCAATACTATATTGCTGAGTTAAAAATATATTTCATAAAGTTAATACTTACAAAAGATGTTTCTCAAAGAACTGTAATTCTTTGCTATTTTCTAATAATGATTTTCACGCTGCCCAACTGTAGGCAGCTTGGAATTTATGAAAAGAAAGTACTATAATTACTTACAGCTATAATAAGTTATTTTAACAAAACAGAAAATAAAATCAATAAAAGAGGGGAGAAAAGATAGGAACCGATTGGATTTATTATTATTATTATTACAGTTTAACAGTAACAAGTGCAGGTGTAGAAAGCAAACAAAAGGTTCGCCAGGCCGGTCTATCTTGAGCCAGCTGAACTGCTTTCCCCCATATGTTACCTCTCACTGTAAGCGAGCATGAGATGTTGTCTGCCTAGTTTCGACCTCTGGATCTCTTTTCCTCAACGCTAGCCTCTAGTGCCTGCTTGGGGTATCTCGAATGATTCATTCTATTGACGTGGTCATATCATCTCAACTGTGCGACTTTTACCTCATTTACTAGAGGTTCAACTGTGAGAGCTGCTTTAATGGCAGAGTTCCTCACAGGATTCCTCCTAGTCTTTTCAGATAAACACCCCAAGTACCTTATTTCTGCAGCTTGGATCTTACTCTCAGTTTTAGCGTTCAGGATCCAATTTTTGCTGCAGTATGAGTACGTTGGTGAATCGGTACACAGCTAGCTTTGTTCTCTCAGCGACCTCTCTTTCCTTAAGGAATTTGTTCCTTACTCCGTGCAGTATTCCTCTAGCGGCCGATACCCTTGCATTCAGCTCGTTCCACAGTTTTCCATTTTCTGCTATCCACACCCCCGGGTACTTGAATTCCTGCTTCTGCTTTAAGGTTTCTTCTTGAATTAGAATGCGATTGATATTTCGCTCCCTAGAAATTACCATGGTCTTTGTTTTATTAAAACTAATTTTTAGTCCAATTGTCTCCATGGCCATAGTTAGAAGATTGAGATTGTACTACAGTTTCTCTGCGGTATCTGCAAGTAACACCACGTTATCTGCGTAGACACGGGCATTTATTATCACTCGACTTAATCTCAAATTTCCAAGCTTGAATCTTTTAAAGTCTCTACAATTTTTAAGGGCATAGTCTATGACTACCGCAAAGAGAAGTGGGCTTAGGATGTCGACTTGTCTCACTCCTGCATTAATGATGAACTGCGGAGATTCAAAATGACAACAGGTCCTTACCTCATTCTTGCAGAACTCGTAGAAACTTTTAATTCTTCTAATTAAATCAGCTGGGACCTGGTAGCTTTCTAAAGCTTCTCACATAGTTTGCCATGGCACCCAGTCGAAGGCTTTCTGTATATCAATAAAACACACGTGGACTTCTTTCCCGTTTTCAATAGCTTTCTCTACTACTTGTAGGACTACAAAGATAGCATCTTGCTTACTACGTTTGGCCGGGATCCATACTGTGCTTCTTCTAGCTTAAGTTCTACTGTACTCTCAAGTATTCTGCCATACAGTTTACCAGGCACACTTAGCAGCAAAATACTTCTGTGGTTGCTGCATTCTCTATTACCTCCTTTTTTTAAAACGTAACTATAGTGGATAATTCCCAATCTTTTGGATAGTGCACTTTTCCCAAGCCAACACAAGAATTTAATGAAGCAACTTCTCTCCAACATCACTCATGTATCTCAACATTTCAAGCTTTACATCTTCCTGGCCAGCTGCCTTACGTAGCTTAACTTTAGTTAATGCTTGCTGCAACTCGTAAAAAGTTGGTATGGCTTCCCTTTGATGGTGTGAATCACCTCTTCATCGACAGTGTCAATGTCAGTCACCTCTTCCACATCCGTATCATTCCTGTTCAGCAACTTGCTGAAATATCCTTTCCATTATTTCACTTTTTTTTGATAAGGCATTTCCTTATTTCTTATCCTAAATAGATATTAACGGGCAGTCAACTCGAGTTTCTTTGCAATATTTTTCATGACCTTATAAAAAACTTTTTGACTTTCCGTGACACTTTGCTCTAAAAATATGCCAAACTCCTCCCACGTCTGCTGCTCAGCAGCTTTTACAACTTGCTTTACCCCAACTCCCTGCTCCCTATACCTGTCATATACATCTTGAGTTTTACTTCTTTCATTTTTCTTTCTTGTGCAGCACCTCCGTTTTCAGTTCATCACTTCATCATCGAGTAACCTTCTTCTTTTTATCGCCTATTTAAACACTTCCGCAGATCTCTGCTGCAGTCGGAAGTACTACAGTTTTAAGATTTTGCCATGCGTTTTCCAGTTCACCTTTCTCCTTCCAACCTGGGATGTCCTGTGATTTTTCCTTCACTTTCCCTTGATGAAGTTCCCTGATTTCTTCGGTGTTGAACTTATACGCGCATTCTTTTCTTTTTTGGTTTTGTATTCTTTCTCGATTTAGCTGTAGTTGCTTGAGTTACAACCCTAGTGAGCACCACTGGATTGTGGTCGGTTCCAATTTCGGTTCCCTTGTTTACCCGAGCATCTCTAAGGTACTGGGCCGAAGAGCGCTGTGTAATCACATAATCTATATGACAGATTGTTCATTTTGTGCTGGCTTCACCCTAGTGTACCTGTAAATGTCCTTATGAAAAAGTTTAGTGTTCTGGATAACTAAATCGTTTGTAGTAAACGTTTTCCGTTATTGTTTCTATGCACCTCACCGTACTTTCCCAGTACTGCTTTATATCCAGTAGTATCGCACCATACCCTAACATTAAAATCTACCACTTTCTTCTTTTTCAATATCGTGGTAGACCTTTTGAAGCTCTTCGTAGAAAATATCCTTTACTTCTACTAACTCATCCTCATTTGGGCCGTAAGAGACAAGCAAAGTTGTTTCCTTTATGGCTCCACCAGCAATAGTGGCTGTTAAAATTATTTTAGATACAAATGTCCAATTCTTTATCATCCCCATACAGCCTTTATTTACTAAGCAGGCAACTCCTTCTTGGGCTCTTTCCTTGTGTCCGACTCCAGAATAAATCAGAACCAAGTTGTTATGAATCTTTTCGCATCCCTGTCTTTTCCTTTTTGTTTCTGTTATGCCTAAGATATGTACCCCAACCTTTTCTATCTCTATCCAAGAAAACGTAAAAAGCACCCAACAGCCAATTTGCTAAGTATTCGTACTCATTATTTAGACCTTTTCATTAATCTCACAAACAACAAATTAGTGTAAGGAAAGTTTTATGGAAATCTGTCAAACATTTACAAAGATACAAAAAGATTTGTAATCGAGCTGACGTGGCCGCCATTCTTGATAACGTCTTGGTTGGAAAATGTATCATAAAGAAGTAAGATACTATTAACTAAGCATTCCTGAAAAAATCTTTCTGTTTGAATTTCCTTACAGGACTATATCCAAGTCGAGAGAATCAAGTGTACATTTCAGCAGGTTTAGAAATTCTCACTAACAGATTGATCACAAAAAAGAAGTATATTAGAAATCTTAGCACTAAATTAAAAACTTAAAAAAACAAAAATATGTAATTAGTTTGGATACTTAATAAACATAAAGCGTACTAAGTATAAGCAAGCGAAGACGGCATACTATAAAGACGTAGAACTGAAACATTGAGAAGTCAGTGGTATTAGTTATAAAGAACGTCACAACTCAATATAGCATTCCTAGATTTTGTGACTTGCCGATTTCCATGTGTTAAATATGTAGAGAATCAGTGGGAAACCAAACTGGTATTGCTTCTATTGATCTATTGCTTCCTAATTAGTAACCAAAGAATATGTCACCTGATATTCTTTACATTACCCCGCAGTGCAGTTTTCTATGAAGGTATTTACTGTGATTTATGGCTTGGCTTAAGTGAGTATGATGTTGAGATTGACAAAGGATTTTTAAAATCTGACCCTGATTACATTCCTAACTTTGCAGAAAAGGATTCACCGGAAACCCAAAAGGGAATCACCAATGAGATTTTGAATGAAAGTAGTACTGTGAAGAATCGAAGAAACCTAGAAGCTTATGTCTTTTTTTATTAAAAACCTTTTTGTTCTTGGTGAGCATGACGTAATAACCAAGGTACTTGCAAATCACCAAATAGAAGAACACAAGGTCACCAAGAGATTTTCTCATCGCAACTTCTGGAAACACAAGACCTCCTTTACACAAGCAGCAGTGTTACTCAAGGTAAGAAAAGGATTGCAAAATTTATTTATTTAGGAAAATTTTACAGTTCCAAACGTAGATCTAGGGTTTTGATCATTGCATCTTCTACAAGATGTCATTGAGTTGTTCACTCCCAATCAGTTTCTTAGATTTTTTTTTAATGATATTGTTTACCAAAGCAGTTTATATTCCAAGCAAAGAAAATGATGCAGAAAATGTAGATGTCACTAATTTAATTTGGCATTTCTGATCGACAAAGATGAGCTAAAGCTCAAGCATAAGCAATTTAAAAACATTATCAATTTTTGCATTTTAGCAATAATAGTAAATCAGCATTTGAAGGACACAATTTTCAAAAATGCCAATTGAAAAATGCTTGTTAATAAATAAACAGCTTTGAGCTGATTTAAACTCTTGTCTTTTGCCCTTCAAAATATACACTGACCAAGAAACCTCAAGACTAGACAATGAACCTGATCTGTGAGCTAGAAGCAATATTTGTTATTTGTTTACTAAGGAACGTAGTGAAGAACGTAAACCAAAACCATTAAGTATATCGGAATAATTAAATATACCTAATTGCCATTGATCACTCATTTAGAAAAACAAGAGTTTTATTCAGTTGGAACTATAAAATTAAGCAGAATTTTGGATTGCCCACATCTGCCAAAGAATGTTCAAATATGATCGACACGTGGGCGAAGTCAATCTAACGAACAGTCCGATAGAGAGTTACAAGATCAAGATTTGATCAAAGAAATGAAGATTCTGTCATTATTAAAAGTTTCAGAATGTCTGTGTAGAATTGGTTTTAAATCCTGGCAAATCATCTTTCATGAGTAGAAGCATTTGAGCTAAGTAGCAAGGTTGATTGTAATCGTTAGCCGATAGTCACAGGAAGGATAGAAAGGTGTAACTACGTAGGTAGTTACATTCATAAATTGTGAAAACTAATCAAGTAAGCCTTTGTTTAAAATGAAATCCCTTAAGTACGAATTATTTTATTATTTCTCCCTTACTCAGAACATTTAGAAAATCGCTCAGTAAAGGGTTAGCAGCAACAGTTCTAATCATGCTGTTTATAAAAATTTTATTGCGATAACACTTTAGCCATTGCTGTGATCTGAGCCACAGTGTTTGTCTAAATACGTAAATTTTAGTCGAATTTCTAGATTCCGACCCCATATTTTTCAAAGATAGTAATACCTCAAATAAAAGCACGAAATATTAACCCTCGCTGTATATCTTGAGCCGTCTGGAAAAAATGGCCTTCTGACTCCTCATTACTTTCTTTTAAATTAGGGAATAAGTAGAATTCGATGCTGAATTTGAATGCAATCTGGGCAAGTAATGAAAATGTTACCAAACAGACTGTTGAATGAATTTAGAGAAAAGCAAGATTATAGAGATTTTTTTTAGTTCATGTGCTTCTACGACGAGTTGCAGCATCTTCACTTTCTTTATGTTACCCTCATGCAAGTGTCAATAAAGAACACACCTCTGTTTTTCATAAAAGAGTTGGTTGTAGAATCAAAGAACTAGAGAGTGTTTAGAAATAAAAAAGGATTTCTAAAAACATCTGGAAATGCAAAGCATAACCACAACGAACTCCGTTTTGTTACTTTTTTTAGACTTCGGCAGCCATTTTGACCATGTTCCCGAGGTGATATCAAAAAACTAAAAGTACACGTTTCTCTTATTTTTTGATGTAGAATACGATTCTAAGGTAAAAAAGAATTTTTGAAAATTTTTTAATTTTTGGCCGCCATTTTGACCATGTTCCCGAAAAGTGATCAAAAAACGAAGATACCACGGTGTCTTTAGTTTTTTATGTAGAATCTAAATCTGAAGTAAAAATTTCAGAATTTGACAAAAAATGCGGACATACAGACAGACAGACAGACAGACTTCGCAAATTCAGTAACGACTCCTTCGGAGTTCGTTGAACAAAGCTCTCTTTTTGCATCTAAAAACCACATATCCGTAATCCTATTTTGATGAAACCTACTAAAAGTCTCAATTAAAATCAAAGTGGTTGCTTGAAAATTAAAACTTTCTTCTTCATGTGTTAAACATTCTTTGTCTAGATTAGTTTGATGATTACTTTTTGGAAAGCATCGCAACGATCGCATTATGTACTTCATAACGACATGGTAATCAGCTGCTGCTTTCCGAACAACCTTGGTTGGGAACCTGTGATGTCACAAGTTGACTTTAAATACTTAAACTCTCTAAATACTTTACTTATCTTTTTAATTTCTATAACTCAGCCTGTGAGCAGTTTCAGTTGGAAAAAAATAGGGAAAAACTTAAAACAGTCTTTGTAAACATTGCGTCTTTAACAGGTAGATATCTGGTATTTTTATTGATATTGAAGCAATACAACCGTCTTCATCTTCCAGCTTGCGAGTTGTTAAAGTTGAATATTTCTATGTTATTGCAGTTGGCGATATTCAGTGAAAGAGGCTTTACTCATGTTCAATCTCAACAATCAACACGTTGGCTACGTAGCGTCACAAATGTGCGACGATTCAATTTTTCTGAGAGACCACTGACACAAGTGTAAGCCGGGTGTTTTCTCACAATCTAGAGTAATTTTGACTGAGATGGTCTACAGTAGCGGTATATTTTAACATGGCACGGTCTAAAGGGAAAACCGATACAAGTCTGTGACGCATGGTCTGAGGTTTCCATATATAGAAAAAGTTTTAGGATATGTTTCTTGAATGTGCTAGTGCACGTGTTTATAAATACGTTTGTGCTAAAGTTGTGTATATATTATACTAAAATAAAAGAAAAGAAGAGTTACACATTACATTGAAGTGTGTTCTAAACATTTTTTATTAAATATTTTATTACAGAGTGTTAAAATGTGGAATTGTCACACAAAACCCGTTGAAGAAGTTGCTCGTATATTTAGGAGTGATGAAAGCGATTAATCTATAAAGATTGATGAAAATTATGCATATTCAGGTAGTAGTTATCGTCCACCCAGTCCTAAAGAAAGTTTCAATGCAAGTCATTCTATGGTAGCTAATGAAGATGACAGATAATGTAATAAATAACGTTTCTGATGAAGATGGAAATAATGATAATAAAACTGACGAATGGACTGACACGGGTATGGATCCAATACGGCATAATTATAGTACACAAGAAGGCCTGAAAGTAAACATACTAGTAAATGCCCCCTCATGGAATCCTCTTCAGCGGTATTTGATGATGCACTCGTTGATAAAATCTGGGATTGGATAAATGCTTGAGCCACTTTGTTGATAAATAGTGCTATCTTCACGCGTGCTTCAAACATGAAGAGGTAGTCAGAGACTACGTTTGAAGAAATAAAACAATTTTTGGAACTCTGCATCGTCATGGAAAATGTACAAATTAAGTCTTATTGGAGCAATAATGTCCAGAAATCGGTTCAAAACAACACTCCGCTGCCTTTCTTTTTATTATGAAACAGATGATACGTCTCACCGTCTACATAAAATTGACCAGGTTATGATTCATATTTTGGACAATATTCAAAATATTTACTACCCCGCACAGCGGGCCAGAATGCAAAATATCTGGCCAAAAATTCTAGTTTGCCCTAAAAGTAAAATATAACACTTTCTAATGTTGAATAACAGCATTTTTAACTAAATAAAGTAATATTATTATTTTTACTTAATCGCTGTCGTCGTTGGTCAAGTCATCCGAAGTTTCAGTGCCCTTAAAGAAAAAAAAAACAGAAATTTTAAAAGACGCTTTATTGGCCATTTAGAACAATATAAACTTTTAGTTTCTACAAAACAACTATTCGCAATATTTCAAAACATACCTAGTTCCAAAGTTAGTTTTGCACGCCCATAAGATTACCACATAGCCATACGATACTCTTAAAGAAAAAATTAAAAAACGACAAAGTTCGCGAGTGATCGCACCTAATTTTTTTTCGGTTTTCTTCGCAATATTCTAAAAAACATATTGATGTTGAAATTAAGTTCGGTAACTGCTAGTAACTTTTTGTAGCTCAAAACAAACATAGCAATATGGAAAATTACTTTGCTTCCTACAATTTACTTATAACTCCCATTTTTCACAAATTTTCGTAAAACTTTGTAATTGTAGTATCCATGTTAAAGTTTTTAGATATTTTTTATGCAGTCACAAGAAAATCACTTTAAAATATGTCTAGCAGTAACCGCAGCGCAGATGTGTCCACTTTACTTAGATACTATAAAATAATTACAGGAACAATCGTAACGGTATATTAACCCGCAGATACACCAGACTTTTTTCTATAAGTGACGAAGTATTTTAGTTAATTTTTAGAAACTTTGTAATTTGGAATTTTGGCCAGGTTTTAAAAAATCTGGACCACAGTGCCCCGGTGAAAATTTATCATTAGATGAAGCATTGGTCTTATGACGCGGTAGCTTGTCTTTCAGGCAGTACATTCCAAATAAAAAAGCAAAATACGGAGTAAAACTTTATGAATTATGTACCCCTAATAGCTTCTTGTTAAATGCATTACCTTATAGTGGAAAGGACATCGTCACTAATGAAAACGGTTATGGTTCGTCTGTTGTGTACAAGTTAGCAAAAATGTTACTTAAGGAAAAACATGGACAATTTTTATAAAAGTGTTTAATTAGTCAACTTCCTCCATAACGATAAAACCCAGTCGGTACTCTTCCCAAAACTCATAGAGGGAACCCAAAAGCTGTCGTCGCAACAAAACTAAAAAAGACGAAACCTTTTCTAAAAGAAACAGTTCTGTTTTCGTTCAAAAATGGAAAGATAAAAGAGGGGTGCTCAGTATTTCTACAAAACATAAGGCAACATTGAACATGAAACAGTAACACATCGTTCAAAAGTCCCGAGACTAACCCAGAGATGGTGCTAGTAGTACCAAACTAGCCACGTTTCCCTAGAGTGCGAACCTTCACATGAAACGTGTAAAAATTTCACGTCGATTGGACCACAAACAGCAGAGTTATCGAGGTTAGAGTAAAGTCACTTTGTAATTTGTTTGAAAAATGGAACAAAGCGAGTTTCGCGTGTTGATAAAACATTGTTTTTTAATGGGTAAAAACACCGTAGAAGCCCAGCAATGGCTTGAGAAACGTTACCCGGACTCCTCTCCATCCAAATCAACGATTTGTCGTTGGTATGCTGAGTTTAAACGTGGTCGTACGGACACAAACGATGCGGAACGTTCGGGTTACACCGGAAAATGTGAGTGAAGTATTCAAAATCGTAATGAAAAATCGCAAAGTAAAGGTCCGTGAGATTGCAGAAATGACACAGATATCATCTGGAAGCGTATTTACAATCCTTCATGAAAAATTGAGCATGAAAAAGGTTTTTTCCAAGTGGGTGCCGCGATTGCTTTCAATGGAACAAAAAACAGCAACGAATCGACGATTCAGAGAGCTGTTTATCGCTATTTACTCGCAATAAAAAGGATTTCCTGCGTCGATACGTGACCATGGATGAAACATGGATACATCATTTCACTCCGGAGTCGAATCGGCAATCATCTGAGTGGCGCATGGCTGGCGAAAGCCGCCCAAAGCGTCCAAAAACGCAGCAATCTGCTGGCAAAGTCATGGCGTCTGTTTTTTGGGATACACATGGCGTCATTTTCATTGACTACCTGGAAAAAGGTAAATCGATCAACAGTGATTATTATATTGACTTGTTGGTACGTTCGAAGGAGGAGATCTCAGCAAAACGACCGCACATGAAGAAGAAAAAAATCCTTTTTCAGCAAGACAATGCACCATGCCACAAGTCCATGAAAACAATGGCAAAAATCTACGAGTTGGGCTTTGATTTGCTTCCCCACCCCCCGTATTCGCCAGATTTAGCCCCCAGCGACTACTGGCTCTTTGCTGATCTCAAAAAGATGCTCCAGGGAAAAAAATTTGGCTCGAATGAGGAGGTCATTGCCGAAACTGAAGCCTATTTTGAAGCAAAGGATAAATCCTTCTATAAACATGGTATAGAAATGTTGGAAAGGCGTTGGAAAGGTTGTATCACTCTAAAAGGAGATTATATTGATGAATAAAAATAATTTTTGAAAGAAAAATGTTGTTTTCGTTGTTAGTCTCGGGACTTATTGAACGATGTGTTAAATAAAACTGGTACTATGAAAATGAAACCGTTTACTATCATTGATTATAATAAAAGCATGTCCGAAATTGGTAAGTGCGATCAGATGGTATTATACTATTCAACACCTCGCAAATCGGTACGTTGGTACCTCAAAATATTTTTTCATTTACTTGATGAATCACTTTGGAACGGCTGTTGGTTGTACAACAAGATACATCCAAAAAAGAAATCTTATTTATAGAAAACAGAGATGAAATTGCTCTAGAACTTGTACATATCCTAAATAAACCGACTGTAGGGCATGGAACTACTAATTATCAGATGCAACATTTCTCAAGAAAAACTAAGTAAACGAAGAAGATGCCGTGTTTGTCTAGAATTAAAATTTTACTACTAGAGACCAGCGTCACATGTATGTGGTTTGTAAAAGGGTTTTTTTCGCCCACCCAGTGGTAGTGAACGTGTTAAGAAAAATGATCGAACAACTTTCCGACAATTTTATTAGCAACATTTCTGTACATAGCAAAAATAAAGTTATTTAATTTCCGATATCACGTAAGTGCGTATTATTGATGATGAAGTGTTCTTTATGTTAGAGATGAATATGAAATGATCATCGAAAAGATTGAAAGTGCTAAACGTCTTCTAACTACAAAAAACTATATTGCAGCAGGGAGTTTTACGATAACTACAAAAAGTTTATGAACTTTGAACTTTGCCTCTTCCCACTGAAGTCTTCTGCTACAGTAGTTTCAATCCTACAGTGATGTAAAAATAAAAAAATAAATAAAAGTTTCAGACTTTTAAATAATTTGCTATGCTGACTACAACTCTAGAAAAACTCTGGTTCAAATGAACTGTAAAAAAGATTGAAAATACATGGCTGCTAGGCTGCAAATAAAAGTAACGCCAATTTGGACGACCACTTTAGTTTTAACAACTCGAAAATCGTTGTTTTGATAACGCTAAAAAAGGTAATTTTTATGGACCATATTGTATTAATGTCGACAAAAAACAAAAACTTCACTACTTGCCACCATTTTCCAATACCTGATGACTTAAGTTCACTTCAGAAGAGAGAGAAAAGTTGACACGGTATACAAGGAACCTACATAAAGTGATTTGAGATTGTTTTCAGTTTTACTCTAATTTTGAGATCTATTTTAAATGCTTTGCAACTGGATTGAATTATTTTGAAGTGCTGGTTTTTTAGAAGGACAAACCTTTTTCCCTTTTGACAAAAATATGTAATTTCCTGTATGTAATTTAAACTAGATCGTTTTTGCTTAAATAGCTTGACTTATTTTTTTACAGACGCAACTTCTGCGTTATTTAAAAAATATCAATACGCAGACTACCTAGGAATAATTAAAAAAGTGATAATACAACGATAATCTTTGGAATTCAATAACAAAATTTTGTAATTGTTAAATTCTTTATAAATGAGTAAAACTAAATACAAGATAAAATTAATTAACTGACAAGCCTATACTGAATTAAAAATTAAAATCCAAGAAGAAATTGAAATTCTTCAAGTAGTATGAGATTATAGAAAGTTAATTAATTAAAAATTTTTGTGTAGAAAAATAAGACAGCACATTAGTTTTACTTATTCAAAGTGTTAAAGAGATTTTCCTAGAAATACGTTTTGTCTGCGTAACGACAGAAATTTGTTTGATTACCCATAATTTGCAACCGCGCCGCCGTCCATACGTAATTCCTACACAGTTTCCGGCTGAGCTTAATAATTTACTCGGGGCATATAATGCTTACTTTGCTTTCAATGTTCTACTTCTACGCTGTTTTTGTAACTCTTACTCTTTTATTTTATTGAGAGGAATTATAATTTATAGTTTGTTAGCTTTTGATGTTTACTTAGAAATGGTAAAATATCTTTAATCTGTGCGATTTTTGGATAAATAGGATCAAACTACAACTCACGTAACTTGAAGATTATGATAGATAGTAAGTGTTACACATTATGTTACATTACTTTACATGTATGAAAAGTAAATCAAATATTCTTTATAAATTTTTTCTGTTCAGAAATTAAAGTAAAGCGAGTTAAACTTTATCTTTTGTTAGAAATTAACACGCTGATGTGTAACCTAATTATTAGTTCTTTCTAGATTTAAATTATTAAAGGAGAAATACAAATAAATGCGCTAACAGAATAGAGTGCATTTTATTTTCTATTTTTCACAATTAACTATGACAGCGAAATGAACTAAAATATTTAATATTGTCATCAAGGAGTGTGCGAACGATGAAAGAAAATTATTTATTCCCCATAGTGAAAAACTACAACTCTTGGTGTAGCTTTATTATAAGAGCTTGAACAAAAAAAAAATGAAAATTGTCATTCGAACATCCCCTGGTTCATCCGCACATAAACACTTGACAGTTGGCCACAGACCAATCCGGGTGCCTGAAAGTGACGCAAGTGGTACGTCAGCAAAGATGGCGACTAATGCAATGAGCGTACCCTAGAGGGTGCGTTGTAATCTACCCCACATCTCCCTAACGACACCACTCACCCTTGATGAATTCATTACATGACGAATTTGTATGAGGCAGCAGCAGCAGCAGCTAAAGGCGCGATTCGTTCGGATATGGATATGTAGAGGATATTTTCAATCTCCGGAGGGTCGAATATAAAATATAGGGGGAGAAATGAAAAGGGTGCTGATCCGCCATTTATAATTTCTTTTAACCCCGCAGGAGACGGCATTTGTAATGCTAATTGAATGTCCCATTACCGCTTGCCTTGTTGAGTGCGCTTTGTAATAAACGCATGCAATGTTTGTTTAGATTTTAAGTTCCTGCTCGTTTTACGTGGTTTTTGTCCAACGAGGAGTTTTCTTTCCGGTATTAACAACTCTAGTGTTTTTATTTACATTCGACGTGCTTTCATTAAATAAACCACCAACTTATTTTAAAGGAAAAAGAAAAAGTCTCAAGTATAGTTTGAAACATAATTTATGTACTTGTCTAAGTTTTTATTAAGTAGGAGCCTTAAAAAGATTGAATTGTTTTTTACTTACTCTCAAGACAAAAAACATTAACTGTAAAAGCCTTTTTTGTTTTTAAAACGTATGTATGGCGTCTGAAGATATCTACATCAAGATCAATTTGCATTAGAAAACAAATTATTGGAAATTATTTTTTGAATGGTTTCCAATAATGAGAAGTTCGCCATGAACTTTCTTCTATTTATTTATTTTAAAGCTATAATTAAGATGGAACAGTTTTAGCTTTTACGAATAAATTTGGTGATTCTCTGGCACTTTTATTTTAAAACATTCATTGTTTTTCCTTTCATTTTTAACATTGTTCTTAGTAATGTATTGATACATTTCTACATTCTACGATATCCATCTTTCTTTTTTATAACCAATTTTGATACCTCTAAGAGCTAGAGATATTTAAAAGTTGCATGCAGGAAATCAAAAAGTACGATAAATATTCTCTCATTGCAATATTTTCTCTAACTAAATATGCTGTAATATGAAGATAATTCTCTCCAAGACTTTTGTTAAATATTTCGATTTTCGATTTTTGACGTAACTATGCCCATCACCAATCATTATTGTAGTATGCAAGAGCTTGTTTCTTGTTCCTCTTTGATAAATGTTTATGCTTCAGTAATTCTGACAGTTTTAGAAAAAGTTTGATGATTGTCATCATTATCCTCAGGTTGTGATGTCAAATTTGAACACCATCTATGTTAAGGAAATTTATATTTCTAGCTCCCATGATAGTTTTCTTAACATTCTTGTTTTACAGCCTTTTGCAAAAAAAGATAGCACGTATTAGACCAAAAGCGAACTGAACATTCAACAACCTTACTTACTGTCAGTGATACTTTACTATCAACTCAACTGTTCACTTCAGATTCCTGACTTTTATTTCCACAGCTTTGCTAAGTACTATACAGGAATGCAGCAGTAATATTCTGCATTTGCAGCGGCTGGCACAATGACCCGGACGTTTCAGGGAAAGCAGTCTAAGTTTCTTTTTTAATTTTTGTGCCAACGCCAACACTCTTTGGATCAGACAAGACAAACCAAGCTCTATCGTCAACGGCAGCCAACTTGATAGATATGTTTAAATCAAGTGATTTTTTTATGTGACAGTCTGTTAAAAAACAGCTTTTATTGTGAAGATTTTCTGCACTCACCAATTGAGCTGTGAGATAATGACTGGTCGTACTTCAAAAGGATAACTTTTTCTATTTCTTTTATAAAAATATTAACTTCCTTACTGCTAGGATCAAATCTGGAATGTCTTCCTGATTTCTGAAAGGCTTTCGTACGCTTCCCAGACTGATTCTTTGCCATAACCAGCAAATGATGAGGTTGCGTCATCTCCAGTCAATGCATGGGAAAATGTTCCAAATGTAGTTCGCAAGCAGTCCGTTTGTAAGCGATCGAATGTAGCCACTAACAGCAGCACAACATCCGTGTCTGCCATTTTAATGATTAAGGGTTGACTTATATCCAGCTCGACTTGCCTTTTTGGCATGAAGTATAAGAAGATCTTTGCGGATACACAAAGACGTATTGTATCGGTCGCTATACTACCTGTTTGCCGACTTGAAAATGTTTGTTCTGCGAGTCGATCAAAGGCTTTTTATTCTCCTCATTGCATAAAAAATCATTTCAGTTTTTATGCTCAGTTAATGCCATTATCTCTGAGCATTCTAGTCTCTGCTACGGACAATATCAACACCGTTTGCATCCTCCTATTGAAGAATAACTACGTATGTCAACAAACTCTGTACATTGATCAAGTCTTGAAATCTCTAACTCATATTTCGGGAAAATTGAAGATCTCATTTTTTCGTTTTTTAAGGTCTCTGTAGTCTTACAAAAAAAAGGTGGAAATAATTGATTTTAATAACTAGACTCGTTCAGATCAAAACCTCGATGAGAAGATTCATTTCTTGTGCTTTTAACGCGAATTTGAATTTATTTTTTACAATAGGAGTTTTTATATTGAATGATTTACTTGATTGCATAGAGTAGCATTATTTATTCTTTAAGTCTGTAATTGACAAATTCCTTAAACTGCTGCATTTCAAGAGCTTTTAGGTCTTTTAATCCCACCGTTCCTGTTTGCTGCTTTATTCAAACGGATTGCTTAAATTTTGACTTGTCTAGAAAATGAAGATTGTTTCGAATAAACATTTATAGGATTTGTTAGAATTTTGGGTACATCTTTTAAATCCTTTTTTTTTAAATCCTGTATTAGCCTTGCTACTTTAGACCCAACAATTATCCATCGCCTCATTGCATCGGAGTTCTCTGTTAGCCGCACCCCTACTGCACCTATATATTCATATATTTTAAATAGGGTTATTTTCTGCCACCTATCTACTTACATAAGTAGATGTAAGCCACATATCACGTGAATTAGTTAAAAAGTCAAAATTTAAAAGACACGTGAAACAGTGCACAACCAATCACAATTTAGAACATTAACATTACTCAGTTCATACCGAATGGCTACAGAAAAATGCGTCTTGTTTAACAGTTAATAGCTTTTGGCAGGTAACAGATATTGACCTCAAATGTTGATCACTTATATAGTCATACTTCTTCTTCTTCTTCTTGTACCGGTGACTAGGACTATGTACTGTTTGTCTGGCCTATTCGGTTGAGGAGGACATCCAGCTTTCCTTCCATCGTGCCGGTGGGCGTCCTACTGGTTTTCGAGCTGTTGGGACGTATATTGTTTAATATCTTAGCTAATCTATCTTTAGGCATTCTGTTCGCATGCTTGTTCCATGCCCTTTTCCTATCCTTCGAACATTTGACGACATTTTGTATCTGACAGTTTCTTCATATAATCGCGTTTCTTTGCCTGTCTCTTAGGGTTACTCCTTGAATTTTTCGAAGTATTTTCATTTCGGTTTGGTACATGTTGTGTCCGCTTTTGTTTCATTGGCGTACGTGAGAATAGGTCGTATTACTGTTTTGTAAATCTTTACCTCACATTCTTTTCTCATATGTTTGTTTCGCCATATCATGTCATTCAGGCACCCTGCAATTCGTGATTTGAGTGTGGATATCTGATTTCAGATTTTTATCACTTCTTATTTCTGCACCGAGGTAGTTATATTTCATTACCTGTTCCACCGATCTTCCATCTATCTCCAACTTGCATCTTATCGGTTCCTTCGATATCGTCATCGATTTTGTTCACCTTGAGGATATACTCATGTAGTTTCGCTGTCGTGTTCAATCGATGTAGGGGTGTCTTTGTAACGAATCTTCATCTTTCGCAATTAACACTGCGTCATCTGCGCAGATGACGTTTACGTTACTGTTCCCTGCCCTGCAGCCCTGCAGATTTTTTAAGCTCTCCGTGAGCTTGTTCATTACTAGATTAAAAGAGAATGGGTTTAGGAAATTTCCCTAACAAATTTCTATGTTTATTTTAACTGAAACGGATTGTTCCTTGCTAGTAAAAATTTTTGTGGTGTTGTTCGTGTTCAGATCGTTTATTACTTTAATGATTCCTTTTTCAGCCAAGATGTTCAGTACGTCATTCTTACGGAATCTGTCAAACGCCTTTGCAAGATCTGCAAAGCATAAGTAAAAAGAACTATTAGATTCTATTGACTTTTTTATCATCTGACGTAACATAAAAATTGCATCTACCGTTTCCCTACTTTTTCTAAAGCCTTGTTCTTCTGCCATTTCTATGTCTTTCCTGTTCAGTACAGGTGTAAACAGTTTTGTTATGGCATTAAGTAATTTAATTTCTCTAGAGTTATCTGGGTCGTTTTTGTCGCCCTTTTCATATATTAGGTATGGTCAGGCTTGCTTTCTACTGTGTCGGTATTCTTCCTTCTCTTAGTATTTTGTTAAATAACTTATGTAGTTGTTCCACAAAGCTTTCGCCTGCATGTTTTATCATCTCGTTATATATGTCGTAGGCGAATTGACAAACCCGGCTTATTGCAAAAAGCGTCACACTGTGGTCGGAAACCAGCAAAAAGCGGCCAAAACTCTAAAAAATAATCTACGCACAATGAAATTTAAATATATTTATATTTACAACTAAACATTCAAAAATTAGTATTCGTAATTAATTTATGCATATTACAACACATTGTGTTATAAATAGTACTTGAAAGATAGTGCTTTTACAGCATACATACTAAGCCAAATTTTAACCATTGCTTTGAAGATGTGTATCTTGCTAAATTAAAAAAGCGTCAAAATTGCCTACTGTACTCACGAAATAGTCATTCAAGCACGGTGCAATATCATAGTTACTGCAATTTTTTAGTATGATTTCAATGAAAAATTTAATGTTCATAGTTAGCTGAACAATGTTCGAGTTTTCTTTATTCATCTTGAAATTTGAAAATGTTATCCCCTGTGGTCCCATGAGAATTTATGTTGTAATATGAGAAAAAGTTTGTATTTTTTAAGGAAGTAAAAATCAGCTGCGGAAATTTGCGGGTCTTCTAGTAATCGATAAAAGGAACGAGCAGAAATACATTTAAATCTATCTATTGTTTAAATATTCTGTATATATTCAATTTATTATGCTTTTCGAGTCTTAAACTTGTAGTTAATGTAGAGCGCATTTGTTTTTTTTTTCGAAAAAATAGTAAAAGTATAAACAACAATAGTTATTTTAAAGTGCGAGATGACGCACCGGGCGGACCGCTCCGGCCCCGCCCCCCGCCTCCCTATAGGTACGCCACTGACCAAATGTTCAAAAATAAACTTTATTAGTCAAAATTGAAGCCCGATACTTTGGTATCGGTGAGCTAATTTGAGAATAAAACATCTGGGAATGCAAAGCATAACCACAACGAATTGCGTTTTGTTACTTTTTTCAAATTTTGGCGGCTATTTTGACCATGTTCCCGAGGTGACATCAAAAAGATAAAAGTATACGGTTCTCTTATTTTTTGATGTAAAATACGATTCTAAAGTAAAAAAAATTTTTTGAAATTTTTTTAAATTTTGGCGACTAAAAAAACGAAGACACCACATTGTTTTTAGTTTTTGATGTAGAATCCAAATCTGAAGTCAAAACTGCAAAATTTGAAAAAATGCGTACGGACGGACAGACAGACAGACCAAGTTTTAAAAAAATCGGTGAGGCACACCTTGTGAATGCCCCTTGTTAAAAACTAAATCGATATCATATATAATATCACTATGTCGACAAATCGCTATTTTCGATCTCGATTATCTCGAAAAGTATTCGAGATATCGAAACACCGATTATGTATCTGTAATCAGAAGAAAATTCTAAGTTGATTTCATATATAACATGTCCTGTAAAGTTACGGCAACATGACCACAGACCAACAGACAGACTATGCAGAAAAATCGTCATTTTCGATCTTGATTATCGCAAAAACTATTTGAGATATCGAAATACCGATTATGTATCTGTAATTAGGAGAAAATTCTAAGTTGATTTCATATATAACATGTCCTGTAAAGTTACGGCAACATGACCACAGACCAACAGACAGACTATGCCGAAAAATCGTCATTTTCGATCTTGATTATCTCGAAAACTATTCGAGATATCGAAATACCGATTATGTATCTGTAATTAAAAGAAAAGTTTAAGTCGATTTCATATATAACATGTCCTGTAAAGTTACGGCAACATGGCAACAGACCAACAGACAGACTATGTCGAAAAATCGCTATCATCGGTCTCGATTATCTCGAAAACTATTCGAGATATTGAAATACCGATTATGTATCTGTAATCAGGAGAAAATTTTAAATTGATTTCCTATACAACATGGCAACAGACCAACAGACAGACGGAATGTACGAATGTTTTTAGATTTCGTCGATAAAACAAATAAATAAATAAAATAATTTCCATTTTCTACATCACTTTGGATAGCAGAGACGCCAATAACACCTTATCTAGAAAATATTTAAGCAGTTCTGAGAGTTATTTAGACCAGTGTGCGTCGTCATTTTACAATGCGCCCGGCTAATTGGAAAATTATCGACAACTTCCTAATTAGCTTGATATTTTTTAGGCTTATTGTAATGAGCCCATACGCCTTTAGGCTAGTTAAAAAATGGGCAATCGTTTGCTCAAACAGTCTGGTTTCATCCAGGCTTATTGCAATAAGCCCAAAGAAGTAAAGGCTTATTAAAAATGGCAGATAAAGAGATTGTTACTTGAGTTCTTCCTTTACTGAACATGTGAATTAGTTATGACTTACTTAGGTTACAAAAGGTCATTTAAAAACTGCACAACAATCATCATTGTTTGAAAAATTTTAATTGTTATTAAACAATTGTCATGTATTAATTCTAATAAAAAAATTATGAAAAAGACAAACTTTTAAAGTGAATCGGACTTTTTTCTATATTATACATTTTAACTTGATTTATTTCCACATGGTAAACTGTTATTACACTTCGATCAACACATTTGTTGACGCTGTTTTCAATACGCCGACAAGTAGTAAGGCTTATTGCAATAAGCCTGGATGACACCTGGCTGTCTGAGCAAACAATTGTGCATTTTCTAACTAGCCTAAAGGTGTATGGCCTTATTACAATTAGCCTAAGAAATATCAGGTTAATTAGAAAGTTGTCGATAATTTTCCAAGTAGCCGGGCGCATTGCAAAATGACGACGCTCCTTGCAATAAGCTGGATTTGTCAATTCGCCTACGACATATATACCTTTTAGGTTTTTTAAGTTTTTTATTACTTTTTGTATCTCCTCTTTGGTTAGAATCGTTTCTGCAGTGTTTGTGCTCTCGGGAGTAGTGCCATATTCTTCTGTCGGGTTGTCACACAGGCGTTGGAAATGTGCTGTCCACTTGTTGTCGATATTATTTATTCTTATTATTTCATTTTGGTTTTGTATCATTTTCCAAATTTTCTTTTGGACCCCGTATAAATCGATTCCATGTCACTAGTATATTCTTTCCAGTATCTTCTTTTATCTGCCTGATCTTTTGGTTTACTTCATTTTATAGCTTTGTATATATCCTATATTCTTCCTGAGTTTTTATTGATTTATATTGTAGGAAAACTTTTTTTTTCTTCTGCTAGCTGTTTAGCCTCTTCGTCGAACCAGAGAGTTCGTGTTTTTGTTTTTGTTTTATTTATTCTTCTTTTCCCCAAGCCTTCTTCTGCTGGTTTTGGGATTTTCAGTTTCAGTTCTTCTCAAATTTTTTCTGCTGTTGTGTCACGTGCGGTATTTTCTTCCTCCAATTTCCGTTTCAGCCTGTTTTTATGTAATAGTTGTGTAGACGGGTACTTTATACTTTTGATGTTGAGTTTTTCTTCATACAATGACTGTGATTTTAGCGGTATGTTTCCCAGTTTTGTTTTGCAAAGATTAAGTCCGCCGATGTTAGGGTTCTTACATTTAGTATTTCTTTAGGATATATGGTCTTGTTGGTGATGACGTAATCTAACATGAACGTTTGTCCTCTGGTGCTGGTGAATGTTGCTTTCTGCTGCGGATGTTGCTCCTAGAACGAATTGTTTATCCTCAACTCGTTTAATGCTCAGAATTGTATTAGTTAAACTTAATTATCAAAAATCAGTGCTTAAAAGAAAAATTATTTGTTGATAAAAACAATAGAACAGTTTGATACTAAAAATAAACAACAAAAAAATGTTTTGCTAAGCAAATATACAGCAATTTTCTGTGGTTAGTTGCTAGGTCTCCAGGTTGTATAGCACGAGTGACACTAGAAACTATCCAGTCTAGGGAATTTTAATAATCTTTCTACCAGCCTAATTTTTCTCTCTGTGACGATTCAATCAGAAACAAATGTGTCTTGGTCAAATCGGGAGCCATTACAGAAACCATTTTAAGTAAGTTACAATCAAAAACTGCTTTTTTTAACACAAACTGCTTTAAGAACTACATAAAGCAACTACCGATGCAGCTTGCGACTGTTAAAATATTCATTTGCTTTAAGAACTATCTACTACTAAAAATTAGAAAAATTTATTTTTAAACTATCAGATTTAAAACTATGTAACGTTGTTGCTTGTCCAAGATTAAAAAGCAAAACTTTACAAGAACGTTTTTTGATCCTAATCCCATTTGTCATGATCTTTAACACAAATAAAAATATTTATTCTCATAGTCATAGTCAAAGCAGGGCGCATTTTTTTATAACCACCAGGTGTTTGCATTAACGGTAAAACAAGAACTAAAGTAAGAACCAAATGAATTTTTCGTCCTTGGATAAAAAACTAATGCTATAAACCTCTTTAAAGATTATTTATGATCAATTTAAAAACGAGAAAAGCTATTTAAAGTACAAAAAAATTTGAATTTTTATGTGCCCTACGGGAAATGTTTATTCATAGCCTTCTAACCTATAAGAAAAAAAGGTATAACTGTTAGTAAGAAAGATTTTGTCGTCTCGAAGATTTTCCAATAGGTCAAATGGATAAATGGATTTGTAGAGTGCGGTCAATCTGTAGTCTGAGTGGTAGGTATGATTTTATCTGAATAAATGTGGCCCTAAGCTGTTGCTTATGTAGACGATGTAATAACTGAATCTAAAAGAAAAAATAAAAAATGAGTTTTCATCAGATGAAAAGCCTTTTATTGCAATTTCATTGGAGCTGTCTTAAGGTAAAACAGGTTCAAAGAAAACTGAAAAGATCAAACTTCATGTCGAATTCTCAAAGTTGATAAGCAACATGTATGCAAGATGACTTGATGATGTTCCCCATACCTCAAAGAAAAATGTTGGAAATGTCAAAAGGTCAATTGCCGACACTTATTGCGCAACCAATAATATTTCTCAACTTAGAAAATTTCTTTTCTCGATTGACCCTAAAGGTAAAAGACGAGAAAATGCATAACACATTGGCTGAAAAGTCCCAGGCCTAACAAATAGATGGCGCTAGTTCTATTGCATTCACCGATTCTTCAGTTAGTACTAACCTTCAAAAGACAGCTGTTAAAATTTCATGATATTCTATTCATTATTTTGTGAGTTATTGTGCTAAGAGTGACGCTACTTTTGTTATTTTCAAAACAATGGATCAAAAACAATTTCGTGTTTTAATTTTACACTGCTTCTTGATGGGAAAAAATACCGTTCAAGCGAAGCAATGGCTTGAAAAGTGTTATGGGGACTCCGCTCCATCAGAAACAACAATAAAACGTTGGTTTGCTGACTTCAAACGTGGTCGTAGAGACACCGATGATGCAGAACGCAGTGGACGTCCAAATGAGGCGGTAACACCAGAAAACATCAAAAAAATCCACAAAATCGTTTTGAATGATCGAAAAGTGAAGTTGCGTGAGTTAGCTGATATCGTAAAGATATCAAAAGAACGTGTTGGCTTTATATTGCATGAGCATTTGACTATGAGAAAGCTCTGCTCAAAGTGGGTGCCGCGTTTGCTCACTGTTCACCAAAAACAAAAACGTGTTGATGTTTCTGAGCAGTGTTTGGCCATGTTTAAACGTAACAAACCCGAATTTTCGCGTCGATATGTGACAATGGATGAAACATGGATCCATCACTTCACTCCGGAATCAAAACGATCGTCATCTGAGTGGACAGCAACTGGTGAACCTCGTCCAAAGCGACCGAAAGCACAACAATCGGCTGGAAAGGTTATGGCCTCGGTATTTTGGGATGTGCGTGGTGTAATATTCATCGACTATCTTGAGAAGGGAAATACCATCAACAGTGAATATTATATAGCGTTATTGGAGCGTTTGAAGGCCGAAATTGCAAAGAAACGACCGCATATGGCAAAGAAAAAAATTATGTTTCATCAAGACAACGCACCGTGTCACAAGTCAATCAAAACAATGGCAAAACTACATGAATCGAACTTCGAATTGCTCCCACATCCACCGTATTCGCCATATTTGGCTCCCAGCGACTACTGGCTGTTCGCAGACCTAAAAAAAATGCTTGCCGGTAAGAAATTTTGCTCGAATGAAGAGGTTATCGCTGAAACTGAGTCCTATTTTGAGGCAAAAGATAAATCGTTCTACAAAAGTGGTATTGAAATGTTAGAGCGGCGCTGGAATGATTGCGTTGTTCTTGATGGAAATTACGTTGATAAATAAAGCTAATTTTGAACAAAAAAAACCGTGTTTTCTTTGTTAGGCCTGGGACTTTTCAGCCCATGTGTTATATGTACATTTCGAATGTGTGAAGTTAAATATTTTGGCAATTTGTCAAATTATAAAGTATGATTATGGTATTCACCTAAGAACATAAATTTTTCATGATAGAAAGTTATGTTTAAAGTGGAAGAAAGGTAGTGGGAACTGGATTATTATTGTAATGTATGTTATGACTATCATTATTTAAATAGATGCTGTAAAAATATAAAAATGGAAATTCTGATTGGTCTGATTAGTCATAGTCATGGCAACAAAATTTAATAGTCTTTTAAGAAATAAAGAACTTACAAAATACTACCCAACCGATATGAAGATTGTTTCAAGACAATAAATCAATTTTATCAACTTTTATGCTTTGTTTCGTCTTGATCTAAATCCTGTACAGAAAAATACTCAAACATTCTTCACAATGCACAAAAGATTAAGACACAGTCTTAGTTGAAGAAAACCTACAGTTTTACGTAAAATTAACATTATCAAGAGCGAGATTCTGTCCTTCAGAAGTAAGGTAAAGGAAACAGTTCCATTATCCCGAATGTTACGGGGAAAGGTAATACTTACGATGTATTGGTAAATTTTTGACTTATTTTTGCAAATGTAGATGGTTTCGCTACAGAGGGAATCGTGATTATCTACTTGATAACTAGTTAATCGTTTTTGTTGTAGAGAATATACGGTTATGTTAATATTGTACGTCGGCATAATTGTCTTTCTTTTTCACGAAGACATCCTAAATACATATGGTACTATGTCTTAGATGTTTTTTCTCCCTTTTTAAAGGCACTTAAATCACCAAGTTTTATTTTATTATAAATTTTATTATAAACCAGCTCCGTATGTTTCTGTAACATCTAAACTTTCATTACCATCTTCAGGCTGTAATCTATTTTTATTTACATTTAATGTCCTCATACTAATTACATGCTTTGTTATTTTATCTTATTAGTTTTGTAAAATACAGTTTGGTTATCATTATTACATCTGTTGTTTTTTATTTTTTAAGTAACATAAAATTCGTCGATGTTGATTTACTAATTTGTTTATTTCTTAGGGCGATAAGTTTAAATTTTTGAACAAGTAGGTGGTTGCTTTTGTGTTAAAATTTAATTTCGCTTTTCTAATATTTTTAATGGTGGTCATAATTCCTATATATTTCTATTAAGATATTTATATTTATCACTAATTTAATGCTTACTGATGTCGAGATTCTCATAAATTATTGTGTATACCCCACATTTATTTGGAGACAAATAGCACAGTCTACGAAACTAAGAAACTTTGCTGTTTCGTTCAATAAACTAAAACCAATACACATCTGAAGTGCGATCAATGCTATACAAGATTATGTGAATTGTGTATTGTACCCAATGGGTTCAGTATCAAGGTCCATAAATAATAGTATGCCGTCATCCTATACATCTTAAGAATTGAGCTAGTCCAAGAATGTGCTTTCTGTAACGTTAACACCCAGAAAACTGAAGTTCAACACCAGCACTGCTATTCAGATGTAAATTAATAGCAAGCAATTTGAAATTATTATTTAAAATAAACTCGGAAGTGACAGTTCACTGACCTTCAAAAACTGTTCAAAATCATATTAAAAGGTATCATCCCAGCAATCAATTTTCAGAAATTTCTTGATTTCTAGCATAATTACATCAAGAACAATGAAAAGAATAATAAGCAATTTTTTGGTTTCTCTCAAAACCATGGCAAGCTAGATTATTCAAATTACAATACTTTAGAATATTTTCATTAAAAAGACTCTTTCACAGCATCTTTATATGGAACTTCAATCTAAACCAGTCTTCATTTTCTGGTTACAGACAATTTTTAAACAACTACATAGGTTCTTATGCTTCCCTAATATTTTTCGGAGATTTCTGCGAATTATTTCCTTATTTCACCAAAAACATCTAACTTTACTACCTTCCATAACTTACAAAAATAAAGAATGTGAATTTAAAAAAACGTTTTTTAAGCCTGTCTATATTTCTTAACGTATCCAGACATTTTTAAACTAAACCGTAGATATTCAGTTTGGTTACTAGATCAAAAAGGCTTTTGTATTATAATACAGAATGTATATACCATACGCAGGATTTGAATAAAATAATGAAAATTCATTCTGAAATATGATGTAACATCAACTGACGTATCCGGTGTTGTGTAAAATAAACCATACAATAGGTAGCTGTGGTCCTCTCGTTCAAAACTACTAACAATAGAGGAAATTTAGATAGATTTCACGTTATTGAACGTTTGAAATTTGATTAACTGTTTTTGTAGTTTTCGATACTTTTAAATATACTAAAATCAACCTACAAGTTTATTTTTATTAGTTAAATTTAACCTTTTGGTTTTTTAAACGTGTGTTCTCCGAGTTCGTAGGGTATGCTTTTATAAAATGACAAGTTTATTTTTGTTAAATAATAATTAATATTAATAATCTCTTGTAAGGCTGAAGGTGGTTCTTATTTTTAATTTGTAATTTTAAACTCGAAATACCAGGCAAGTGTAGCAAAAATAATTTATTGTTTAGCTTTAATAAAATGAGAAGATACAGCAGATTCTTTGTTTAATTATATGGAAATACATAAATAGCTAAGAGGGTTTTTATGTAAAAAAATTAAAGATTAGACGTTCAGTGTCTTATAAATAATTAGTTTAAATAAACCAGTTCAAGGTATAAAAGTTAAACTTTAAGGAAATCGTATCCCGCAAATAGTGTAGGTATTCGTTATTAAATGGATTCATATTGAAAACTTTAAAACAGTTCAACTTTAGCAAAATAGTTCAAAACTACTGCCAACAAACTTTATAATAACAAGACAATCGATACGAAATAATAAGAAAAATGTTTAGGTAAACTGAAGGAAGTTTGAAAGTCTAAACCACATCTCCCATTTCTAGGCTGATAAAATACCGATAAGGACAACATGCATGATTATTCAGAATGTTAGAATTAGCATGTACAGGATGTCCCAAATTTACTGTACATTTCTGTTACCTACATTTTTATACAAATTTTAACAACAGTGTATGCTACTATTAATTTCAGAAAGAAGTTTCTTAAATTATGTGGAATCTTGGAATTTTGGATACATTTCCTATATATGGGTACATAAAAATTTAAATCTGCTCGTAGAATTAAGTTAATAGACTAGAACATGAAAATTCAGACTTGTGTCTTCTCTTGCTTTGTACAAGACGGCTCTAGAGCGCTGCAATATCACATTGAATTGGATAACACAGATAACGTTTAAATTGGGATGCGTTACTAAATACCGTATTTATTTTAACACCTATGTCTAAGGTAAAACTGCGTGATATAAAAAATAATGTAGCAGGTTTAACTGAAATGAAATCAAAACCTTTGATACCTGCATAAGCGATCCTCTTCTACCTTACGGTGTCGAGGTGTCGCGGTGGAAGATTTTCCATGCGCGACGATCAGCAGCCATTTTCTCTGCACATCTCCCATCGGTCCCTCTTTTTCGTAGCGTTTTGGCTAGTTCACTATTCCAGCTTCTATTGGGTCGACTTTAGACGCGTTTCGTCCCTCAAGCCGTGGAATTGGGTTGAAGTTGTGGAGTGGGTACCTGGACGCGGAGCTCGTCTGCCGGTGTTGAATCTTGAGTGGAGATGTTCCATGGATGCGTGCAGTCTTCCCAGTTGTTTCTTGAGTGATGTATGAAGGCGGCGTTGGCAAGGTAGTAAAGCGGGCGTGGGAGGCGTGAGGGTTTCTTGCGTATCTCTTGACGGCGGTTTCGTTGGCTAAATGGTTGTCCTGGATTTCAGATGTTGGATGGTGTGGACGACGACGGTGGTTGGCAAATTAAAGTTGATTGTAGTTGGTGTTGGTAGAGCGCGAGCGTTGTGTTGTGGGGATTTGAGGTTTGTTGGTGCTGGGAATTGATTTAGGTGAAATTGGTGTTAGGAAGTAGAATTGTAGGTATGATTTACTGATTTAAATAGGAATTGGTAAGGTTAATAGACGTAAAAACGGTTTTCTTCAAAACCACAACCCCCCGCAGTTCGCGCTACGGGAGGATTTTCCTCTTCTTATGTACTCCGGTCTTCCAAACAACTTTGGTCTTTCTACTGTCACTTATACGCACGTCGTGCCCAAGCCACATTAACTGTGTTTTCTCTATAACTGATAGTACCGAGTTGACCCCAAACTGGTCTCGCACTGCACTGTTACTAATGCAGTCCTTTCGCATTATTCTCACAGCCGCTCTAAGATATCGCATTTCACAGCCCTGAATTCTACTTTTATCCCTGTCACTCAGGGACCATGCTTCGCTCCCATATATTAGTACCGGTGTGTATACTCTCTTAAATATCTTGGCTTTAGTGGCATTACTTATTTCTTTCTTTCTTATAAAAAACGTTGCTAAGTGCATAATATAGTTTATTAGCGCTTGTTATACGGTTGTTAATCTCCGCTTCCAGATTTCCTCTTGAATTCAATAAGGAACCCAGATACTTGAAGTAGTTAACTTGCTGCTATTCAGAATAATTATCAGATTTTCTTCTCCTTTACTTATTAGCATGACTTCTGCTTTTTCCGTGTTGAAGCTCGTATTATTTTCCATCAAGGCCTTATTCCATATCAATAGGTTTGTTTTGTAGATTTTCCGCACTATTTGCAACAATTACTAAGTCATCTGCAGACATTTAGGACACATATATCTGCTGGAGCTTGTAGACACCCAATCTTGCCACTTTCAACTCTTGCCTACACTTTTTATACATGTCATCTAGTAGTGCGATAAAAAGTAGTGAACTTAGAACTCCTCCCTGGCAGACCCCTACAGTTTTGACAAATTCATTTGAACTGTTATTATTCGTTTTTATTAGATTCCTGGTGACAGCATATACACTTTTTATGGCTCTCAGCAGTAGCTTATCAACTCCTCTGTCTTGCAGGATATTTCATATTATCTCTCTGGGTACACTATTAAAGGCCTTATTCAGATCTATGAAGGGTACAGCTGACTGTTGTGGGCCAGCGTTTTTTCACTTAATTGTCTCAGTGCTTCATAATCTCACGTACTTTACTAACAACGCTAAGTATTGAGATCCCTCTGTAGTTCAAACATTTGTTTGTATCACCTTTTTTAAATATTGGCAAAATTATGGCTATTGTTCAGTCTCGTGGTTTAGTGCCAGTTTTCAAAGTCGTATTAATCACTTTGTGCAAGCACAAGTACCTTTCACCACGCATGTGCTTGATCATTTCAGCTTTTATTTTATCGCGTCCTCTGGTGTCCTGCTGCTTTGACGTTTTTTAATCTTTTAATAGCTGTATATAATTCTTCAGATATCATTTTTTCAGCTATTCCTATCTTTTTATTTTCTTCTTCATTTCGTTTCTGCATCTCATTGCTACCTTTTAGTATTTCCCAAAAATATTTTCTCCATCTTTAGCAATTTGTTTATTATTTAACCCTCTTTGTCTTCTATGCCTCTAAGTTCTCCTTTTCTGCCTTTCCTGAAGTTTTTCAAAGTTTTATAGAAAAGCTTTGCATTTCCTTGGCCGTCCGCTTCCATCTTATTTCCAAAATCTTCCCAGGATTTTTCTTTTGCTTTTTTAATCCTATCATTCATTAATTGCCTTTGCACTTTATATAATTGGTACTCAGGTAGGCTTTCCAGGATTGTTTTTTCCTTTTAACTTGCGTTTTGATTTTCACATTCCATTGTGCACTTCTTGGTTCGTTGAGTACATTTACCACAGGTTTCTTTAGCTTCTCTGCAGGTAGATGCTTTAAATACCTTTCAAAGCATCTCCACATCTTCCATTCCCTGCCAGTTGACTTTAATGAGTTCTTCCTTCAAGGCTATCTGGTACTTCTGTTTTATTTCATGTTGGTGTAGCTTGTGAATTTTAATGCTTGGTCTAATATATAAATTAGTTTCTAATATTTTTACTTGTTTCTAGGTAGGAATCTCTGTGTATTTTATTTTTGTTTGCACCACAAAATAATCGCTCCCTATTTCTGCCTCTTTAGTGACTCTTATGGCATTTACTTCTTTCCTATGTTCGGTTTGTAACAAAATTAGATCGATTACAGATTTCTCATTTCGGCTGTCTATACTTCTGGTGTATTTATGAATGTCTTTGTGCTTGTATTGGGTATTACCCACTGTCATACCATTGTTGAAACAAAAATCTATTACTCTTTGACCTTATCTTATTAGTAATATCTTCTCTATGTTGTCTCACCGCATGATCCTTTGCAGTGTTTTTCCAACCCCACAATTAAAATCCTCCATAATAATGATTTTGTTGCTTACTTGATCCCTTCCTTCCCGTATTGACTTCCACAACAAGTCCTTAACTTCTTTTTTTTCATTCTCTGACGGTCCGTATTCCACGAGCACTGTCAATTTATTACTTTTTCCCTCTTTAATATCAACTACTACTTTCATTATTATGCTTCCATTTCTCGATATATTTAATGCAGTTCTTACCAATTACTACTCCAACTCCTGCTCTCGTTTTCTTATTTTCCCCTACTCCACCAAAAATTAATAAGTGATAGTTTCTTAGCAACATATGTTTTCTTGGTTTTTCTTTTTTTTTCAGTTAGTCTCAGAATTTTAAAAGCTTATTCTTCTCAAATTCTTCCACAAGTTCAGTTTGTTTTCCGTTTATTTCCTGTACGTTCCATAAGACCATTTATCTGTCTTCTCGTTCTAGTTATATTTGCTTCTAATTTTGCACTTTCCACTTCAGGTTCCCGTCCAAAGTCTGATTCTAATATAACTGTATTCTTTGTAATGTCGATCACTTGGTGTTTTCCTCTCTTCTTTTTATTGCCATTTCTATTGCCCTGTTTGCCGTTCGCTTTCGTTCCCTCCTCTTCTCCCTTATTTTTTCTTAGTTTTTTGAGTAACTTCCGGTGCTAGTCACAGCTCGTATGCTGTCCCACACTTGACGCTTTCTGCCTTCCTCAACCATGCTTGTGTCATATTTTATTACCAGAGCCTCTTTCGTTATTAGTTCATTCCATTTGTACTCCCTATGATTTATAACTATTGCCTTATATTCCACTTTAACCGAATTTCCATTTTCTCGTTCTTGCTTGGTCACTTCCCTCAGATGCCTTTGTATATTCCTTTCTAGAACTGTCAGGTAGTTTTCTATGTATAGGTTTGTTCCTTGAAGTTTACGTTTGTTCTCCATTACGATTTTCTTCTGCGGCCAGTTTAGCAATTTAGTTACTATTACTCCCTTATTAATTTCATATGCGGTATCAATATGTGCGACAATATTGGGTCTCTCTGATAGAAATTTTGTGTCTTCCTTGATATTTCCTACTTATAGCTTTGCGTTTTTTATTATAATATTATTTCTCCTTATCCTGCTTCTCAAGCTTCTCTTCGATGGTTTGTATATTTTGCTCGATTTCAATTTTCCATTCTTTAATTTGTCGTAACTCCTGGTTTGTTTTTTGTAATTCTATTTTTAGACTTGCCCTTTGTGCTCTGGCATCTTCAAAATCTGCTTTCATTTCTTACCGCATCTTATTTATTGCTTTCAACACCTGGTCCATTTCTTCCGTTCCCTTTTTTGGAGGTGATCTTGCAGTAATTTTGCTTTTCTGGAAAACTGCTTCCTCCTGTTCTGCTTGTTTGTTATTTTTTACATGATAAAAGATTTCAGTTATATTTTGTGGAAAAATTAGAATTTGTACAAAACATTGAAATAATTTAATTAAATATTTGTTAAATTCCTACGTAAATATATCATTTTAAATACTTGATTTTTAAAAAATGTATGTTTACGTATTTAATGAAATGTACACAAATTAATGTTAAAAGAGTTTTTTTATTAATATGTAAATATTTTACACTGCCTAAACAGAATTTATAATAAAGCAATAATAACGAAAGCAAATAAAATACATCATCAGAAAGCTTTAATTTGTTTTTCAAATACATACCTAAAGTGGAATAACTCAAAAGTTAGTAATACAATTAAAATTCTAGTTTCTCATATTAATGGATATTGCTCTATAGAAAACAATAATGTCTCTATTTCGTGGAAGTTCGCAAAATTTACTATTGAAGAGCTGGTGTATGATTTAGTTACAAATAATAGCATCAAAAGAGTTAGGAAAAGCTTATATAGCAGATTAAACTACCAAAGTGATTTTGAATTTCGATTTTTATCTCATAATGGTTAAATCTTGTTTACTAGAGGTGTCTTTTATTCTATTGCAAATTTGTGGCTTTTACAATAATTCTGGTTTTTTTCAGATTTCTCGGCACTTCGGGTCCCTCAGGTCTATCGGGTCGTTTGGACCTCTCGGACCTGTCGGGCTTTTTAGACTTCTCGGGCCTGTCGGATCGTTCGGGCCGTCGGGCCTTTAAGATTTCTCTGCTCTCCGGGTCTATCGAGGTGTTTGGATCTCGTACTGCCATACGGGTCTGTCGGACTGTTAGGGCCTATCGGGCCTTTTGGACCGTTCGGGCCGTTGGCTTCTTGGACTTTTCGGCCCTTCGAGCTTTTCTGTCTGGCCGTTCGGGCCTCTTGGGCCTATCGGACTGATCAACAAGTTACCGGTTTTTTTCGGTTCACGTCAAGTTTGTCCGCAGTCGGGCCGGTCCGGGCCAGGTCGAGAATTTTGGCCCGTGCAGGGCTCTAGCGAGTGGCAGCTTTCCGCACATTCATATAGCAGTACTTAAATATTCTTAAGATATAGTTCTAATTAGAATTCCATTCTAAAATTTGGGTGACACATGGAAAAAACATTTGATAACATAGCGGGATTCTTTTAGATTTTTAGACAGTCGAGTTAAAGCCCTTTCTTGAAATTCAAGAAAACAATCTTCCAAAACACAGTTTTTATTAATTCGTTACATCGTAGTATTTATAGTGTAAACTATGATCTTTTAAGCTTGAAAATAATCCAGGGTGGAAGTTTTTCTGTTATGTAATTAAGGAAGAACAAACGCTTTTATACTAAGGGATACAATTCTCCAAAAGTAATATTCAAAATAAAATAAAAAATATTGACATTCGACGCAAATAAAAAAAAATACGTGCCTACTGTAAAAGAAAATCTGAGCATTTACAAAAACTTGATGTCTCATGATTGCTCGATTTCACGTGAAATGGCTCATATTGGTTAGAAGTGAGAACATTGCCATGACGGGTAGGTAATTATGAAAATATTTTGAAGCACTCTTGTACATCATTATAACGAATAAATAATTATGTAGAAATGACATTTCTGGCAACAAAATTAATTTTTTACATGAAATGCATACCTACATTTAAGAACCAATTAGAAATCTGATTGACCAACTTAGATCGATAATATTGCAAGTAGATATTACATGATAACGCCTTTAATTTTAAAAATCGCGTTAGCATTCTTCTCTTCTCTCGAATTGCAATGACTTTACATAAAATTTGTTACTTTCTTTTTTATTTTGTATTCATGAAATAATTTTGCAGAATTGCACTCGAAATGTGGAATTTTTTGATTATATTACTTATTACTCGGTGGATTAATATCTTCATTTACGTTGTCGGAATTTAGTTGAAATGGAAATATTTTTGCCATTCGTAAAAATGTCAATGGGTTCTTATATTTGTCTACCAGTTTTCCTTCTGCTTTTCCTTACAGGCGGGGTTTCATAGGCCTCTTTAACTTCATTGGGGAATAGAGCAATAATTTTCTCCCAAAAGCATCCAAATTGTTATTAGTTAAACGTGTGAAATATAAAAGTTACAATTAAAAAAACAATTACAGTTAAGTGGCAAATAAAATAGACTCAACAAAAATTTTAACAGCAAGCCTGAATAACTTATTAATCTGTTGATAATGACTATTGCTTTGTAATTTACATTAATCAGCATGTTTTAAATAAAAGGTAAAAGTTTATAGATACAGTAGCCTTGTATCAGATTCATTTATTTAGCAGAACTCTCAAATTTTCTCCTGTTTAGCAAACAATAGCATTTCTAGTGCAGAAATAGTAATTTGTTAACTGAGTATAAAAGGATATAATTAAGGTAATATATTTTAAAGCATATTTTACCTAAATTATAATTGTAACGAAAAAATATTACAGAATCTTTGTTATAAATTTCTTTTAAACCTGTGGTTGGCAATGGGTCGTGACAAATCCCTTCCTGATGATATTAAAATTCAAATTCAGGCTTTATTGCAAAATACAAATTATTCCCAACTTCAAATTGCATCAACCTTCAATGTTTCACAATCAGCAGCGCAAAATATCAAGTTGAAACTTGATCCTTGTGAATCATCGAAAGGTAAATACAAGGGATCTCGCAGAAAAACTACGAAGAGGCAAGACCGGTTAATTGTACAGTGTGGTCCAATTTCGATGGGATTAAATTGGTAACTTTCTTATTAGCGCAGATCAATAAAAACGGCTTAGGTACTCGTGACCTCTTTTGTCATGCTTATTCCATTACCGTTACCAGAAATAAGCTGCCATCTTTTGTTTTTTCCCTAGAGAGAAAAATTGAAAAATGGCCGATTTCTTCATTTTGCTGCAACTCCTTTATTTTCGAAGCTAGAACAAAATCATTTTACCATTGTTCAGGCACTTTTTAACGTAAAATTTCTTGAATGGTCCATTTAAAAATTCAACTTTGAGTTACAGCGCAGTTATGAAAGAGACTAGGAAATAACGACTGACGGTATTAATTTCTAAGTTAAAAAGTGTTTCAACAATGCTAAAAGTTTTTTGTTGTAACTTTGAAAATAAAGGAGTTACAGGAAATTGGAGGAATCGGTCCATTTAAAAAATTCAACTTTGAGTTATAGCGCAATTATGAAAGGGGTTAGAGAACAACGACTGGCGGCATTAAATTCTACGTTAGAAATTTTGTTCTAGCTTTGAAAATAAAGGAGTTACAGCAAAATGAAGAAATCGGCCATTTTTCACTTTTTCTCTCTAGGGAAACGGCAGCTTATTTCTGGCAACGGTAATGGAATAACCATGAAAAAAGAGGTCACAAGTACCTAAGCCGTTTTTATTTATCTGCGCTAATAAGAAAGTTACCTATTTAATCCCATCGAAATTGGACCACACTGTACATTTGGCAAAAATATGCGCAAAAAGTCAACAACTGATCTAAGCATTTTCGAAAGGACTCTACGCTATAGATTAAAGGCAGCTAATTCCAGAAAACAAAACAAAAAACAAAAATTGATTCTAGCCATGGTTAAAAAACGAAAATGAAGGGTACAAACATCGTATGTTACCTGAGAGGTTTTAGGATAATGTAGGTATTTTATTTATTGTATTTATTAATTGCTAGGAGCGGTTAATTAATATACTAATAATTATAGGTACGCTTCTCTGATGAATCAATAATTCAACTTTGAAATGAGCGAAATATTTTTGTCCGTCGTCGTCCCAATAAGCGAGTTATCCCAGAATGTATTACTCAAAGGGTTCAACATCCCACCCAAATAATTGTTTGGAGCGTCATTCGCTCAAAAGATGTGGGAGACATATATTTTGTCGAAGGAAGCATGAATTCTACCCAATATCTAACCATTTTAAAGTCTGTACTCCATTTACAGTTCAGAGTTTGGTTCAGAAGAACTCAGAATATTACATTTATGCAAGATAGCCCTTCTTGCCATAAGTCCAAAACGGTGATGGAGGACTTTGAATCAAACAAAATTAACCTATTGGATTAGCTAGGAAACTCCCCGGATATGAACCCAATAGAAAACGTATGGTCGATTCTAAAAACTAAAATTTCAAAATTAATTATAACAAACAAAGAGGACTTAGTTAAAAATATTGCACATATATGGAAAAACAAAAAAAGTAAAAATACAGCAATAAATGAAATTAAGAGTATGCAAAGAAGGATTCAAATGCTTATAAAGAGTAAAGGCACATGGGTTAAATATTAATTTTTTTTAAGGAAAACAATGTTATTGACATTAAAATTATGTAGGTATAGTGTACAAAATTTTAATGTTTATTAAGCGTACCACTGTACAACAATGAACACAAAAAAGGATTCTTTACTCTTCGACTTGGTAGGAATGACAGTAGATGAATTTTATGAAGAAGTGGAATTTAGTTACGTCGATTTTACATTGATACCTTTGGATCTTGGATCTAATAACTACAGTGATGCAGAGGAAGACTTTGATAAAGTTGTTAGTTCGGCACTTTTAGATGACGATAATGAAACGTATGTACTGTCTGCTACAGATGATGAATTCAATGAAGAATGGAGTCAAGACGAGCTAGTTCCCTATCTCAATTGGTTGCTGACTCGACAGAGTTAGCACACTTTTTGGGGGCGATTTTTTAGTTTTATTAAATGCTGAATTTTTGATTTGTTAACTGACACACTCTTGGAAATATTAGTCTCTTTTATGAATTGTTTTAGTTGTACCCCACTTGGGTAGGTACCATTCATTAGGTATATATCTTTCAAAATGTCGCTTTACTGTTGTTTCGTTTTTGGATTTCCTTCGGCATCCGTATTCTCTGTATCACACCGTCACCTTTATTTGATTTTTGTCGAATATTCTGTGGGAGGGTAGTTCGTGATATGGTAACTGGAGGAGCGGTCTAATTAAAATTTCTGTTTATATTGTACCAATTAGGAGCAACATAATAATTATAACATCCAAGATTAGTAGGTTGAAGTTGCGGTAGACTGCTCATATTAGAAAAATCAAATTGTTGGAAATTAATCTGAGTGTTGAGCTCAGGATGCGGTGGTGGAGCTGATTGTTCTTGCATATTAGAAACGACACTTGGGTAACTATTATACAATTGATAAGGTCGATAAACCAAATTATTATTTTGAGAATCCATACGGTCTTCACGAATGTTACCACAGGACTCAGCTTCTGAAAAGCTTTTGACATTTTTTTCTTTCTTGGGCCTTGCTTTTCTTGTAAATTGATGTATGCTTAATGAGTGCTAGTAATCACTTGAAAGTGATTAAATAATTTTCGTGGATTTGTCATCTGTAGCGGACAGTAGATACTTTTTATTATCATCAGCTAAAAGTGCCAAACTAACAACTTTATTAGGTATAGTTTATAAACGTGAAGGTTTGGTTTTGTTTCCTTAATTTGTTTTAAACATTGAAATATACAGTAAATATATAAAAATCTAGGCTGAGTCTTTTTCATTTGCCACTTACTGTATACAAAACTCCGCAGTGACAATTTACTCATAATCACTATTAAGGAAGTACGTTGATATGATATCCACTAGCTGACCCTCGCAGGTGGTGTATAAATGACCCTTAATTTGATACAGATTTAAAATAGCTTTTTTAATGCTCGTAAATGTCAAAACTTCTTTCTTTGAGATTAAATATATCTGTTATGTTGAAATCATAGAATTTTCATTTTCTGCAAGTAGTAGTACTGTTTTCACACTGCTAACAGAAGTGCTACAGCTAGAAACAGAAGTATGCAAGGCCACATGTGTAATCTTGCTTGTTCCAGCTCTGGATACTGGTAATTCCTGTACTATATCGTAAACTGTATATCTTTTTCAAAGTTTAATGGAAAACTAAAATAACTGAGTGCCAGGTACTGGAAACTCTATAAGCAGCAGTATTCGTTTTTACTTACAAAATGACACCATTATTAGATAGTAAAATATTAATCATTCATTGTTGTTCTGCATCTATTTATTCTATAATGTATCTATTTCACAAACCTATAGCAATATATTATTAACTATTGCATATATGCAGATTATCCAGAACACAAGAAGCATGTAGAAATCATAATTATTATGTAGTACTAAAATTGGCCGATATTATAGATAAATCTAGCTAAATAACATTCTTTGGTCCCAAAGAAATATACCAATCTATAGAAACATTGTGAGCTGCACACGGGTTTTACATAAAAAATATTTGTTCCAGTAATTATTTTACTGCAGAAGGTAAGTATACAGGAGAAAGTTGTGTAACTTTAAGAGAATCCTCCCAATTTATAATAATGTCTTTATTAGTTTTTCCTCTAATAAAATTATTGTTCTCTCTTATCTCATAGTAGACAATACTAAGGTAAAAAATTTAATCTTTGATTTTTGCACTTCTGATGACGATGCACCCTTATACGGTTAACTCACTAGATTAACGTCTAAAGCCGATCCTGGTCACCAGTGATGGGTAAGATACAATAATATTTTATCTAGATACAGATATAGATAAACAAATGTTTATTGTATCTAGTAACAGATACAAGATAAATTTTCATAATTATATCTAGATTCAAATACAGGACGTAATTATCGTATCTAGATACAGTATCTAGATGATACCCATCACTGAATATAGCTTACTTCAAAGAAACTAGAAATTTCTAAACGGCAAACTAAATTAAAAAATAAATTTTTGTTAAGATCCGTTTATAAAGAGAATTTACAAAATTTATTGTCATAAATTATTTTTACCTAGAAAGGGATGACAAAAGCAAGTTTAAAAGCTAAAACTGTTCACAAAACTGAAAAATTTTTTAATTATCTAAGTAAAGATACATCTGCCATTAGAGATACAGCTGAAATGTATCTAGTTACAGATACAAAATTCATTTTCGTAATTGTATCTAGATTCGGATACCAGTTATAGTTATCGTATCTAGATACAGTATCTAGATTCAGTATCTAGATACTTTGTATCTAGATAATACCCATCACTGCTGGTCACGTATTGAATTTGAATAAACTACACAAATTAATTCGAGAAATAACATTATCTATAGAATTTGGACGGAACAATCGCACACACAGTAAATAAACTAATGAGATTGTTCCCGATAAAATCAATAGATGCTATATATTTGATTTCATTTTTTTTTGTCGTCTATTCATTAAAATAAGTTACCAAACATAATTACGTAGAACAGATTTGAATGTTTTGTCTTAAAGCTCTACAACTTTCTCTCGTGCCGCCTGTTGCAAAACACTAGAATAGAAAATATTCCCGATTGTTTCATTTCTTGTTTAAGATCATCTAGGTCGTATTACAATTAGCAATTCTACATCAGTATGTACATATTTATTACACTATACTACTAAAGTCACGCATTAATTAATTATTTCACTAAGCAATAGTACGATTAGTATCAAATTTAGCATCAAAGTATTATTAAATACGAGAAACTTAATTTTGATATTGCCAAGTCTACAGTTTTTTGGTGACAACTAAAATCATTTTGAGGTGTTAATTGGGCTATTGCCACACTCTGTTGAGATATTTTATTGCGACGAGGTTTCGGAAGCTCACTCTGCTTTCGTCCTCAGGCGTCCGCCCTGAGAAGGGCGGTTTGGTTTATTATTTTACACTTCTAATTTTTTTTCGGAAATTTTCGACCTCACTCGGGTTCTAACCAAGGACAATTATTGCTAATCTTATTACTACGTTGTGTGCTTAAACCACTGAGCTGCTGGGGCGCCTGGGGCGGTCTATTTATATAGTTTTTATAAGTTCTATATAAGTTGCGTTTTCGCAGCTGGATACGCAGTAGGTTACTGTACATGTTGCGCAGTAGGGATTTACGCTGTTTGTTCTTCGCGCAGTGTTGCATCCATATGAGTTTTATTTCTAAGCTAGTCTGGCTTATCGGCTCTTTGGCTGGCATTATCTATGTGGCCTTTTTCAGTTTTTTACGAGTTCTTTTCTCCTCTTTGGCTACTCTTTGTGCATTATCCCATTGGATGCTGTAGTCTTCGCCCTATACGTGTTCCGCGATTCTCGATGTATCAGTTTTTTTCCTTCTTGATGTTATTTTTGTGTTCTTGAAGTCTCACCCGTAAGGATTTGCCCGTTTCTCCTATGTATGCCCTGCCACACTCGCATCGAACATTGTAGACACAGTTCTTCGTCTGGTGGTTTTTGTTGCTGGGTTTGGTATTGGTGATCATTTCACTAAGCGTCCACGAGGATTTGAATGCCGTGCGTATGTTGTACTCGTTTCCGAGTTTTCGGAGTTGATCGAATCATCTCTGCCTGCTGCGTCATCTGCGTTTTGGTTGGTTGTTCTCGGACGTTAAGTTAGCTGCTATAGTATCAGGATATCCATTCTCTCTAAGGGTTTTAGCTAGCCTTTTTCTCTCCTTCTTCAGGTCTTCTTCTTTAGAGCATATTGTCTTTGTTTTATCATATAGGCATCTTGCGACGCCCATCTTCATACTTCTGTGATGGTTGGAGCCGTAGTGCAGGTATGTGGGTAGGTTTCCTGTATAAGATAATTTTTTAAACAAGATGTATTGTTAAATTTCTGGAAATGTGAGATGCGAAAAATATTTAAAAACTGTTTCGCATAAACGGAGACATATGATCAACAACTTCAGTTTTGATATCAATTTTTGATATTTCTACAAACTGCTCGACATTAAAAGCCGAAGATCATTACATTAAGTAAAATACTAAATCATAATTAACATCGCTATGCGCTCTTTATTGACTTTAAGATTTGTTTATGACAATCTCTGTGTTTGCGAAATAATTGCCTAAACTTTTGATTTTTACACAGTTTCTTGATTATCTTTTTGTTTTTGGAAATAACTCCATCAATACTTACATTTTTTAAATAACTCAAACAACTTGTACAACGGCCTGTTTTTTCCATTAGAATAGAAGAAACTTTCTAATTTATTTGTCATTAGTTTAGATACTTATGTATGTGATTGTACATTCTGTATTTTCTTTCATCGGTTGTGAATTATTTTGATATATAAATTTTAAATGTTCTCTATTTAGAATCCTCAAAAACTGTAATGTTAACTAAAGGGAACAAATACGTAATGTGATTTAATCGAAATTATTTTAAGGGTTTAGAATTTTTTTTAAAAACTAGACATATCAGATTATTTCACGTACAGTTGGAGACGCGTGACGCAATATGTATGTATGTTTACGAAAAGCAAGTTGCCACTGAATAACGTGAGTTTGAACCGTT
>VTPC01089973.1:321274-364206 GCA_011009095.1 Ignelater luminosus
GAGCTAAATACAAAAATGAAACATTATCTGAAAGACTTCAGATAGAAAATGGTGTCCCACAGGGTACAGTTTTAGGCCTAATTTTGTTTATTTTATATGTAAATAATATTATAAATTGAATTTTATTATCAAAATTATAATCTAAATTGCTAAATAGATATTATTATTATTATTATTATTATCTGCGCGAGACGTTTGCTAAAAAATCGAACTTTGCTGCTAACTACTCATAATAAGTTGTTACTGTCACTTTCTAGACTTATATTTCCAGATAATATAACTTTTCATATTATTTGTTATAAAGACGATGTCATAGACGAAATTTAGAAACATTTTGGAAGTGGAGTTATAAAATTAAAATCCGTTTTTGTCAATCGTAACACAAATAAAAAATCGGTGCACATTATTGAAATAAAAAAAAGCAGTAATAAAAGAGAAGGATAAATCTCACAAAGCAAAACGTAAATCAACCAAATAGAAATAATTAATTGGAGGAAGTCGGGATGAATTGCTTATTTGCTTATTATTCACAGCCCGAACAAAAGAAACCAGCAGTATAAATTTCAAATAGTCGGCCGCTATTTGATGATTACCTTTATGCCTGCAAATGGCGGCCATCAAAGTGTACCGCCATTTTTGTAATATTTCCGGTGTAATTCGATCAGTAGCATTCATGCGGTTTTAAATAATACCAGAAGTGTTTTAAGTTCATTTGTTTTCCATTTCCCTTTATGATAGAGACATTTTCAAAAAAGCGTCTTTTCTGCATTAATTTGCCACTTGTTATTTTTTAGGTAATATTTTTAATTTTACCGGGTTGTACTTCTTAATTAAGATAATAATCTGCTGGATCTTACAAGCTCTCATCATAACAAAATGAAGTATCTCTAATCCTATAAAAGAGAGGTTCATTTATTATAATAAAGGAGGGAGCAAAATACAAAATATGACCGTTCCTGGATTGTACTGCTTGTTAATTTTGCAGTTAATAGGGGGTTGGGAATGTACAAGCTGGCGTATGTACACGGCGTGGTGGGAAGTCTGACACGGTCGGCTTCGATCCTTGCTGCGGGTGCCGCACGTTGTCATGGAGACGCTTCGAAATGTTCGCACCCCCACATCGGGTCGTATGTACTTTCCACTTACCGCACCGGAGCTTTATTACTAATGGATATTAAAACCGAGCTTATTTTCATCCTTCCCGGCGGTTTTTGATACATTTCAAAGCCTATACACGTTTGTGTATATTATACAGACAGGCACACACACACGTGCATATTTACCTACTATACATATACATACACACTGCTCATTCGTAGACGAAGATTTTAATATAAAGCGACATGCTTTGACGGTATTAAATTCAATTCAGTCGATCGTTTTCTTTCTTATTTACCAGTCTAATATTTAAAAAAAAAATTTAATAATGTAAGCCTTAAGTGTAACAGGCAGCTTAAAACTTTTTTAATATAAAAAAACTATAATAATAAAGTCATAACAGGTTAATCCAATTTATAAGGAACACCATCTTGTTGATATATTAATTAGTGACACGCCATCTTTTTATTTATTAATCAATTGTTTATCCGATAGAATTCACCTCTAACTTTTTTATAATTAAGAGAAATAAGCAATTGAGTCCATCTATAACAATTTATGTTTATGTTTTCATGATACAGAGTGTTTAAACAATTAAACCAACTAGTTATAACTTCTATTTGTTTATAAACTTGAAGTTGCAGCTTTACTACGATTATTTATAGAATGTGTGGGTGTATTTTGATAATGACATATGTGTATCAACTTGGGTGAGAACTTTAAGTGTAAACGCTGCTGTAGCGTTTTTCCATTAGGAAATATTCCATTCTCCAACTTCTGTTTCGCGGAACGAAGGAAAATCTCGAAGTGGACAATAATTTTGCTTGAAATCCCAATTATTGCAGACCAGTTGCCCTTAAAACATTAAAAGAACTAGGTATACCGAGTTTCAAATTTACAAAATAAAGCTGGAATATGTCCACAAAAGATGTAGTTTTATAAACTTCTCAAGAAGTTTCCAAATGAAATAATTTCCTTAAACGAGAAACAGTTCATTTTCCGCTCACAACTAGCCACTTCGATTTTATATTTCCATGCAATAAACCTGTAATAACCAATTTATAATTTAACTTTCTATTAAAATCCTTTTTCTTTTTTTTTCAGAGAATGGGAATTTTGCCCAAATAAACCAGCATTAAAATGATATTCGTGATACCTAATGGAATTGATTGTGCCGGGGAAAGAATATTTGAACCTATTGTATAATGTGGCGTCGAAGGCGAACACGTATTTTCGTCGAAAGGATCTTGAATTCAATTTGAGCTGAGCAGGAATAAAACGTTTTCGGAAAATGTCTGTTTCCTGAATAAGGAGATGAAGGTAACTTGTAACGAATAGAGTGGATGGAGAAAATTACTTTTCTTTGAAAAAATTTTTATTCTTGAAAGATATTTTAGTTTGTGCTAAGAATGATATAAAAAAGGTTTTTATTTAATACAATTCTTTTTTTTTACAAAACGGTAAAAATGAAAACATACCATAAATTAGTTCAGTTACTAGTAACATAAACATAACTATATCTAAACCATATTCCAGTTTAAGGACCGGGTTTTGAATAAGAAACACGTACAGAAGAGCAAGCACGGAAATAGCTGTGAGTAACAGAGCCGTTGCTACAGAACATCCTGCAATAATTTATTTAATGTTATTTAATGAGAAATATGGACAGAGGGTGTTTACAAAAGTGTTCTCTTAATATAGAGTTTTTAGGACCTAACTAACAATTATCATCATTAGTGATCATTCTGGATGTTAAAACCGGTAAGTTGCTCTCTAGAAATTCTTCAAATTATGTTTTTTGGATATGCAACCATTCTGAGATAATTAAAAAGATTAGGGGAATTATTAGTCCTTCTTTTGGAAGAAAATTCATTAGGTAACTCTTGCCTTCTTATGAAAGTATTAGCAATTAAAACTATTTACAAGCTCTAAGCAAACGGACAAGTAAAAAAAATTACAATTTAGATTCAACCAACATAAAATTTGTCTAAAATTAATTAAAATATTTTTTCTCTTTGCATTTTTGCATTTCGAAAATAAGTTTCATTAGTGTAAATAAATCTTGAAACAAAAGCATTGATTCTGTATTTCTTTAAATATCGAATTTAGATTTTAATTTCCGAATTTAGACTTGGAAGTGTGGGAATCAAAACTTTCTCTTTCCGACTTGAAACTAACTAAAAGCACAAAAGACAGTTAAAGTAAAGAACTTTGAACCGCACAAATCGAAAGCATCATATTTGGTAATCATCAGCCTCATTGCATTCTTCTGTAATAAATAAAAAATCAAGCAATTCATTTCTTAGCAAAGTTAACTCCAAACAACAAATCAGTTTGGTCTTCTTGATCTTCAAATAAACTAACAATAAAATGTTTGAAACACAGAAGCTTGAAAATCACTGGTCTGAAGCCTGATTTAGTGTAATTCAGTTATTTATACCTTTTAAGAATTTACAAAATTCTTCAAGTCATTTTGCTAACTATTCAACCTTCCGGACCTCTTGACTTAATTTGACAATAAATTTAGTGTAGTCTGGACATAGTATATACTATACACGGAAAAAGATGTTTTGTTGGGGCTACAAAAGATTTAGTGGAATTTTGGACGGAAAATATTTTTGCAAGAACAGCAAATATTTTTGTCACGCCGTATAATTTTTTGCTCTTGCCACTACAGCACTTTGGTAGATACAACAAATTAATAATTTATTTTAGAGTTAGGAACAGATTAATTTGTTCCTACAGCAAAAAAATATTTGCTGTCCAAAATTCCACAAAATCTTTTGTAGCCCCAACAAAACATTTGTTTGCGTGTAGATACAGCTTCTCTTTTGCTGTAAGCTTCTTCAGAAAATTAAAATAGAAATCTTTGAGATGTTTATCAAGCGTTTCTTTCTAGTATTAGTAACACTCTGAAGTTTTAAGCTGATCCCCATAATTATAGCAGTTGACAGAAAGCAAAAAAACTTAAGAGACCTTTTAATCTTATGAAATAGACTCTGCTAGCGTAAAGTGACATGTCTGACAAACATCAACCACAAACAATTCATCGAACTTTTACCCATAATAAGATTTGGTTTATTTCTACAAACCATAACTAAACAATAACAAGTAGGTATGTCATAATGTCCATCGGTTTTATTTCACTTTGGCAATTTCTTTACAAAAAAGTATCTCAATTTAAGCATTTGATTGACTTGCTTTTATCTCAGTTTTGGTTATTTGTGATGCTGGGTGACTTCTACATCGTAATCTCCTAAGTTTTTGACAAGGAATGGAACTTGATCCGTTTAGATTGATTAATGACCTTGAAGCATTGAAAGAGAACCGAGATTCTTTGTTCTGTAAGGTCTGGAGTTTTTAGACGTGATTCTTCGCTACGTATCTACAGGTGGAGGCGACCCGGAGTATGACATGGTAACGGCAGGATGATTATTTTTTAAATTCGAAGTTTATTGTTCAGGTTTAAAGAGTAAAAGAATACTGGCTTTTCTGGTGCAAATATTAGTGTTATTCTTCCAAGTAAGTTTCTCGTCGACGACTACATTTAGTTGTTTCACGTCATTTTTCTATGGAAGAAGTAGATCGTGGATTTGCTTTACTGGAGGTTGTCATCTTCTAGCGAACAACGCGATCTTCGATGGTTTCTGCTACTGAAGCTAATCATCTGATTACTACTACTACTACTACTACTAATGTGGGGTTGCGTGTTGTCGCCAATATAAACATATCGTTGCATATAGAGTTGTGTTGGTAATTACTGTTGTCGGGAAGTTATTCATGGGCGTCGGGGAAAAGAGTGAGCCTTGAGCTACGCCTGTTGTGATTCTTCATTCTGATGAGCAGATGATTTTATTAAGTTGTCGTTTAACATCTTGTAAAGAAGTTCAAAACGCCATTCAATATCAAAGACCTTGAAGACGTCTACGAAGATGGTGCTAGTATGGTTTGGTTGGTAGTATGTTTAGAATAAGAGAGAACTGTAACTTTCTATTTATGAATTTTTGTAATTCTTAGGCGGATGTCAGTTAGATTCTATTCCATGAAAAATTCCTAAAGGTTTTAAATTGAGTTTAGATATTAAAGTTTTCTATATTTTCTATATTTTGTTTGAAAATAACATTCAAAGGGTGTATATTTAGGTGTACCTGTTCCACTTACAAAGTAATAAAATATATCTAGCAAGTTTGATAGTAAATTTATTAATAACTAAAATAATAAAGAAATAGAAAATAAACACTCTGTCTTTCTCTGTCCACCATTTTGACTTCAAAGTAGTCGCCAACTCAACTGCGGTCTCTCTTAATCTAGACACACTGGTTGTTGGTTAAAGTTTGTCGTTATATCTCCCACCACTCAAAGGATATGATGTGTCGAGAAGTGTCCTTGCTGGGAACCGAACTGTTTGTCGGGGATGGCGTTGTAGTCGTCGACTTCGTGTTTGAGTCTGGACGATATGACTCGCTCGATCCTACTCATCGTGAACAGCAGGTAGAAAAGTAGAGGAATCTTAAAAGTGCATTTATGATTTCAACAACATGTGTTACTTATTTAAATGCCACTCCAGTATCTGCAACAACATTAAATCTTTTTTAGACATGAAGATTATGCAAATAATTTTCTAGTCTCCACTTGAAGGCACTTATTTGAAATTGTGAACATCTCCTATAGTTTTAGACAATACCCCACTCACTACAAGCTCATTGACTTTATCAACAGCTTAGTCTTCTTTGCTTTTTCGACATCCAGATTTTGCGTTCCAAAAGTTTTCTGTCTTAAGTTTTCTTGCTTTATTATTCTACTTTTGAAAACATTTAAGGATGATCTTATTGCTTTCCTGAGAAATCATTTTTAAGGTGTTTGTTTTGATTACATTTTATTAAATAAAACGAAAAGTCGGTAAGAGAAATGGAACTTTAGACCGGACCTGTGTGCCGAAGATGGTTACCGACTCAGTGTCCAATTTTGAACTATACTGGGGGTTCTCGTGGAGTAGTAGCAGTAGTATTACAGCTGTAATAGTCAATATGTTATGTCACTGTAGAAATAAATCATTTCTCTACCTTTTTTGGAAATTTTCAGCGAATCCGTCAAAAAGGATCTTGGGATACAACGTTTTCAAAGAAAACTAAATTGCCTAAAAAAAATTTTCTGTTTTCTAGTTATTCTATTTCTATTGTGGATAGCCTCATCAGATTGGAATTAGGAAAACTTTTGGGAGACTTTACTTATTCTAACATTCAGAATCTAGCTTAGAAAGATTGGTTTATTCTCAACAAATATCGAAATTAAAGAAAAACGTGTGTGATAGACGAATAAGCTCAAATGGAAAAAATTATAGAAAAGCTTTGGAAGAAAATGGGTAAATCTGGAGGCAGTTAAACTTCCAAAGATAGAAGTATCGTCTAACGTCTTTCCAAGAATCCTACCAGTTTAGAAACAAACAAGTAGTCAAACACTTTAAGAATATTTAAACTGCCATTTTGATCAGAACAAAAAAAACAACCAATTTATATTTAAAGTACCAGGACCTGATATTATGTGTCTGCATTTGTACATAAATATCATATGTTCCGCGCTGTTACCGTTTGGAACGCTATCAGGTTCAGACAAGCCAGGCAAAAATAATTACAAAAGGTACAGGCAAGAAAGGTACTCTTAAGATGACACTCAATGGAAGAATTATTCCACATGTTACTAAATAATTAAAAATTCAACAAATCAAGTTAGTACTATAATGCAGTGCAAAATGCAAGTTTGAAGAAACTAACACCAACATTTGGTGCAAGTCCGAAGGCAATAGTTTTTACTATTTACAAATTCTCGTTTCAAAACATTTAGTATCTCGTTGTTCTTTTGTCGTTCTACTTGTTGCATTCTGTTTTTGGCTCAACTACTGTTTTCTTGTCTTCTATTGATTTAGATTTTTTGGTTTTTAGGAAACCACCTATGAGATTTGCAAGATATTGTCATTGTTTTCTAGTCTTCTTATTTAACTTCTTGGATGTTTGATGTTTTGTAGGCCTGTTCTCTCGATTTAAAAATGTATAAGCTGCTTCAAAAACAACTTACATTTTTCTAAAGATAAACTCCTCACACTCCCCTTAGTACTTTGCGTATTCTCGATCAATCTTGCTGAAATAACTACCCAAAAAACTATTTAGGAGTTTTCCAGCACACGATGAGATCAAATTTCTTTAAATGAAATGAAACATACTTGCTTCATTGCACACTAGTCAAGACTTCGTTTTTTAGTATTTTAGTAAAAAGATCAAGTGTGAACTGTCTATACTTGCTGCACCAAACAAGTAAAAAATTACGCGATATTTTCAAGAAAAAGGAAATTTGCCTGAAGTTATCTACTGTATACTACTTGTCTTGTATGCAATTTGCTAACTTGAGGAAATCTTCCCTTTTTTGGGAAGATCACTAGAATTACACGTGATTACTCTATCTGTGCAGCATAGCAAGTATAAGATTTGATTTGGTACATTTCTGAAATCTATACACAGTTAACTGTCTAACTATAGAAAAACTCGATTTATTCATTTATAAGAAAAACTGAACGTGATGATGGTTTTGGAAAATCGAAACATCGTATGAACGTTTGGATAGGTCAGAGATATTGGAGACAAAGAAGTGCTAGTAAAAAGCTTCTATTGATCTTTAAGATTTCTAATAATAAGGAAGTTAAGATCAAAAAGTTCCGTTGTGATATTGAATTTCTTATTTGACTATTACTCAACATCAAAATACGCAACTTTGCCCCAATTTAACTGACTTTGTATCTGAATTTGGGCAACCCCGCATAGTAAAACTTAGAATTGTAAGAATTAATACGTTTACATATATATAGAAACCTAAATTTACAATCAATATCAGTTTAAAATAAACGTTTAAATTAAATTATAAAATAGATGCAACAGTCCTCAACAAATTTATTTTTATTGTATACTATTAGTATTTTAAATAGTCCAGGATGTCGTGAAATCATAACAATTAACGCTAAACTTGCTTCAGTTTATCTGCTTTCCGTTTTCAAAAACTAAATTTACGGTAAGGTTGTTACGTACTTCGGAGTATATCTAGGTAAGCAGTTTTAAGGGAGGAACCGATTTAACAATAAGCCATAAACAAACATGTAGCTCTAATTCCTATCTTAAAATTATTTAAAAACTTTAATCATTCTAATTAAATATAAAAAATTAAAAATAAATTTTAAAATTATCAGAAAATCTTTACTTATGAAATTGTTGTGCATTGTGTTTTAAAAGCGAAAAGATTTCATTAAAATTACATTCTGCACATCTCTTAAAGAGATTATTTGAAAAATTTTAATGTAATTACCGATGTACAAAAGAGGAACAGTAAGTAAACTGACTTATTCAATGAATATTCGTATTTTGTAAGGGTGGAAACAAAACTGCCTATTCTTTTCAAGTTTCATTAGCATCTATTTTAGAAAGAGAAGAGCAACAACAGTTTTACGACATCCTGTACAAATTTCTTTAGATTAACTAAATCGTTAAATTTTACCACCAGCTGAAAATTCTTAATTTGAAATTTTTCTAGCTATTACTATTGAATAAAATTTAGAATTTTCTATTTAAATTTGTAGAATGTCGAGAGAGCAACATTTCATGAATGGATACAAGAAAAAATCGCATTTCCATTTTGATCAACAACGAAATGAAAAATAATAACTAATTGTTTAAGTTAAAGGTTACTACAAGTGCATAGTTTACATATTATCTTAATAAATAAGCCACATATTTGAGAAACATTCCGGTTTGTTGTTAAATTCAAGCCTGAAGCAACAATAACTTAATTAAAAATTAATTACTCGTACCTTCGCGTTGCTCTCGAAATTTTCTGAACAGAATTAATTTCAAAAGTTCAGATAATGTTAAACCAACTTGCACACATGCATCTTGTCCAATATCAGGTGTAGGAAATACTGTACTTGTATATTTTGCAGCACACATACCAATATTCGATATTGCAAACACAGGATAATAATACATATTTAAATACATCAAAACCTCGAAACCAAGCAAGGCATCCATTATTTAACGATCATACTATTCTTACAATGAATAGTTGAATACGTATTATAAGCCCTAATTATAGACACCTTTAGATTAAACTTTGGTAACGTGCCTGGTAAATGTACACACACAATATATTTTTAGTACTATTGCAAAACAGACTTTATACTTCTGTCTTTACCAAAATATAACGAGACGGCAGTTAATAATAATAATTTAATAATTACGTTTTTGGACTGAATAAATATTATTTCTGTTTGTATTTTTATTTTACAACCCACGTATTTTGCACGGTACCTGTAACATTTTTTCCCTGAGAAACAATGGAAAGTAAGAAAATAATAAAAAAGGAACTGTCAGTGGGATCGTTAGTGGATATTAAAAGCTCCCTTGTATAGTATATAAGCGGTTTTCCGGACCGTGTAGTTTAGCTCCCTCGCGTGTCTGATTACGTAATATTTCTACATTCCCCGGAGGCACTTAATTTTCTTCAATCCTTCATTTTCCTTCCTTCGGTGTCATAGCACACTTACAGCCGCTTGGATGCACACTGTCTGCCATTACCGTGAATATAAATACCGGTATAGCCCTTGCAGAACTTTTTGTTTTTAAGGGCATGAGATATAAATAATCTCTTTAAATTTATAACTTATCAGATTGGCAATATTCTTTTATTACTTGTGTTATTTTCACATTCAAATTTAAAACGTTCACATTATGAATGAATCGAACTGTACTTATCATAGTTTGTTGGCATTGTTTAGATTAATTGCCTAGTTAGAGGCTATTGTAGTTATTATACTCGTCAGTTCAAAAACAGCAGGCCGTAGGAAATTTTTTTCTGAAAACAAGAACTAACCTAAAGCACAACAAATGAACAAATTTTATTTCAAACATAGAAATAAAATCTAGACTGCCCAATGAATATCAATTTGTCTAAAAAAAGAATGGCGTTGCCTTTGCATAAAATTCATTTTTTTAAATAGTAATAACTTTAGTTTAAATTATCTGAAAACCTATACAGGGTGTTCGACAATTGGTGGAAAAGCTTCATGTAGCCATAGTTACTCTCCACATAAAACTGAGACAAAAATGTTTATCGAAGAAAGTTTCTGGATGCCTAATTGCTCCTCGAGAAAGTAATTTAAGAAATTTAAATCTGGCAACATAGGACGGACATACAAACAATAATTATGAAGATCCAGTAACGAAATAAACCTCACTTGATTAATTTAAAATTTAAAACAAATTAATAAACTTATAGATTACAAATTTACTCGAATTGATCGTAAAAAATCCAGAAAATTTAAATCAAGGGATCACGGAGGCCATGATACAGGGCCATTACGATCTACTCGACGCTGCGGAAAATTTTCATTCAACCATTTCCTAATAATCCAGTAAAATAAGGATTTAACCTCGGAATAAAAGATACAAAGCTGTAACGTAACGTTATAAAAACGGACTGAGAAGTCTCATAACATATCGTGTCCGCTAGTCTAGATATCAAAGGTCAAAGGTCACAAAAATCGGTTTTATGCAAATATCTCCCCATGTCATTGGAGGTTATTACAAAAGTTGAAAAGCATAAAATTTTCTACAAGTTTGCTTCTAGCCATTTCTTTGTGCAATTAGTCGTTTTCCAGATAAAGCGCGGAGAATGGGAAGCGCGCATCCATTTATAGGTTAACGTTATGTAAACTGCGGAGCCAGATGCATAGTCACTTTACAAAGTTAATTATATAATGAAATATATTATTGTTTGAGGTAGAATGCAAGACGGGTTTTTTGACATGGTATCCTCGATAGGCCTAATCCATGTTGTACTGATGTAATGCAATACACAACCTCCTAGTGAATAGTATCAGAAGCTACTCGATTCACCTCTGAATACCATCAGGCATGCGTCTCAAGATTTCTCATCTTCGTTGTCGTCCTCTTTTTCTGGTCGCCCAAATTCAATTTCCGGGTCGTTTTCTGTTACATTGGATTCTAAAACCTAAAGGCACTCAGAAACAAATTAATTTTCTGTATCAAAATCATTTGATATTGATGAGGCGTTGCAGCATTCTTGTCTGTGACACTGACCACAAACTGTGAATCACTGCAACCCTACTTTCCTACATCCACAGTTCACGCCACAATCTTTGTTGAAATTACAAAAAATTCTATTTAATAGTTCGTCCGATGCTGGTGGCAATAATGTTGTTGTCGCTTTCAGGATCTTGTTCTCTAGATCTCATCCGCAACAGGTTGTAGATTCTTCCCTAACCAGTCTGAATCTCAAAGTAGGCCCGATAGATATGCTGACGAGCTGCTGCACTTGTAGATGGAAGAGATGATAATTCCACCGGTGTGTTGAGTCTTGTTGATTTGATGAATTGTATGTATCTAAAATTGTCAATACAGTGTTCTGATTTTGAAGCATTGCTGAAAGAACAAGTATTCCATTTTCAAGTAATGTATTTGGAGAGCAGTTTTCCAGTTGGAATAATTGAGCTGACTGGTACAAATCGAGGTTTTTCTCAAATATTTTTATAATTTGTAGTTTTTCTTTGTTAAACAGGGCAGATGTTGTGTCGCATCTACTGATGCATCCGCATTACTTATAATGTATATAAAATATTTAATTTCAATAACTGTTAACTTTAATAATGACAATAATAATATTTTATTATATAACTAACTTTGTAAAGTGTACTATGCATCTGACTCCGCAGTTTACATAGCGTTAACCTATAAATGGATAAACGCTTCCCACTCTTCGCGTTTTATCTCGAAAACGACTAATCATACAGAAAAATGCATAAAACCAAACTTGTAGAGAATTTTATGCTCTACAAGTTCTGTAAAAACTTCTAACGACATACGAGCCATAGGAAGCAAGATATTTGTAAAAGATCGATTTTCGTGATCTTTGACCTTTGATATCTTGACTAGCGGACACGATATCTTATGAGACTTTTCAGCCAGTCTTTAAAACGTCAAGACAGGGGTCTATTTGAATTTTCAGCTTTGTATCTTTCATTCCGAGGTTTGGCTTTAATTTCGCCTTATTTTATTGGACTATAACGTTATAGGCATAATTAACTGATGTGCCATCATTCATCCAGATCTGTCCATTTTGCAGATTGAGTGGAAAATCGTCTATCAGTTCCTTAATAAATAATTGAAAATAATTTTCACCAATCAGGTGTTGTGGTCCAACAAGGTTGCCTGCTAGTACTCCCATTCAAATACTTAAAAAAAAAATCTGACCTGATTTCTAGACGGTCTCACACAATGTGGATTTTAGTGAGCCCACCAATGCATATTCTGACAATTAAATATTGAAAAATGGCTTCTTCAGTCTACAATATTTGCTTATGAGAATTTCGGTCCAGATCGATCTGTCGCAGTTGCCATTTGCAGTAATTAATGTGACTTTGATAATCGTTAGGTGTTAACGACTGAACGGTACAAAAGTGGTAGGGATATAAAAAATCTGCTTTTAAAACATACACGGTGGAATTACCAGGAATATTGAATCTGCGAGCAACTCTCTTCATACTACTTCCAGATTCTTCAGAAACACTTTATGAAATTTGCTCTTCTTGTTCGGGGTTATGACGAGTTCGCAGATCACCAGCATTAATTCGGTTTGATGTCATTTGACCTGTTTCTCTCCACTGCCGATCCAATCTTCTAAACACGTTTGCTGACAGCTGGCGACGATTTGAAAACCTAGGCTAAACTCCATTGCTTACCAATAAATAGTTCCAATGAGAAACTAAAATTATGACAGATTCATAATGACGACAGCGAGTGACAATGATAATTTATCTAATAAAAAATTCAAATATGATTCGGCTTAGAGTCCTTGTACAACATTGCCAATAATAAGATTTTTGCCGAAACCATCAATTTTCAATTCGGTAAAATACAAGATTTTAGAATTTGCTGTTATTTTAGAAAATTCTACATAATGCTGCAAGTCCAAGGTGTAACCAATGCCGGTTTTTTATTTTACGAAGTATTTCTTGTTTAAGATTATTGGCTAGTGAGGAAAGAGAAGACATGCAACATTTTCATACCAGACTTTTCTTCTCAGTTTTAGTCGAGGAATCTTTCTACGCAAATCTTTAAGAAAGGCAGCAAAAATATCTGCTCAAATTATCGGGGCATCACAGTTCTCAGCTCCTTATGTAGCGTGTATGGAAAAATCCTCAAAAAAAGGATAGAAATAAAATTTACCCATCTCGAAGAACAAAGTGGCTTCAGGGCTGGCAGGTCGTGTATTGATAGCATTTTTAGCATAAGGCAAGTTACAGACAAGATGTTGGCACACAATCTCGAAACGCACTTTATCTTTATTGATTTGCATAAAGCCTATGATAGTATTCCTCTCTTAAAAATGTGGGAAATAATGAAAGCACAAGGTGTAAATGTTTTATACATCGGGCCAGTCAAAGAACTCTATATAAACAATATCGGGCCAGTTAAAGTAGGAAATCTTTTATCACCGGAGTTTGAGGTTACAAAGGGTCTGAAACAGGGGTGCTGTCTGGCGTCCATATTTGAGATTTACATAAGCCAAACTCTACAGTAATGGAGAAGAAAATGTGGAAGCATGGGCCTGGAAACAAATGATGATACCTTATACTCTCTACACTTTGCTGATGACGCATGTTACATGCTAAGAAAGCTTAAAGACCAATACACAAAATGGGGCCTACAAATACATTTCCCGAAGACTGAGTATATAGTATTTGGAGGAACAGAAAGAAATCTAGAAATGGAAGACAGATCGGTTGTAGATTGCTGCAAAAAGTATAAGTACTTAGGAACCACCATCTCACAAAATTGAGGAAGTAACGAAGAAATAAAACATCGAATAGGAAAATGACAAACAGCAATAAAGCAACTTTACCCTATTTTATGGAGCAAAACTATCACAAAAATACTAAGAGGAGGCTATACAAATCTATTGTAGAAAGTATAACAATATATGGGACAAAGGTGTGGGAGATATCGAAGAGAGATGAAGGAAGACTGAAAGCCATGGAGATGGATTTCTGGAGGCGGAGTTGTGGTTTGACTGATAAAGTTAGAAACGAAACAATAAAACAACAAATGGAAGTCACAATAGGTATTCTAGATACTATATTAGAGGGTAGGAGTCTAGCATGGTATGGACACTTAAGACGAATGCCCGACGAAAGATGGCCCTCAGAAATACGGCACTAGACTGCCTCAACGAAGAAAAAAAGACCGACCGAGACTCCAGTGGAATAATGATGTCAGACAAACCATGCAGGACAGACAAATCAAGGAAAATGATTGGCAAGATAGGCGTAGATGGGAACTTGGATACGAGAGACGCCAAATGGTGTAACCCAACTCGTTATATATATAAGTTATGCTGGTAATGCTTATGTACTAGAAAAGTCAAATAAGAGATCCGAGACCAGCAAAAATAAAAGTGCAGTTATTGTACAATATAGGCAATTTTTTAAAACATTGCTGATTAGTGATTATGTATTAATCTGCATACTTTTAACTAAGTAGTAGGTTACATCTCCATGTAAAAAGTTTACGTTTCGGGTAGTCCCATCCTTATCTCAATAAGTAGAATTCTTTACCCGTTTCCGTTTACAAACTGTTAATACATAAAGAAGTCATGATTTCTCGTTTTCCTTCTTAGAAAGTTAGAAATTGAAAAAAATGCCTCTAGTACAAAACTTGTCAATTTGGCTTTCCAAGATGTCCCGTTTTTTTTTGTACAGCACTCTGCAAAAATACTGTGATTTTTTGGAAAAAAGCTACATACATAGAAGTTCAATAGAGTTATATTATGCTAAATAAATGCAATAGACATCAAATAATATGTTCTACAGTACGGTACTACTGCGTTCCACTGTGCGGCAATGGCATTTCTCAGCATGTTCTCAAGAGAATGGCAATGCATGAAATCCTCTAAAAGGATGTATCGGTGACCCTGGATAGCTCAGATTAAGGTCAAGAAGATTGTATGTAGTAAATCTTTCTTTCGTAACAAAAATTGAAAGTTGTCTCTATCTATCAGACCACTTTAGATTAGACGGAAGATAATTTGTGTATTGCCAAGTAGAGGTCATGCGTCTTTTAATTTCAGAAATTTTTGAGTTTAGTTGTTTGGACAGCTGTACAATTATTGTCATCTTATTTAGCGCACTTCCTGTCAAATCTGGAAATCTATAAACACCATGAAATGACAAACTTATTCTGTTTTGCGATATTTCTACAAACTGAGAAATCATAAAACATTCGAGAATTTATTTCTCTTCAAATAGTCATCGTGTTTCCACCTTATTTTAGATAATTCTATTTTGTTAAACTGATTTATGTAAATGAATACGTCAGCATCATCCAGAACTGGCTATAGAACATTAGAATATCAAACTGGCAAACTTATAACAACCGTGTGAGTTTTCTACGCCATTTTTAAATGTTGAAACCCATTTATTTTTGACGTAGGTGAAGAATTAATTGTTAAAACTCTTATGGCTAAATAAAAGTATTTAGTTTCAATAATGAAAGTGAAACTTAACTCTTGTTAATTTAATGGAACTGTACATGCGGCGTAATAAATAAAACTCCGCATCAGCCGAAATAAACAAGTGTAACCTTTCTTACAAATTAATTTGATTTAGATACAGAAAGATAACCTTTAGCAGAAAGTATTATAATAAAAATATCCAGTTATTAAAAATTATTGTAGATATAAATAGTATCGAGGTTAAAGTTCACAGTATTGCTTCTACAAAGTTAATTAGTAATTTATTACGTTCATATACCTTTTTTTGTGTTAAACTTCAACGCGAAATTAAAAGGTCAAGATATAAACTGTACTGCTTTTCTTGCTACAATACAGAGCGCCTCAGGAGAAACTTGGGTTAAAGTTTATTTCTCGCCCCAGAGATATATAGGTCAACCTATACATTTTCAGAAAGCTCATGCAAAGACGAGTAAAACGAAACCATACTCGCTTTGGATAGACAAGTTATTAATTTTTGAACTTAACCTAACCTCTAACCTAACCTTTAACCTAACCTCTAACCTAACTTTCAAGCTAAACTTTAACCTAACCTCTAACTCCCATAACCCTTTTCACGATATGCCTATATACGAAAGTGTAGCCCCAACCTAACCAAACCCAACCTAAGCTAACGTAACAAAGACTAACTTAGCCAAAATATTTCTAGTGAAAAAATGAGTTTTGAAAAATAGGAAAAAAATCTATGGAAGATCTCATAGGAGATTAATTAATTCAAAATTTAATAACTTTTTTACTTCGTGTCTATCCAAAGCGAGTGTGGTCTCGTTTTACTCGTCTTTGCATGAGCTTTCTGAAAATGTATAGGTTGACCTGTATATCTCTGGAGCGAGAAATAAACTTTAGCCGAAACCTGCACGACTTTGAGAACGTAAGTGTTGTTATGTTACCACTGATAAATAAAAGCAAAATTAAATCAAAGAAGATAACTTAAAAATTTACAAGATGTCGCCTACTGAGAATCTAAAGGTCGGATCCAAAGTATCCTGTACCGACTATGTAACAGTTACTCTTGATTAGAACTGAAGTGACATGGAGTTGTCACTGTTTATAAATGTCTATAACATATAATAGCTTCCAAGGCTTCTATACGTGACAAGAACATGACATATCGGCAGAAACAGTCAAACGCTTATATATTCATACGTTTATTAAAGGTTCAGAAAGGTCATTTGATGTCAGCCCTGTGAACATTTTTTTAACTTTCTACGCTACGTGAAGGAATTAATAATTCATTTAGAACAGCAGGTATAGATCAAATAAAAATTTGAAAAGAAGACTAGAAAAACTATAATCAAAACTTTTTATCAACAACATAATTACGTACGTAAGTTTTATTGCGGAGATCTATGTTATAAGCAAAGCTGAAAAGACTCAAAATTATGATATAGATGAGTTACTTATCTTGAAAGCATCTTGCTTTAGTTATTTCCACAACTGGTTTGTAACAGTCAGTTTACTAACGGAGTAGAGTTCGCAGCTTTTTAAGATTTTAAGAAGATAAATACTGTTAATCAGGATAGAATAAGATTTCTTTTTCTTTAAATAATTAATTTTTTTGTCAATGAAATCAGCAATTTCTGGAAAGTTTTGATCAAATTAGGAAACATCATTAATCATTATTTTACCAAACTAATGTCTTGTACAGAATCAGTTGATCATCCGATCGGTCTTGCATCGCTTGTTTTAAAGTTAGAATTCATACCAAAGCTGATTCATTGTTCGATATGCTATTGACCCAAAATCAACCTGCCCATCAAATTTGAAAATTTCCAAAGAGGTTTGAATCTTGTAGAATTTTTGTGATTCGACGTCGCGTCGTAATAGCTTTTTGCGAAGAGTAATCATGGCTTAGCGCAGTTAGAATCTCTACCAAAGTAATTTGTGCTAAGATTCCAAGATAAAGTAACGACTTAACACTAACAGTGAAATTGTGTTCTCGGAGCTAATGCTAATGCAAAAACAAGAACCTTGAGAAAAATAGATGTCACATGTCCAATTGTTCACTCTGAAATTAAATCCCACAAAAAATCCTTTTTTCATATATTTTTTATTTTTTTTCTAGTTCTGGGTTTCGCTGTTTGATCATTATGATTTTGGTCGCCTCTCTTAAATAGCAAAATAAACAATAGCTGGACTCTATTGATGGCATGCATTAATTTTCTTCGCAATTTTATTAGATTTATAAATTCCACTTTTGCTATATGTTTTGCAAAAAATTGTTATTAGATAGAAAAACAGGGGTAACAACATGGGCGACCATTGCAGAAAAGTCCTCCTTTCTCTGATCTTGTGATGTAAAGAAGAAAACGGCATGAATCTTAATTTCTTACTAAAGGATAAAACCAGAACCCTTAGACATTACCAAACTGATCATTTGTCTGGTTTACAAAAAGAAAATGGTCCAAGAATGATCGTGGTATATCGGATTATATTTTAATTTCTACTGTTCTACTTGCAACGCAGACACTTCTAGAAACAAACTTTAATGATCCCAAAAAGATGTCAGTATCATATCAGTCTAAAACTATTTTTTCGCAGATCCAACTGTTTGGGGGTAATACTGTGATACTACATAAGAATCGAGTTACAGTGATCACTTGAATAAACTGAATCTGGAAATCCAGAAACTAAACTGCCACAGAAACTACTGCTCTAATTATTATGGCAATAACTTTGAATTAATCGGAAAGAATAACTGAATCATTAACCATCTACTATAACCAATTTTATAAACACTCGAACGTTGGTATCTGCTGTTTCAAGTCAACAAATTAACCTCATTTAGCAGATTTTTAAATTTTTTACAAAGATCGGATTTTTTCACAAAGTAAGGCCTAATGAATGAATGTTTTGTAAGAATTGGTAAGTAAGAGCAGTTGATACATAATAACTAAATCTTTGCTGAAGTTATGAAACAGTCTGAATTATTGCTGAACATCAGAAAGAGTAAAGCGACATTTCTAGTTGATCAAGAGGGTAGTCGGTTCTACGCTAGCTTTGTCGGGCACACTGAGAGCTTGCTCGTGGTTAACCAGATCCAGATGTGAAACTACCTGGGAGTAAAGTTTAAAGAAACTAGTACAATGGAGAACTGGCTTTCTTTGGTGGAAGTCTTTTTGACCTCTGTCAAATCTCAGAAAAATTAAATATCTTACAGACATTCGTCCTGCCTAATTATTATCATGCTTGCGTTTTAGGGCGGAGTTAGTTAGAGTTAAGTAAATAAGCTGGATGTTCACATGAGGATCTTGCCTTTGTTTGTTGAAGGACACTCCTATCGGCTAGTCCACTGTCCAGTCAGATCCAGCAGTCTCTGCATTTTGATATTTCAAATATTTAGGGCTCTCCGTGAGTTTGAGATCGTACACGTTTGAACAGTTTTAATGAGTGACATTGTGAATATCTGCTGGTGTCATGACCGGTACTCGATAATTGCCAAATCCAGGACTGATGCGGCAGCGTCTAAGCGAATATGAACCGAGATGTTGCACACATTCCTCCATGAGCTGGTCTTATAAAAATCTGATAAGGTCCCCGCCAGTACAACACACAGAAATGGGTGCATTGACACGTTGTTTACGTCACTGCGTTACTGATACATATTCGACTTTTAGAGGTCTACCCATTTAGATAACACTTGGGCCAGCATCTCATATTCTGAAACTCTTGCATATGTTATCCAAAATTGCATCCGGACTCATGGAAGGGTGAACGACATTTTGCTATTGCCAAAGTGGTCACAATAACTCTTAAGTAAAAAAGGTGGACTGTTAGTTGTGCTGCGGCTGATGGGATTTGCCGTCTGTTGTTCTTGACAGTTGTACCTATTTTTGGCGCGGAGTGTGAAATAAGAGGTCGCTTTGAGCTTACGGATCACGTCCCAGCTAGGGTTACAACCTTACAGGCCATGGCAAAATTAAACTTGGTTCAACCAGCTGGCTAATCGTGTGTGACTAGCCTTTTGTCAAAAGTGTCTCCGGTTGGCACAGAGTTGCTCATTTTCATTAATCCAGTTTTATGCCCATGGTTGTCCTCATTGTCCTATTAGTTCGATGGGGTGTTTAGGTATAGTGCAGTATGTATAGATGATCTGTTTGCGATAATATGCTTTTAAATGTACTACCCTCATGTACAACTCTAAATAGCATGAGTAGGGAGCAGAAAATGAATGCGAAAGAAAGAAAAAAAAATCTAGTCCATAAGATAAATATTGCAAGAATTGCAAAAAGATTTAAAAAAGATAAGTTTTGTCCGCATTGTGCCTACATCAATGAATTCAACAAAAAGAAGTATCAGAAACAGAGACTCAGTTTTTTCTAAGAACTTTGGTTTACTAAAAGATCCTTTCTGCGAAGCTTTTACTAAATTTACACGCTCTTGGAACAGTAACCTCCACTAGCAGTTGAGATAAATTAGATGAGGTTCATATAATCAGTTTAAACTTTAATATCTGATAAATAAATAAAAAATTCAAATTTTGATGATTAGAACAAATATTTATTGAGTACTGAAGTATTTTTGCTAAAATGTATAACAAAAGCCTTTAAAATTTCAAACAAAATAATTCTAAATTGTTTTATACAAATGAAAATCCGGGTGAATAAATATTTGTCGTCCGGTAGCTATTTCGTTTACTACATTTTTTGCTCTATAATAATAAAAAAGGGCTTAAGTTTATTCAATTTTAAAATTGCCTACATCATCGGTTACCTCTCTTAACAGCCCTTCTTGTTACATGGATAATATGTTACCGTTAATTTGCCATAAACCGTTCTTGATTTGATATTATCAAATGGCATTTGATTCGGGTGAGGGAGCATTTCATCAAATGTCAGCCGACTTCAAAGGCGACTAGATGAAGTGATGTATCAATACGCAACAAAGGACCAGAGCGATGGCGTCCAATATGGCTGCTATGCTGGACATCTGGGGCGTCATCAAAGCGTCAGAATTCACACCAGTGGCGTAGTACATATTATTAAAAAACAATCGTTTACTACATTTAAATAAACACTACATTACTCAAATCAATCTGTAAAATCGTCGAAACTAAAAATAATCAATAATATTTTAATTAATAGGGAAAAAACAAAATAATAGTGTATAAATCTTTTATATATTTGAGACTTTTCTAAAAATAAGTTTAGTACATTTATACACTGCTTCTAAAGTTTAATTTAAGTAGATACTATAATTAGAACAGCAAAACGTGCGTGCAGTAGTAGGTGCTCATTTTTAAGTTAACCTCTTTAATAATGGATGCACAACTCGTGTTTGAATGTTTAATGTATCTTAATCTCTTTTACTATTTCATGTTTGCATTAGCAAATTTTGGTATATGGATAGCGAAACAAAGTGTTGACAACAAAATATATAACACTCCAAATATAAATCGTGACGCTTACGTGGCTTTAACTTTAACTGTTTCTGAACTTCTAAAATTGGTTTTATATAGGAAATTTCGAAGAACACACCTAGGTATAAAAATTGTATTTTTATTAATATTTTCTTTAATTTATAGAAATTTCTGTTTTAGGTTGGGCGACACTATTAGGAATCCTCTTCTCGGTGTTGTCTGTTTTTTGTCTTCTCTACGTTTTCATTTTTCAGGAACCCGTCTTGAAATTAGAACATTGCATGGATTCAATGTTGTTTGTACTTTTAATTGGTGAGATTATTTATGGTATTTATTCATTCTTACCATGTTGTACTGTTAAAGACTGGGAAAAATAACTTTTCTTGTTAATCAAAACGATTTTTATAACGTTAATGTAAAAATGTGTAAATGTATGTATCGTATGAGTACTCTAGAATTATAAGAATAAGTTTTTTGAATAAATTTCAAATAAATAATAAAGTTCTTTGTTTCTTAAAAAGAAAACGAAACTTAGAATCCTCTCGTACAATCCATACATGTGTACGGATACAGGAAAATGCATTTAATTTAACAATGGAATGTAGTATTACAGAATGGGTTTGCTTACATTCCGATTTTTTTCGTATTGTTCGAAACAAAAGGAAGCTCTACAGAATTGTAGATTACAAAAGCAATTTGGAGATAAAAAGGACGTGAATGCCGTTTTCAATCCAACTCATTCAAAAGTAGTCGCATAAAAAGAATTTCGAATTGAATTCCCATAATATTACGGACAAGTACTATCTTTAGTATTGTTCCGTAACACAAAGCTTTCAAAAGATATTCGAGTGCTTCCCTCTGTTGATAGAAATACTCCTCCGGGATTGATAACTGGAAATAGTCGTTTTGTTTTATACCTTTTTGAATTTTAAGGATTTTGTTTGTTTGGCAACATCACTACTACACAGAAAAAAAATTTCTTATTGTAATTTTGTTTTCTACAATTTGTTTATTTTATTTTAAAAAGCAGTAACAGCAACGAATTTAGGTTATTTAGGAAGCTTGCTAAATTCGCCTGTCTCATATTGTTCTTGTAATTTCTGAACGTGAAGTTTAAGGTTGACTTCAAGAAAGAAATCTGCTTGGAATGTAAGTAGATTACAGTTTAGTGTTTAAAAAAAGATTTTTCATTATCTGCTGTTTTCATACTAAGAAATATTGGAAACTACAATAGGCTGTAACCCGGTAATTAATCAAAATATATCAACAAACTTATGTATTCGAAACTTGTAAAGAAACTGTGCACAAAACATAGTTAATTATTTGCTCAAAGTTAATCAAATGGTTGGCTGATTTGATTAGATAATTTTGAATATTACTATGCCTGATTGGTTAATCACGCTATTAAGCTTTTGATCAACTGTGTTGTGCAATCAGACCTTACTGTGTCTACCAGTGTTTTGTAAATAAACATTTATTGAAGCACTCTATTTAAAAAATTTAGCCCTTCACTTTCGAGTTTAAATCAGGGCCGGCCCAACCGGCAGGACAAACGAATAGCCGTCAAGGGCAGCCAAATACCCGGAGTAGACATAATTTAAAATTAAAAAATAAGAAATATTGTTTAACGATTTTACATTTGATAAATATATAAGGATAATAAAGAATAAGCTATGATAGTAATCAGAACTCTAACTGGTTTAATTACAAAGTTGGTCTATGTTTTTAAGGACAATAAATGACTTCTATTATCTTATTGTTATTAGTTTTGACAATTCATATACCTGGAAGAATATTTTAGTTGAAACTGTCAGGTATTCAGTAGTAGATCGATGCCTCTTGGGATCTAAAACTTCCGTTCCCGGTGATAATAAGAGAAATTTTATTTGCAAAATTATATATAATGGGGAGTTCTAGGCGTTCTTTTAGAGGTGGAGCAAAAATGGTATTTTTAAAGGTTTATTATTATTTCTATTGCACGAAAAGCCCAAGAGACCCTTTGCTCACTTATCAGTGACATAACAACCAAGGAAGCTAGAATCAGTTTCCTGCCTTGGAATCTCTAAGAAAAGCTTGGAGGTTCACAACAGTACATGATCTGTGAGACCATAAGTTTCTTTGACCTGAATAAAGTCTTTTGAAGATTGTTGACCAATTAATCTGTCCCATTAAGATTTTTTAAAATTTATGTCGAATGCTCTACATTTTGGCCGCCATGCAATGGAAAAAGGTGTCTCCCATGCTTATACTTAATATTCTACTTTAATATGTATCAAACGTCAAAAGCTCTAATTTGGAATGTTTAGATTTTCATGGTAGGTTAACTATTTATTATAGGAAAGCTACTCTGCAAGAAATGGAAACGGATAGAGTGAGCAATCCCACACTGAAACTCATAAAAATCATGAAAATATCGGTCTTCTAAAACTCATATTTAACAGACGTTCTTCTACCTTTCCTAAACAACACGTGAGAGGGGTTTTTCAAAATTTTAACTTACTATTAAAAATTATTTGAAAAATACTGCAAGTCAAGAACTACAGCTTCAATATTCTAGTTAGTAATATACACATCTTTTGCATTTTATTCTTATTTGTAGCAGCCAATGTTTACGTCTGCTAGTTACTCAACTGTTTTTTTTTTATAAATTAATTTATAATTTGAATAATTTTGAAACTTTCATGTAGAGTAGAATTATGGGCCAGCTAAATTTACTTAAACAATGATTTAAAAAATATTGTTGGATGCACTTACCGTGACAGGTGACTCAATCGGAAATTCGGGCTTCTTTCTTCTTCTTCCTCTTCTTATTTTACGCTTCTTTATTATATTGACAATAAAAGTATATCATTTAACGAGCACGCATGACTATTATTTTAGACGAGGATGAAACGCATCCAAGTATAAGATTCTGTCCATTGACTCATTATTCAACAGTCGTGGATAAACTATAACAACAGTTAGGGAATAAAAGGCACGTTATGTTTAGCTTCTTGCAAAATCTTTTTAAATGTAGTTTAAGACGAAGAAATTTAAATTGTGACTTCAAAGTATTAAATTCATTTTTTTAGAAACATGGCTCTCCTGGTTTCCTTCCATGCTAGCAATCAATGATTTTTTAGGTTTCCGTAATATCCCTATAGTACACGATTTATTTTAGATTTTTTTAAAAGACAATAATATTGTGCATCACGCATAAACACTAAAGCCCAAATTAATTAAAATATAGGTAACACGAATAAGCCTATTAGTGGTGTAAAAGTTCATAACAAGAATAAGCTTTGTTACTCAATGAATGAAATTAAAATTCTACTACGTCAGTAGCTTGTCTAATTGTGAGACAACTCTGATTCAGCTGGACTTCCAAATAAACTACCTTCGAAACACCGAACCTTCTTGATGTCAAGATGACCAAAACATTTTTGGAACGGTTTGATGCGCTTTTGAATCACTTTATTTTGAAGTCGGGATTGTTGGGTGATTTGAAGGTAAAAATTAAATTGAGAATTTAATCAAAAAATAAAGTTTGGGACATTTTGCAGGCAAACTTAAGAAGGGCAATGATTAGATAGAGATTCTCTTTTCAACATAATTTCCAATTTTTATAATTAAAATTATAAAATCACAAATATCAAGAAAGTGTTAATTGCAACGGCAACGGTTGGAAAGTAAAAGTGGTCAAAATTCAGACAAATACATGGGCGTAGAAAATGGCGTATGCGATTGTAGACCTTTCCTGGTGACTCGGTTTACAATGTCAAAGAATATTGCTCTTTTGGCATTTGTTGCATAATATTCTATTGTACAAAATAATTATAACTAATTTCACCACTCCTTTTTGCTGTCCTCGGGTTGAGAAATTGGTGCAAACCATTACGTCGTTACTAGTCTCTCACTTAGTATTAGTATTGGCGATAAGAAAAGATAGTTTTCACAAACATAATAAGCTACGTCTTCTAAACAAATCGAATATTGTAAACAAAAGTTGAATAGCACAACCCATTTTCGAAACTTTTAACAATTGCAACTTCTTAATCTAGGCCTCAAATTTTCTTTTTACCATCCACTTCAACAGAATGACATTTTGTAATTTGCCGTTGAACTTAATGTCATAGTCAAACAACATTCCACATCACCTAACCACAAAAACAATGTTATAAATGAATTCGTTATGATACTTTTTTAGCTTAATTGGCAAGTATGCTCTGACACCTTCAATAAATAAAAATCAAGATTAGTTACTTGATCATCAACCAATGTGGATAAAGACTATTGTCTTGTCATCATGAACCGAGTTTAGTCTTTTCTTAATAACAACCATTTCAATATCTAAAACGACAATCCCTTGAGCAGATTTATTAACAAAACACTTGTCGAGAAATGCAAAGATCTGTTTGGTAAGTACAATACTTTACTTTGTCTAATATCCCCTAACTTGTCCGTGGCTTTATGCGTACTTATCAGTCCACTAGTCAACTTTATCAATTTGTTGTTTCCATCATTGAAAAGTTTGTACTTATCTTCATTAATCACTAACTAACTTCATCCCTTTTCTTTTTCAAATTTTATAACCAAAAAATGTAAATTACTGGTTCAGATACGTAGATGATTCATTCGTCATAATTAATGGAAACTCCAATGCAACACATAATCTGTTGTCTAATATCACTCCCAAATACATTTTACCCTTGAAATTGCACATCATACGATTAACTCCCTCGATCATTCTATTACTAGGGTAGACATGCTGCTTGAATTTAGAATTTTCAGGAAGCTTACCATTACAGACCACTTCATCCCTTTCGATTTTCAACATTCTTACATTAACATATTTCCAACATTCTTATTAACATAAATTGACTGCCTTTCACACAGGGCCTAATTTGGCACAAGGCAGGCAAGGCACTTTCCCGACGCCCGTAATTAATTGGGGCCCGTAATATGTGCCATTGTTTTATTAGTATTACAACTAAATTAACATTTTTGTAGAACGAATTATATCATTATGTAGTTTTTCATAATTGGATCATAATGCGATCAGATGGCACTAGTAAAACTTCGGCATCATTCCGTAGATAATTTTTGGGCCCTGATTTTGACTAGCTGAATTGGATATATTGCAATCTATTTTTGCAGTTATATTTTTTCTTTCTTTGAAGTACATACTACATGCTTTGCATGTTTTTAATTAACATATATTATATATAAGTAAGTAATTTTAATATTTATCTTTATATACTTAATTTAAAACAAAAAAATTATTATTTATTAGATTCTAACATCCAAAATGTAAAGTAAAAGACGAAGAAAACAAAAAGCAATATAACGCTTTAATGCCACTTTCATTTAAAAAAAAACACAAAATCAAGAAACGGACAGTAAAACTGAGGAACAAAAAAATCTCCAACAACAAAATGAAGAAGATGCCGTTGAAGAACATGAAAATCTTTTGAAAACCCAAGAAAATAACAATCACAGTGAACAATTATTATGTGAAACTTATGAATCATTTTTAAACGATACTGGTAAATGATCAGAAGTTTTAACGCTGGAGATGAAAAATATTTACATTAGAAACAAACCTTATCAGAATATTGAATTTATACATGAGGTAAAAAAAGAATTTCAAGCACAAGTCAAAACCATTATAAGGACCTTGCATAAAACAGCATTTATGAAATAAAAGGGTAATGAAGAAATTGTTAATAGAGATTGACTTATTTACAGCAGAAAAAATAAGCCTGAATATTATTATGTATGCAAATTGTTTTCTAACAAAAATACACAATTTTTACAAAAGCATGGTTTGGCAATTGGAAAAACATACATGATAGGTTAAAAGATCATGAAAATTCGACTGACCATAGAACTTGTATAGGTACATTTATTGCTAGATCAAATTTGAAGGGTCGAATTGATGTAGAAATCAACAACCAATGGAATACGAAAAAAAAGTATTGGAGAGAAGTATTAAAAAAGATCGTCTCAACAATAATTTTTTTGTCTAAAAATGGCTTGGCATTTTATGGCTCAACAACTAAATTATTTGAGTTGAATAATGGAAACTACTTAAGTGCACTACTGTACCTTAGTGAGTTTGATACTTTCTTAGCCATTTGGAAAAATTAAAAAATCCCGGTTCTGGACACGTCAACTATTTGTCCCCAAAAATCTGTGACAAATTTGTTAAAATTATGGCGGAAAAATTAAGGAGCACTATTTTAGATGAACTAAAACAAGCAAAATATTATTCATCAATATTAGATTCAACGCCTGATGTAAGTCACGGTGATCAGATGACAATAATAGTTAGATATGTTTTGGCAAATGGTAGCCCTGTTGAGCGATTTTTAAATTTTATTCCTATTTTTTCACATACTACTGACAGTTTAGAGGAATCGGTTGTAAGTTATTTAAATAGTTTAAAAGTTGATATAAAAAATTGCAGAGGCCAAAGCTATGACAACGCGTCGAATTTAACTATCAAATACAATGGTCTTCGAGCAAAAATAAAAAGTTACAGTGAAAGAGCTCTTTATGTTCCATGCAGCAGTCATTCTTTAAATCTTGTAGGTAATTTTGCTGTAGATTGTTGTCCGTTGGCAGTTAGATATTTCAGTATTATTCAAGATATGTACACTTTTTTTGCTGCGTCGACATATCGATGGAATTTAGTAAAAAATCTTTTCCAAGAGAACAATAAACCGCTTACTATTAAACCTAAGTAGTGACACTAGATAGTCAGCAAGAGCGGATGCTATTAGAGCCATTATCAATGGATTTAATGAAATAAATCAGCACTTCAAAAGTTAGAAGAAGACGTGTTTCAAAAATGATTAACCCAAATAGAAGTAAGAGGTTTATATGATAAAATGAAAAGTTTTGAATGTTGCTTGATGACTGTGTTGTGGAACAAAGCATTAAACAGGATTAATACAATAAGCAAATCGTTGCAAGAAATAACTGCTAATTTAAATATAGTTTGCACTTTGTATGAAAGTCTTATAGGATTTGTTCAGGAATTAAGAAACGATTTTGATTCTATTGAAGAACAGGCTAAAGAAATATGTGGCAATTATACAGATGTAATTTATTCTACTGATTTTCAGAGAAGCCGTAAACGAAAGCGCAAATTTGATGATAATTGTGACGATGATATTCAATTTTCTGCCAAGAATAATTTCAAAATAAATACTTTTTATGTAATATCATAAGATGTGATTCTTTAGTCAACGAGTTGATTAGAAGTAAAACAGCCTATGCATCTATTAACAACATTTTTAAGTTTTTCTTTACTGAAACATACGCACATAGTGCAGATTGTTTTGAGGTAATAAATAACATGTACAAAACAGATATTTACATTCATGAGGTTCAAGATGAATGGCTTCAGTTTAATGCTATTTTAAAAGATAACCACGTAGAAAAGAATCCCCAAGAAATGTTAAATTCTATTATAAATAATAATATAATATCAACCTTTTCCAATATGCAAATTCTTCTTAGAATACATCTTACGATGCCAATAACTAATGCTAGTGGTGAAAGATCTTTCTCTACATTGAAAAGAGTTAAAAATTATTTGAGAAATTTGATAAAAGAAGATAAATTATATCTGCACTATCGATACTAAATATCGAACCCGAGTTAGCACAAAAATTAGATTACGATTCTTTGATTAATATTTTTGCAGATCGACGATCAGAAAAAGAATTATATGATTTATTAATTTTTTTTTAATTCTTTGATTGATATTTTGACAATAGAAAATCAGAAAGAATTGTATGATTTATTTTTTCCAGTTTTTTATCCACGAAACGTTATTTTCTGTATTAATATATTCATTGTTTTATGTTTGAAATTGTTTTGAAACAAAAATTACTTTAATTTTAAATATTACAATTTTATTTATATTTGTACTCATACAAAATTTGTAAAGGGGCGCATAAGTATTATTTTGCCTAGGACCCGCGAAGTCCTAAATTAGGCCCTGCTTTCACATTTACATTCACAGACTTCCTAGCATTTCCATGTCCAACAGAGAATGCAGTACAGAAATTACCATCTTACAGCAGTAAATTACATATAATAACGTTCGACCTTTCTTTTAACAACAAATTGATTAATAAAATCCAACTTATAAGAAACGAAAAGCCCTAGCTTATTTGGATATCCTTGCTAAATCTGAACAATTCAGTTTTACACCATACCATACCAAACTCTCAGTAATTACAATTCTAACAACCATGTAACGCATAACATATTCAATACCCTATCAAAAGCTCTAGTCAACACAAAAGACCCTTAGAGTACATTCGGAAGAAGTATCTTGTAGTCATTCCTGTACAACGTTTCAGTTTCGAGTAACCATCATCAACCTCATTTTTTTAAATAGGCGGAAAAACAATTAAAAATTGTTTTGGATAGCTCTTGTTATCACAATCCTAATGATGTAAACATGATAGAGTTATTTTGATTTCTTATGCTATAAATTAATGCATTCTGCAGTATCCTGACCTGCAAGATCACCTGATCTAACACCGTTAAATTTTTTTCCTCTGAGGTTATGTTAAGAATTATGTGCTCAACCAAAGTTTTGAAGATAAACAGCAATTATTACAGTTGGTCACAGCAGCGTTCAACACAAAAAAATCAAAACAAAAAAAATACTAACAAAAATCGAAAATCTACTTTTTTTTAAATATCTCTGAAACTATCCAAGATATCTAGATTTTGCAAACGCCAACAAAAAGGTCCTATAAATAGTCAACTATCATCCCATTTAACCGATGCTGTATTTCTTACCGTTTCCAAGATCCCCATGCTGTGCATCCTTATCTTGGACACACTGTAAACGAGAATGTTATTAACACTTTAATCGACCTTTTTACTAAACAGATTTGACATAAGAATTATTTATTTTTGCATCAATCTTTCAATTTTTATTTTGTTTCAATCGTAAACGAAAAATGATCATTAATTCTCAGATATCTATTTGATCGTATCGCTTTATTTTCTTTAGAATTTATTTTAAAACTATCATTACGTAAAGCATTTATAATATTGCACTAATGCTAATTAAACAGCAATAATGCAAGTAAATTTTGTCATTATCTCTTGCATTTTAAAAAATAACAAACTTGTGGATCAGCATAATTATACACGTGTGCACGATATTATTGAAGAGATAAAGTGATAAGGCACAATAGTTAATCCGCGCGTACACTTGTAGAAACAACTATATTTGTTAAGATTATACACTACAAACACATTTTAAAATGTTAGGAACACAATCTCTTTTCAATTTGTTTGCTAATAAAAATAATAATAAAACGTCCGTCCCGACAGAATTTCCACTACAAACTGAATGTTTTGTTTTGTAAAACATTTATCTAGATCAACACCTGCAGAATCATATTTTTACTATTTTAAATTTGTATTATTTACTCTATGATGCTGTTTTGACCTTTAAATAACTTGAAAGAGAAATTCTAAATATAATTAATCTGAAGAAGGCAGATTTATTCATTGCAATAACTATCAGATTACCATTAAAATTGTTTGCAAGTTCTAGAGTGTCTCGCGGTAAAGATTTTTTTATAAAATTGTAAGCCAGGTCGGCACACAAATTGAGATTTATGAAAGGTTTCCAAGATGAATAATTAACAAGAAATGATTTAACTTTAAAAATCAACAAAGGAAAAAGAAAGAAAAGAAATTTTTCTATGCAAATCTGAACACACGAGAATTTATACAGTGTTGTCCTTTTGCATGAAATAATAGAAATAAAATGGGTAGTAATAATTTTTTGAGAAACCTCTAAGACATGATATTGTATTTTCGATAGTTAAAAAAGTTCTCTTACTACAGGGTGTTTTCAAAATGAGTACAAGTATTTGACAGGCGCATTCCCTGATTAAGAGTAAACCTTTTTTGTCATACGACTTTTTATTCCTAAAGTGCATCGTTTTTGAGATACAGGATAACAAAATTCCTTTTAGTTAAACTTGGACACCCTATACATCGAAAATGGTGCGTTTTAGGGGAAGGAGCTATATGACAAGAAATGTCTAGCTTCTGTCAAGGAATGCGATGCAAATACTTGCATCCTGTTTTTGAGATGACGTATGACCTTACTATAGGCCATTAGAATTGAGAAGTTTTGAAAATTCCGATTTTACTGAAAAACGACGTGTTCCACAGACGAAACTCAAGAGTAACTTTTTGTTTCAAATCGATTGTAAGACATTTTTAAATTTTTTAGTGGCATAGCAATTCCCTTTAGCATAAGGGCTAGCCCACCCCCAATTCTCAAAACTCAAAACTACGTAAAATAGTAGACACCTTAAAATAAAAAAACAAACAAACTTCTTAGAATATTTAGAAAACAATAAATTCTAAATAAAACTTTGACATCCTGTATCTTAGGAACGGCACACTTTAGAAAAGAAGTAATAAACAAAATAGACTTAACTTTTGCCGAGAAATACGCCTGCCAAATATTTGCACTCATTTTCAAAACACCCTACACAACGTAAAACTCGTTATAGGTTAATAGTAGAGAAATTCGAAAAAAAGCACTACAAGTTTTTACCCGACTTGAATACATATATTTGCTATATCTCTGCTGATAACTTCTAAACTATTAAATATTTTATAACCAAATCTTGACAAAAATGCATGCAATATCTTAGTGAATAGAAGTAGGGACGATCTTTAAAAATGTATTTGCCGAAGAAAATGTTTTTGAAAGCATCGTATTTTCGACAGAAATGGATCTGTACATTATGAGCAGACTTTTAAGTGATTCTTATAAAACGTTTATGAAGCTTTTTGTTCTAGTGCTGAATATGCACCAATCCATCTGACGTGACAATCGTAAAGATGAGTATTACCACTTACCAACTGTTATAAGTTTTTTTGTGACGGAAAGAAGATTTATTTAAATTTTGGTAATTGCTAACCATTTTCCGAGTCGCCTCACCAACAGTTCTAAAACAACGTGTAAAAAATTACATTTTTATCAGCATATACCGGTAATTTTACTTAACACTTCTTATTGCAACACTGCACTAAGTATAAGCAGATTTACCTTAGTTTTGAGTTGCCTCGGTTGGCAGTACTACTTAGTTTAAAGTAACGAAAGATAGGTCAGACATAGAGAAGAACATGTATCAAATCAGATTGAAGAGAACCCAAAAACAAGCAAAAGGAAAATTGCTAACGAAGTATCTAGTATATTTGTTTCACATTTAGAAAATACAGAAACTTTCACCAAGATATTTTACAGTTTGCCTTACCTTATTTTGTACATGAGTTCTTCAGATGAAGAACAAAATCCCTAACTTCTTGCCAACGACTCTTTTTACAAACAAAGATGATTTCTCGAAAATAATAATAAAGTTTCACAGTAACCATATCTGGAATGATAGAGATTCGCATTCTTTCAGAATCAATGCATTAGTGAGCATGTTACTGACAGTTTAATTGGTCGGTTTTTTATATCAGTTTCTCCAAGAAGAGTTACCGAATGTGTTATCTGCAGAATGGGGCCCCGGTACACTTTAGTGCACAAAAACAGAAATATTTAAACGGGATGTATCGCCTACGTTGTATTGGACGACAAGGTAGACAACCACGACCTTCTAGGTCACTGAATTTCAATTCCCCTAATCTTTTCCTTTCGGGACATCTAAAATGTTTAGTTTATAAGAGGAACTGGGAAATAAAATAGCAACAAACACTTCAAAACTTTCTGAGTGGGAAGATGAAGAACATGCATTATGGCAGAAAAAATTATTTCCAGCATTTAATTTGAAATTATTTTATTAGTTTGACAACTTTTAATTCTTTTATTGTCTTGTAAATAAGGCAGGTAAAGATTAAAATACCAAAGCCTTCCAATAGTTTTTGGAATTTTTGATTAAATACTTTTAACAGTATGTGAGTTTGGTTATTGATACTAAATGGAGGTATTTCCAAAGTTGAAGTTGTTTGACACAATGACAGATTTCATATAGAACTAAAAGATTGACGCTTCTAATGATCGTTATGTAGGGTAATAAAAAGAAAAGTGTACTGTGCATATTGTGTAACCAAAAAGGCAGAGAATGGTCTAGCTTATATTTAACAAGCCATAAGATACGTAGGTGTTTAAGAGCTTGAGGTCCTAACATCTAATTTGTGACACCTTCCACCTCATTTTACTTTCATTTGCTTTTCTATTTGAAATGCAACACGCTGAGGCAATTGTATAAACCGTTATTAGGTAACAATGTAGTCAACACTGTGATGATTCTATGTTTATCCAAATCTGAAACCTAAGGTATCGATTTAAAAATGGATTATCTTTGTTATGAAACTTGCAATATCATTTCTTTATTTCCATGGGAAAGAACTCAAATTGATAATATTCGATAAATAATAAAAATAGAAACACTATTCCACTTATAACCTCAGATTTATTAACCTGATGCGTTTAGATATTAACATATCGTTTTCAAAGGCATAAATAAAACATCTGGGAATGCAAAGCATAACCACAATGAACTTCGTTTTATTACTGAATTCGAGCAACAGTTTTAAAAAGTTTTCAAGTTTCGGCCGCCATTTTGACCATGTTCCCGAAGAGATATCAAGAAACGAACACACCACTGTGTCTTTAGTTTTTAGAATCCAAATCTGATGTCGAAATTTCAAAATAAAAAAAAAAACAAACAGACAGACAGACTTCGCAAATTCAGTAACGACTCCTATTGGAGTTCGTTGACAAGTTGTAACCAGTTAACTTGATCTGAGTTCTTTCGTTCATTCTTCACCCAACACTTGCAGCAACGGAGATTTTATTAGGTCAGTTTGCTTATTGACTAAAGGTACTTTGCGTTTGAGTTTGTAAATTTTGAAAGCTTCCAAAACATCTAGTTTATGTTTATTTCTGCAAAAATGCAGAAACGTAATGCGGTTGTTTGTGGTCATAAGATGATTGTGTTCTAATAGGTGTTTGGAATAATTGGACATTTATGGGTGTTTGTGTTTCTAACATCACACGTGTTCTTTCTATCTAACAACAAAGTTTCTAAATACAATGTACACAGAGTTACAAAATGAGCAGTATAATTTTGTAAATTCCTATGATATTGTGTACTGTCTATAAACAATTATTTGTTTTTTTATATTTTAATAAGAAATGTGAGCTCTATTTGCTTTAATTACTTTGTTTACCTTCTTAACAACTAAATCAACGAATTTCCTGCACATTTCATTTCTAGGTTCCAGATTTTGATAACACTCCCGATCATCTTGGTTTTGGTAGGGCAGTTTCTATGGGGACCAAGTCTGTTCAATTCTGCAATCAGTTCAGCACTGTCGACTTTTTCTTGGTAAAAAAGTTCTTGATGAACTTAAAGTTAAACCAGATCCTGCTGGAACAGTCTGTCACAGTTAGAAAATCAGTTATGAAATGTTGAGATCTGTTTCCTCTGTAACACGTCAATGTACATCGTGTTATCCATTATTTCTGATCCAAGTGCTGTAAAACCGCCCCAAAACATTCCCTTTGGTGGATGTGATCTGGTCGAAAAGGTTGTCCAGATGAGCATCAGACGAAATTAGACCTACAGCCGTGAACTTCAAAACTTCCTAGACATACTTTTCTTCCTTCTCCCGCAACGCCCTTCTTTTGACGTGCGTGATGCCTATAGCAAACAAAAAAATTTAAAAAGTTCTTAGAAAGGTAATGTAGGGGAAACAGGTAAAAAATACGTTCCTAACACTACTAATTACGAATAAGTACAGAAAAGTAATGTCTAAGACAAGTACCAGGTATATACCTATGAAATGAGACTTTCAGCTATTAGACCGCAGATGTCGCTAGGAGTATTTTTAAACTGTCCCAAATGTCTTATTTTTTTCGTCTGTCATCTGTCAACAATATTCAATTCATTGTTTGTGATGTTTCATACAGCAACGCATTTTTTTCGCTCTTAAAAATGTCGAATTTCGTGCCTTCAAACTACGATTTGCGGACATCGTTGATTTTCTGTTATCAATTGAAGAAAAACGCTTCTCAAGCTCATCAAATGCTTATAGAAGCTTACGGTGGACATGCTCTAAGCAGAGCACAGTGCTTCAGGTGGTTTGAAAAATTCCGAAGTGGTGATTTTAGCGTGGAGAACGAGGAACGTGGCCGGCCACCGAAAAAGTTTGAGGACACCGAATTGCAAGCATTGTTGAATGAAGATGATGGTCAAACGCAAGAAATGATGGCAGAGCAGTTGGGAGTGACCCAAAAAACCATTTGCAAACGTTTGAAAGACATGGGCATGATTTTAAAGGTCGGAAGATGGGTGCCGCATGAACTGACTGAAAGGCAGCAAGAGAACCGAAAAACCACTTGTGAAATGCTGCTCTCCCGGTTCAAAAGGAAGTCTTTTTTGCATCGAATCGTTACGGGTGTATTTCTCCAATCCCAATCGTAAACGATCGGCCACAAGCCAAAATCAACGGCCAAACCAAATCGCTTCGGCCGCAAGGCAATGCTGTGTGTTTTCTGGGATCAGCATGGTATGATTTGGTACGAGCTATTAAAACCAGGTGAAACAGTTGACGGTGCACGCTACCAACGACAATTGGCCGATTTGAACAGCGCTATACACCGAAAACGCCCAGAATATGCCGATCGGCGTCACAAAGTAATTTTTCTTGATGACAATGCACCACCACATCGAACAAGAGCGACCCGGGAATTGGTGGAGACGTACGATTGGGAACCGCTGGTGCATGCGGCTTACTCACCAGACTTGGCGCCTTCCGATTGTCATTTGTTTGCATCGATGGGCCACGCACTTTCCGAGCAGCGCTTCAATTCTCACGAAGAAGCCAAAAAATGGCTCGATGATTGGTTTGCGGCCAAAGACGGCCAATTTTTTTGGCGCGGCATTCACAAATTGCCTGAGAGATGGGTAAAATGTGTCGCTAGCGATGGCTATTATTTTGAAGATTAAATTTGTAACCATTTTTTGTTAATAAACGTTTAAAATTGAAAAAAAGTCTCATTTCATAGGTATACACCTATGTATAGGCAATTACTGGACATGAGCTCTTGTCCAAATCATTGATGATCAGATTGATGTTTAAATGTATTCAAGTGATTTTACTACTTAGATGCCCCATAACTAAAGAAACTCAATCGTTGCTTGAAATTTACTAATTTCTACATTTGCAGGTTCATTTAGTAACGTAGTAGTGGATGAATAACGTGTTTATTGTATTATTTGATAAATATTGTTAGACAGCTTTCGTCTTAATTAGTTTTCAAAATTCATAAAACTGATTAGCTAAGCTATTAAGGTATTAAAGTAAATTTTCAAACATTTTAGTATAACAAAAGGAAGATACTCGACTTGGGAAAACTATTTTTAGTCATATGTATTATGATTTTAAGACGCAAGAATTTCAAAGTTTATAGGTTGTTTATTATCAATGGAAAATTTACGAGAAATGCCCAGACATATTTACTTATGAAAATGTTGATCCTACAGATTCCTAAAATTCATGGAGCACGAGTGATTACAAATTTACCATTTTTATCTACTTTGATAAAGATCATTTTCAATCTTTGAATTTGAAAACTTCTCTGCACTTGAAGGTGATTTTGGAAAATTCATCTACCTACGCAATTATACCAGTTAATACTGTTGTTAATATCTATTCTATATTTGTATACCATCCTTGTACACAACCTACAGATTTTTCTAAATATCTTCTAGAAAGTTCAAAAAGATCTTTGAGAAAGTTGTTAGAAACATCTGAGTAACAGCACAGGCATTTTAAATAGGCAGTTTCATAATGTGTGTTGCCTATATTACAACCATGTATTAGATATTCTTGAACATTTCAGAATTGTACTAAGATCCAAGCAAGTACAGAAAACTTCATTTCACGTAGAAAATGTGAAAATAGTATATTTGAAGTATCTTGTGTATTTCTCTTCTTGGTTTTATGTAAAGTGCTTAATTCATCAAAACCATAAGTACGTATGAAACACTGCGTATAGAGCATAGAGATAATCGTTCTGCATAACTTTTTTCACTAGCATTACTAAAGGTGGTTTCTAAAGAGAGTACTTTATATACTACTTTCAGGTTTATGAAGTTTTGTTTTTTTGTTTATGTATGTATAGCAATACAAAATTTCTGGAATTCTTTCTGTAATTGTCTGTATAGCGCACGAAAGAAAAGATAATATTAAAGCTACTTGACCTTTAATTTTCACAAAATGAGCGTATATTACTTTTCTTCGATTCTTTATTTTCCTTTTTTCTGTACTATATTAGGTACTACGCAACTGAATGAAAGTGGTTTTATCAAGTCTTAATTCAATTTAATAGAAAAAAGAGTAATTACACTAGGAAGATTGAACTAAACCTTCGTCTACTTGAAAAAGGAAGTGTAAAGATCGACAACTGTTGAATTAATCATCAGTTTTAATATAAATAAAGTAGTAACAAAAGTTAAAAGGTTTACTATCATAAAATTAATCATTTGAAAAAGATATTTAACAAGCGTATTGTGTTTCAAATTTCAAAAGTGAAAATTTAACACTTAAATCTATAATATACCGAAATGTCGTATGTTAAATAAAAACAGAAGATAGAGTACCCACTAAGACGATACTAAATAGATTCAGTGTACTATAAGCGGACACCTTGTATAAATCTATTCTGCTCGAGAAAAATTGACTAAAAAAATCACATTAAGTAAAGATAGAATATTTTTTGGTATTCTAATTTTTTGTATTACCTTGAACATTGATGTAACATAAATTATATTAATCAATATAATTAGTAGTATACATTTATAAGAATTTACTGATATTAACATTTTAAACAAAAGATAACTTTGTAAACATTTTACATTCCGTCAGTCTAATGATAAACTAGCGTAGAGGTCATACAGACACTGATAAGTGATAACGCACTTATAAAATGAAAGATTAGACACTACAAACAACATTCAGATACTATTTGTGCTTTATCACAGTGCGTCGCTTTAAGTGGTAAACAATACCTGTTTTTGAAGTTTATTATAATTTGAGAAATCGTGAATATAAAATATATATATAAAAATGAGAAAAGCATACGTAATAGGAGTTGGAATGACAAAATTTATTAAACCCGCAAAAGCCAATGAAGATTATCCAATCCTAGCAAAAAAAGCGTTGTCAAAAGCTCTTGCAGATTGCAAAATAACAGTAAAAGAAGTTCAGCAAGCATTTGTTGGTTACGTTTATGGCGATTCAACTAGTGGACAGAGAGCAGTTTATGAAGTAGGAATGACTGGTATGCCTATTTATAATGTAAATAATAACTGTGCTACAGGATCGACAGCTGTGTACTTAGCTAAAGAAGCTGTTGAAACGGGTAGAAGCGATTGTGTTTTAGCATTGGGATTTGAAAAGATGGAACGTGGCAGTCTCTCACGTAAGTTTGTAGATAGAACAGACCCTTTAGATAGACACGAAAATATTTTAAAAGAAACTGTTGGAATTAATGAAGAAGTTTCTTTGCCAATACAACTTTTTAGTCACGCAGGTATAGAACATATGAAGAAATATGGTACAAAATTGGAACACTTTGCTAAAGTTGCTTATAAAAATCATAAACATTCTGTGAATAATCCAAATTCACAATTTCAAGATGAATATGAACTTGCACAAATTATGGATTCTCCTAATTTGTTCGGAATGTTAACAAAATTACAATGTTGTCCTACAAGTGATGGTGCTGCTGGTGCAATCTTGGCATCAGAGAAATTTGTGAAAGCCCACAATCTGGAAAACCAAGCTGTAGAAATAGTTGGAATGGAGATGGTTACAGATTTTCCAGATTCATTTGATAAAAGCTTTATAAATCTAGTAGGTTCCGATATGACCAAAAAGGCAGCTGAACGTTTATTTGAAAAAACTAACTCCAAACCCACAGATGTTCAAGTAGTAGAGTTACATGATTGTTTTTCGGTTAATGAATTGCTTACTTATGAAGCTTTAGGTCTTTGTAAACAAGGTAAAGCTGGAGAGATGATTGATAATGGAGACAATACATATGGAGGAAAATATGTAGTCAATCCTAGCGGTGGTCTAATTTCTAAAGGTCATCCTTTAGGAGCAACAGGCGTGGCGCAATGTGCCGAATTGTGTTGGCAACTAAGAGGTGAAGCTGGTAAACGACAAGTTGATGGAGCTACATTGGGATTGCAACATAATATTGGACTTGGAGGCACTGTTATTGTAGGGCTTTATAGATTGGGTTTCCCAAATAGCAGCCAAAAGCAAGTTGGGCAATTGTAATGCACTAATAAACAACTTTATTTAGATTTTATTAGTAGTATCTAATGTTCTTGTAGAAATAAAATATTTTAATAAATTTATGAAGAGTTATTTGTGTTTATTTATTAAAAATATAAATATAATGTGCAACAGTTTTCTTTTAAACAATACTCGAAGTTATATTTTTTAGGGAAAAAATTATATTTATTGTACTTTCAACACCATGCCAATTATAGTAAAATACTTTAGGTTAATTTAGCAACTGCAGCAAAATCACACTTGCCTATAGTACTAGAAGTAGTAGCAGCAGCTGCAACAGATTGAATTTCAAACGTAAGTTTCTTTCTACAGATCAAGCATTTTAACTATAAGCATCACTGATGAATCTTGGTAATTAGAAGCTTTTGGATATGGTAGTCATTTAAACAGCAAAACAAGGTAGACCCTATACCATATTGTTATGCACCACAAGTAAGTATCTCCTACAGGTTTACAGTAATGTGGAATAATAAGTTTGCTTTGTCTGGGGCTTTTTTACATCCTCGACTTGATCTTCTTAATAAATAAAGTAAGGCTATCGGATGCCTCCATAGATGTAGCAAATACCATTTTCTGTAATATTTTCATTCCCTGATTGCTACAAATATTATCTAATATTGAAGCAACGAATTATAATTTAACAGTTAACTTTTTTAAATCAATTGCTACCCACAATGGTGTGAAAAAGTCTAATTATCTTTAATTATCTGGCAGTTATTTATTACATTAGCAACACGATTAAAATAGAGCTTTTCCATAACAGATTATCTGTCGGTTAAATAATGCAAATGTAGAGGTGTCATTAAGGTGTACTTAGAACTAATTATTATTACAAATCCTAGTGACATTGTAAGTAGTATATAAGCCCTGCACTGACTTTTAGAATCAATTCGACTTATTAATTTCGTGAAAAGTTGTAGAGTACGATGGAAAATTCTTTTCCGTCATAAAGAAGATAATTATTATTCGAGTTAGTATTAGGAAGTATGCTGAAACCGGAAAAATTGATGACAACCTGCGTAGTGGGAGACCAAGGAAAACTTAAGTTTGAAATGATGCTGTCTTAATAAGAACACGCTGGACCAATAGAAATTTTAATTTTACTGAATCAACTAATAAGTTATGGTGTGAAACTACCATTGTTAGTGTATGCAGTATGACATTTTAAAAAGTTTCAATGAGCCGTATTTTTTTAAGCGATATCAGAAAATGCTTAAAACTATTTTGGTAGTGTGCAGGGTATGGCACCACCGCCAACCTTCCACTCCCTCCCCACCTCCCCAAACTTTGAAATCTTAAATGGCAACCCCCCACTTGCGACACATCATTGGAAAGCTCTTAAAAAATAATTTTCGTTGATACCATACAAAGACACATTTATATAAAACATTCATAACTTATTTAATAATAAAGTGATCAGATATGTAATTTATGTAATCAATTGATCTAGTAGATAAATGACAAAACAAAAACATTTTTCTTGCATCTAGTTATAGATGTGTGTAACACCATTAGTAGATCATCTGACAAGAAGATGTGAGTAATTTCTTCTTGACTATTAGCTCATTAAGTAAAAGAGAAAGACCGATTTTGTTATTAGTTGGATGATAATTTGCATTTTAAGTATTTCTTATCAGGAAAACTGAATTTTTGGAATTTAAAATCATCTTATCAAGAAACAATCTTCAAATAAATAGGCCTCTCTTTTATCAGTAAACCTTATTATCCAAAAGTTTTTTGGTCTTATTACAGGTTTCATAATGGTGTACACGTTAGCGGAAAGAGTTGAAATTAAATATTTTCATTTGCGGTTATCTGCGTTAAGAACAGCTGCTGTTTTTAATGCTAGACACCCAGAAAAAAGTATCAATCATACCTTTATTGGAACGTTAGTTGCCAAATTTGAAAAAACTGGGTCAGTGGCAAATCAGAAAAGAGTCGGATCAAGAGTGCTGGATGAAGTCGCCCAGTTAGAAGTTCTAGATCATTTGATGCAAGTTTGTTTGAAAAGCAGCGACTGCCACAGGAATTTGGCGAGAAATGGTACCACGAGCTCTTAAATTGCATAGATTCTACCCATATAAGATACGAATGCTTCAAGAAACCGGCCGAAGACGACTACGACCTAAGAATTCAATTTTGTGAAGAGACGACAAAGAAGATTCAAAATGATCTTTAGTGAAAAACATTTGTTTCAGTGACGAATGTGCGTTTTTTCTAATTGGAACAGTAAATAAACACAACTACCACTATTGGTTCGAAGAAAATCCGCTTCTTTTTCGTGATGGACATACTCAACTGTCCTAAAAACTAACGTTTGTGCAGGTATCTTAGAAGATACAATTATTGGTCCCCTGTTTCTCGAAGGAAATCTAAATAGAGATATCTACTTAAACATGCTACAGAATACTATCAAATCTCTCATCATACATGAAGTAGAGAATCAACAAAATGCAACTGACGGAAGCATGAATTTAAATAAAAATTTAATTCATTTCCAACAAGATGGGGAGCCCCCTCATTATGCCGATTCTGTTCGGCAATTTTTAAATGACAGATTTCTGGAACGGTGGATTGAAAAAAGAGGTCATCACGTTCTCCGGATCTGACACCCGTGACGCTATATATGTGGGGGTTACTTTGGTTCTCCCTGCCTACTACCGAAACGGTTCTGAGAATTTTCTGATGTCACCCTGTATATTTCTACTGTACGGCAAAGACTGCTTAATTGTGGACTAAGAGAATGTAGGCCACGGAAGAAGCCACTTGTTTCAGAAAACCAAAGACGCTTTCGTCTGCAGTGTGCTAAATATACACGTATATTGGAACATTTCCTACAGAGTATGTGCTCTCTACAATTAAGCATTTAAGAGCAGTCATGGTATGGGGTTGCACGTCTGCCAAGGCGTTGGTGGACTACATATCGTACCTGGAAGGATAGATACTACAAAGTATACCCTGAAGTACTGCAGAATAAAATGTTACCTAGTGGGAAACACTTGTTTTATTTTCCAAAAAGACAATTTATTAAATCCTGGATGACTACCAATAAAATTAACAGAATGAACTGGCCAGTGCAGTCTTCTGATCTCAGTCCCATAGAAAACCTATGCCAAAGGATAGCAGGCACCATTCATCTAAATTAATTAATCGAATTTTTAGTTTAAACTTGATATCGCTGGTGAAGAAATATGCAAATTAGTTATCAAGAACAAGAGCTAGTCAATCAAATACTAACAATAGTTTAAATTTAAATATAATTTAAGTTTCTTTCTTTTTTATTTCTGTTTCCCACATAATCTTGTAATTATAAAAGTAATTTCTTTTTCAATTATATCTCTTTTTTAATTAATGCTTCTACTGTGATTTTTAAATACAAACGTACCTGTGTGATACAGGGAACAAATATTTGAAAATAGTGACGCAAGACTTTTTCCACACTGCTGTACGTATGATTCATTTTTATTTTTTGATATCATACGTACACAGT